>JAHDVF020000336.1:600000-1016211 GCA_022606425.2 Lepidostoma basale | reverse complement strand
TTAAATAACTGTAATCAGGCACTTAAACAATCCAACTCTAGCAAGAACTTCAAAATTTTATCAAATTTAGAATTTAGAATTTAATTTTATTTATAACTCTTATGTATCCACCGTTTTTTAGAAGAACACCATTATGCACTGCAATCTTAGCTTTTTTGGATATGCTTTTGTTTGCGATGACAACTTTAAGTGTACCATTTACTCTGTTGCCTGCCCCAACCCTTCTTTCAATATCCTTCTCCATTTTCCCATCCTTTGTTAACATACTTCCTAAATAAACAAATTCATCCACTTGTTCCATATTTTCACCGTTTACATTTATGTTGTAGACTGTCATGTTTCCTTATTTTTCAAAAATCATTTTTATAATGATCCTTTTGTATATATTTTTGGTCGTAACGCTTTTATTCGCACTTCATTCACTTCTTATATTTACATTCAACACTCTACCTTAAACACATTTATCACAAATTCATCTTATAGATCTCATTTTTACTTCATTAGTGTTACTTTCATCCTTGTTTTACTTAAAATATACCATTTTATTTTTTAGTCAATGATTCACCTCCGCACATAAGGGTCGGTTTAATAACACTTTTGTGCTTTGCAATTTTAGCTTATTTAGATAGACTGTTACAAAATAGTAAATGGAAAAAAAAAATGAATGGGAAACTTTCCTATACTTTACAATTATTATGAACTTTAAGAAGTTACGATATAATATGTTTAAACATTTGATATATTATATGTACTAACGTGCAAATTAACAAAGTGTCGACCTTTGTGGCTTAAGAGCACTGAATTCCATACCGAAGGTATCCCGGGTTCGTTCCCCGGCAATGGTAGTAAGATTGCCACACTCTCTCTGGTGTAGAATTCACGTGACGATAAAATGGCAATAGATTGGGTACTTAATCACATGAGAATCAATATAATAGCTTAAATTAATTGTATATAGTAATTGGGCTCAAACAACCTGTTGTACTCGTATACAAGAAAAAAAACGTTTTTACTTTATTTACGATTAATGCGTTAAAACAGTGATATTCTATTGTTAATTTATATGTAAAAAATACTATTTTATACCCAATATATTTTATTAAAAAAACTAACCAACTAACTAACCATCACGCCATCTCCCCGGATGGGTAGGCAGAAAGAATGGAACGCCATACTGTTCTGTCCTGACACACTTCTCTCGCTTTCTCTACATTCATACATCTTGTCATGCACGCACGTCGATTTCTCCGACTCCTCACGTGACCGACATTCAATATTTGATTGATTTGATCGTGCCACGTTTTCCTCGGCCTTCCTCTATTTCTAGCTCAGTTCACGCCGTTTACATATACCTTCTTTACCATTCTGTCTTCACTCATTCTTTCCATGTGTCCAAACCATCTTAATGACCCTTTCCTTATTTTGTTCATAACACTTTCATTCGCACCACATTTACTTCTTATACTTGCAACACATTCGTCTTAGAGATCTCATTTCTACTGCATTTATTCTACTTTCATTCTTCTTTTGCCAGTTCCATACTTCACTTCCATACATAAGGGTCGGCACAAGAACACCATTGTGCACTGCCATCTTGGCTTTTTTGGATAGGCTTTTGTTTGCGATGACAATTTTAAGTGCACCATTTATTCTGTTGCCTGCCCCAACCGTTCTAAAAATATTTTTATTTTGTAAAAATATTTAATAAATAAATAGAATAAACCAGTGTTAATTATGCTATAAAATAACTTATTTATTTAAATATTCTTGTACTTAAGTGTTTTAAAATGTTGTTTGGAAGGTCGCGTATACTACGGCATAGTATATTTTTTATATTTCTTAGTATCCAGATTTCTATTTGCGATTACCGAAGACGAGAAATTGCAGTGCTCTGTACAATTCTTTACGTCCGCACAACTGTGTTTGCAGGGCTTTGTGAAACCGGCGTGATGACGTTTTTGTACGAAACGGGGGGTGAAAGAAAGAATTAAGAAAGGACATCTGAAATTAGAACAATATGAAAAGGGTAGAGAAGGGTTGAAAAGAGGAGAATTGAATATTCAAGAGAGCAGAAACTCGTGATAACGCCGCCAGTCGTCTAGATTCAAAGTTTTTCACAATGACTAATTAAAAATTATCTGGATTGAATTTTTTGTAAGCCCCTCAACCCACTTCATGTACTGTGAAAACGATTTTTTTCGGTTTATTTAAAATAATAATATTATTAAATATTTTAATTTTGAAATAATGGGAATATAAATACTTACTAACTAACTTACCATCACGCCATTTCCCCGAAGAGGTAGGCAGTGAGAATGGATCACCACAATGCTCTGTCCTGGCATACCTCTCGGGTTTCCTCTACATTCATACATCATACCATGCACGCACGTCGATTATTCCGACTTCGAATGTGACCGCCTTTTAGTAATTGATTTATTTGGTCGTTAATGTAAATATAATTTATTTTTAATGACATAGTAGCGACAGCTGTTTCGCCAACCCACGTTAGCATCAACAAGTTTTTAAAAGTATTTTATTTTCAGTATAAGAATGATCTAATAATTTTACTGAAATCTCTTGATGGAAGTTCATTTTAAATAATAATTAAATAAAACGACGTTTAATAACTACTTCCACTTTTGTCCTTATTTCGATAGCGACCAGTTTCGCCAGGCTAGCTAGCATCGATCATAGAAGCATAAATCCCTTCTATGACTTCAATTTTTTTTCAATATTTATTTCGTCAATATTTATTTTGTCAATATTTACACAGATGGAGAGCTTCTGCGTCTCAAAACATGTTTTCTAATATGGCCAGTATTTAACGTCTGTAATAATTGACCATAAATTTATGTTTTAAATATTTATGTTGTACGAGGTCTGTTCAAAAAGTATCGCGAATATTATATTTTTTCAAAAAGTATTTATTTATTCATGAATATCTATTTTGTCCCCTTCAAAGTAATTCCCCTCGGATATAATACATTTATGCCAACGTTTTTTCCAATCCTCGAAGCACTTAAAAAAATCATTTTTTGTGATCTTGTTCAGCTCCTCCATCGATGCCGTCTTTATCTCCTCAATCGTGGCGTAGCGTCGTCCTTTCATGGGCCTCTTCAGTTTTGGAAGCAGGAAAAAGTCACAGGGGGCCAGGTCTGGGGAATGGTGGCTGCGGCACCATTACTGTGTTGTTTTTGGCCAAATATTCGCGCACAAGCAACGATGTGTGAGCAGGGGCGTTATCATGGTGCAAAAGCCAGTTTTTGTTCTTCCACCAATCCGGGCGTTTCTGGCGGATTGCTTCTGGTAATATTCCTTATTGACCGTACTACCCTGTGGCAAGAACTCATGATGCACCACGCCCCTGCAATCGAAGAAAACTGTGAGCAAAACCTTCACGTTCAACCGAACTTGGCGCGCTTTTTTGGTCTTGGCTCATGCGGCAGCTTCCATTGGGATGATTGAGCTTTAGTTTCCACGTCATAACCATAAACCCATGATTCGTCACCAGTTATGACCCTCTGGAGCACATTTGGGTCGTCACGGACCGAGTCCAACATCTCCTGAGCAATGTTAACGCGATGCTGTTTTTGGTCGAAATTGAGCAATTTTGGCACGAATTTCTCGGCGACCCGACTCATGCTCAAATCATTGGTTAAAATCGAATGGCACGAGCCAATCGATATGTTTAGGTCCTCAGCAACTTCTCTAACGGTGATTCGACGATTGGCTAATACTATTTTCTTCACTTTATCAACATTTTCGTCTGTTGTTGACGTGCTCGGGCGTCCGGCACGCTCTTCGTCGTTCATATCTTCTCGGCCCTCTGAGAACATTTTGTACCACCGATAAACGTTGCTTTGGTCCAAGGTAGCTTCACCATATGCCACAGTCAACATTCGAAATGCGTCCGCGCACTTTATTTTGTTTTTCACACAAAATTTGATACAGATTCTTTGATCCATTTTTTGGAATAGGCAAAAATCGAAGACGAGCCAAAACACATCCAAGCAAAACAGCTGTCAAAAATTAACTAAACATTCAAAATGGCCGACCTTGTCAGCATAAGTAAGGGACATGAGTACCAACATAACGCTACAAAAAAATCAAAAATCAAATATACGTAGCCAGCGGAAATTCAAAATTCGCGATACTTTTTGAACAGACCTCGTACGAAGGATGAAGGGTTTCTGTGTCCTGACACAAAAACCAAAATTCGTAAAGTGAACCATTCTTCCTACGCCAAAAGGATAGGGTAAGGAAAGAAAGAACCCTTACATGCTTTTGTACAAAGCTTTTTTAATTTTTTTAATAAGAATATATTATTGAAATATCGGTCAATGACTCCAGCTCGGTTGATAATTAAGGCAAACTATAAATAACAATGTATTATGGTGAAGGAAATTATGCAAATTGATATTCAAATATTCCACCTTGATCTACGTACACAGAGAACTTGCATGATGCATGCCATGTCTGAAATATGCAAATAAATTATATATCTACATAGTGAACCTAAAAAGTTAAATAATACTTGTTATATACAGATAAATGTTCACCCCGTATGAAAATGTATCCAAGATAAATAACACATTGATCAAATGGAAATTTCAAACCGCAGTCTTTCAAACACAGTATTTTAATTAAACAACCAAATTAATTTATGGTTCGATTGTTAATTTGATATATTTACATATTAAATAACATATTTTAATGTGAAAATAGAAATTTGCTTCGCTAGTTTCAATCTAAGGGATGATTTGCAGCAAAGGTAAGCATTTTTTTCTGGTTCTTGGGATGCCACATTACCTTTTTAATGTGATAGTTTACCGTTAATTTCCTCAGTTTTCATGGCCGAGTGGAAAATGAATAAGGTCTCGTGTGTGATTCCAGGCGATGGCAGTGGGTCATCACACTTTCTTTTGTCTGGTGAAGAATTCACGTGAAAATAAGATGGCGAAAGATTAGCTAACACATGTCAAGAGAATAAATTTAATAACTGTACCAATCACATCGAATTGACTCGCGTTGTAATGACAATAATAACATTTTTTGGAGCGATTTTTTTTTTCATTAAAAAAATAGTAAATGCAATGGCAGTGTATAAAGAAAATCATAGAGTTATTTAAAACTCCAAAATATTTTCTATTGAATTTAAATTATAACGATCATTAAAGGAGATGGTAAGCTATTGAGGGAGATACCTGCTATATCAGGAATCAGACGGGGTGACAATCTCAGTTTGTTGCTTTTAAATATCATCATGGATAAGACATTGCGGAGGTTGCATCTCTTAACCTCGAATATAGGATAGGAGAAAACTTTATGAATGTGGTATGCTATGCTGACGATGCAACGATACTGGCAGAAAGTAAAAACGATCTACAACGAATAATTTATAAATATTTGTGAAATGTATACTTACATCTGTATACGAATCCTGGATTTTCACCTGTGGGTGGTTAATTTAAATTTTTAATTGTATCTCAATAGAGACGAAGAAACAAACTGGAAACTGAATATGGATGATCAAGGTGTTTACAGGACTTATGACCTGTCATTGGTTGGGTTAAGCGCACGCTTTATGTAATTACCAACATTCCACCATTGTTATTATGATCATGTATGATACATTTTTGTTACACATAAAGCGTGCGCTTAACCCAACCAATGACAGGTCATAAGTCCTGTAAACACCTTGATCATCCATATTCAGTTTCCAGTTTGTTTCTTCGTCTCTATTGAGATACAATTAAAAATTTAAATTAACCACCCACAGGTGAAAATCCAGGATTCGTATACAGATGTAAGTATACATTTCACAAATATTTGTAAATATTCTGGTCAATTATTTGGCGTATAAAATAGGAGTGGATACTCCAGGCGACTTCTAACAGTACGATAGGAGGCGGTAGCCTCTTCGCATTGTGTTAATAAAGTAGTTTGCTAAATGCTAAACAATCATTCTTCATAGATGGCGTTAGTGGATGGATTGTATAGATTAATATTAAAAAATTAATTAGTACAATCAAATCTACATAGATGGCTAACTGGAACTGCCACGTGAAGATAAGTATGAATTTGGAGTATATATACAACTTCCAAAAATGTATCATACATGATCATAATAACAATGGTGGAATGGGGAATGTTGTAATTACATAAAGCGTGCGCTTAACCCAACCAATGACAGGTCATAAGTCCTGTAAACACCTTGATCATCCATATTCAGTTTCCAGTTTGTTTCTTCGTCTCTATTGAGATACAATTAAAAATTTAAATTAACCACCCACAGGTGAAAATCCAGGATTCGTATACAGATATAAGTATACATTTCACAAATATTTGTAAATATTCTGGTCAATTATTTGGCGTATAAAATAGGAGTGGATACTCCAGGCGACTTCTAACAGAGCGATAGGAGGCGGTAGCCTCTTCGCATTGTGTTAATAAAGTAGTTTGCTAAATGCTAAACAATCATTCTTCATAGATGGCGTTAGTGGATGGATTGTATAGATTGATATTAAAAAATTAATTAGTACAATCAAATCTACATAGATGGCTAACTGGAACTGCCACGTGAAGATAAGTATGAATTTGGAGTATATATACAACTTCCAAAAATGTATCATACATGATCATAATAACAATGGTGGAATGGGGAATGTTGTAATTACATAAAGCGTGCGCTTAACCCAACCAATGACAGGTCATAAGTCCTGTAAACACCTTGATCATCCATATTCAGTTTCCAGTTTGTTTCTTCGTCTCTATTGAGATACAATTAAAAATTTAAATTAACCACCCACAGGTGAAAATCCAGGATTCGTATACAGATGTAAGTATACATTTCACAAATATTTGTAAATATTCTGGTCAATTATTTGGCGTATAAAATAGGAGTGGATACTCCAGGCGACTTCTAACAGTACGATAGGAGGCGGTAGCCTCTTCGCATTGTGTTAATAAAGTAGTTTGCTAAATGCTAAACAATCATTCTTCATAGATGGCGTTAGTGGATGGATTGTATAGATTGATATTAAAAAATTAATTAGTACAATCAAATCTACATAGATGGCTAACTGGAACTGCCACGTGAAGATAAGTATGAATTTGGAGTATATATACAACTTCCAAAAATGTATCATACATGATCATAATAACAATGGTGGAATGGGGAATGTTGTAATTACATAAAGCGTGCGCTTAACCCAACTAATGACAGGTCATAAGTCCTGTAAACACCTTGATCATCCATATTCAGTTTCCAGTTTGTTTCTTCGTCTCTATTGAGATACAATTAATAATTTATAGGTTATATCTTGTGTCTGAGAAGTATATTATGATGATATCCGTCGCCAAAAAGAATGTCTAACAATATCCAGACAGCCTCTCAGATGCAAACTGGTTGTAGACGAACCCATGAATTTCCGTCATGAAGTTCAAATATCGAGAGAATGGATCCAGCGAGGATTCCTACGTGATGCATGAGACTCCAGAGGGCCGTCGACCGCCAAGCCGACTGCGAAAGAAATGGAGAGAAGGCTGGTCGTCTTCATCACAAGAAGAAAGTTGATATCCTGCATAAACAGATCGCAAGATCTACAATAAGAATAAGAAGAATATAAATTTATTATAAAATATTCAACGTTGCTATAAAATAAGTCATAATATTGAAGAGAACGTAGAATTTCTTGATGCTTTATTATATTATGTGCTGGTGACATACTATATCTCGCCTCACCAGAGCAAATAACCCATGGACAACCAACAATAAAATTGGCACTTTAATAAAAAAGCAATAACTTTGAACAGCGATATATTTGAATAACGCCGTATGACGTCAACATGCTATGCAGTTTTATAGTTCTTCCTACTTACATCACCAGAAGTAGGTATATTGATTCCGCAAAATGGTTGTAAAATCAGTTAATGTGTTTCCTCTCATCAGTGATTTGATCCAATGTAATTAAATAACTAACCGTCACACCGTATTTGCAAAGGGGTAGGCAGAAATAATAAATACTCACATTGTTCATCTCGTTTCCTCGGCATTTATACATTGTGTCTTGCACCCACGTCAATTTATCCGACTCCTTACGCATTCCATTGTACTTGTTCTCAATCTCCAAGAATAAAACAATATATAATAGGCACATTTATGTTCTTACTTAATTAGTACAAATGAAAATATCGGTGTGCTACAAGTTTTATATTATTTTATGGGAATGACATACTTCGCCACCTTGATCATGTCATATTTCAACTTTAGCAAGGTGAAATATGACATTCCCATAAAATATTTATTGTTTCTTAGACAATGTTGCAATATTCCATATTAAACCTTCTTCTTCTTCTTTCTGTGTCCTGTCAGGTCTCCCTAACGTTGACTATCACACTTATAGTGATGAACTGGGAAAAAATATCCAAAGTGGTATCCTCTTGCCTTCTCTGGAGGATTTTCTGTCGGTGTTACCTTCTATCTGCTATGGCACTAAGTAATATGTTCCAAATTGCCCGGGGTTCGCGGGGTTTTTAAAAAGATTTCTCGTGGACGCTAGAGAGTTGGACTTGATAGTAGTGTTGCTGTTGTAAATGCAACATGGCGCCTTACGACATTTTGTAGAGGCATACATTCCAGCAAAGCATACCCCATCGTAGCCCTACTACCCTTTTGAACTACGCATATTGAATAATTAACACGAATGAAAACATCGATTGTCAATCTTCTTGGCAGAGTGGTAAGAGCTCTGACTACCATACCGAAGGTCCCGGGTTCGATTTCCGGTGATGGCAGTGTGGTTGTCACACTGTCTGTGGTCTGGTGTAGAATACACGTGACAGTTAAATGGCGATAGAATTTCTACCTGTCATACGTCATGAGAATCAATATAATAGCTAAAATAAAGTGTATAGAGTAATTGGGTTCAAACGACCTGCTGTACAAAAAGAAAAAAAAATTCTAGAAGTTTTATTACAGTTAATGTGAATGGCAAGATTCGCCTTTCTAAGATATTATCAGCAATGGAAAATACCTTGGAAAGGCGAAACATGTCATTTTTTATTTTTTATTTTTTTATTTTTTTTTATTCAATTTATTTTTTTAAAAACCCAATTGGGTTATATGGTTACATTTCTAGATCCTACCACTAATTATGTACTGCTTCAGACACTTCTTATATTGAGTTGTGGTGAGATTCCTTGTGTCTTTAGGTAGTTCATTGTAAAGTTTCAGTCCATTGTTCAATATCCTTGATTGTCCTGTCTTAGTTCGTGCAATCGGTAAGTGATATCTGTCACAATTCCTGGTCCAGTGTCCGTGTATGTCTGAATTTTTAGTTAATTTGTAGGTGCTGTCTGTTGGCTTTTCCATGGTCACTCTGTGTACAATTTTTAAGGTCTCATATTTGGTCAGGTCTGATATGTCCATTTGTTTAGTTTGTCTGTAAACTTGTATGGTTGGGGTATGGTAGTCAATGTTATATGCTAGTTTTATTATTTTATTTTGTTGTCTTTGGAGTCTGGAGATGTCCTTTTGGTTTCCTGTCCCCCAGAAGGGAATCATATATGTCAGTCGGCTTTTTACATACGCTTCGTACATCATAACTTTTTCCCTTCTTGGTATGTAATTCTGTATTTTGTAGAAGAGGGAGTATAGCGATGCTAACTTGTCTGTTAGGTTGTCTATGTGTTTTGTCCATTTTAGTTGTCTGTCCATTGTTAGTCCTAGGTACTTTACATAGTCGAGTTCGGTTATTGCGTCATTTTTTATTTTTATACACATGTTATGGTTTTTCTTGCTTGTTTCAAAGTGTATAATGTTACACTTTTTTACATTTAAGGTCAGGTAGTTGTTGGTTGTCCAGTTGGTTAGTGTCTCTATATTTATGTTCATTTGTTTACAGGTCTCATTGTCGTTGTCGTTTTTGTAAAATATAGCAAGGTCGTCTGCGAACATAATTATTTTCCCTGTCATTTTGTATCTTGTTATGTCGTTAATGTAAAGTATGTAAAGTAGTGGTCCCAGGATGGACCCTTGTGGCACACCAAATTCTGTCATTGTTTCGTTGCTGGTCATTCCTGACACAACTGTGTATTGTTTTCTTTGGGTGAGGTAGCATTTGAACGTGTTGTACGCCTTGCCCCTCACCCCTGCGGATGTCAGTTTGTCAAGTAGTGTGTCCAGATGTACGGTATCAAAAGCTTTTTTGAAGTCCAGTATTAGTCCTGTTATGCATTCGCCCGCATCCAGTGCTGACTGAATGTAGTTACATATGTTGGTGATAGCTGTTGCTGTTCCCTTCTGTTCTTGGAATCCATATTGCTCTTCAGCTATGTAGTTGAATGCTTTGAGGTGCTGGTACAGTCTTTTGTGTAGTATTCTTTCAGTTAACTTTGCAAATACTGTCAGATTTGCGATCGGTCGGTAGTTTGATGGTTGGTTTTTTTCACCGTCTTTGTACACAGGTGTGATTCTTGCAGTTTTCAGCTCTTCTGGGAAAGTTCCCTCTTTCATATTTTTGTTAATAATTTTTGTTATCGTGGGCAATATAAGTTCAGATATGGATTTGACTGTTGCTATCTTTATTCCGTCGTATCCTGGAGCTGTGTTATTTTTCATCTGGTTTATTATTTGTCTTATTTCTTCTTCTGTCGTAGGTCTCAAGAAAAGCTCCCCGTCCACTTCGGGTGGTCTGAACCGTGCTGGTTCGGAGATTACAATTTCGCTAGCCATTTATTATATGTATACTTTTAATGCACAGTTTTTGTAATTTTATCACCGCGAGAGCGTATTAAGACGATTTTCAA
This sequence comes from Lepidostoma basale, assembly GCA_022606425.2. Classification (NCBI taxonomy): domain Eukaryota; kingdom Metazoa; phylum Arthropoda; class Insecta; order Trichoptera; family Lepidostomatidae; genus Lepidostoma; species Lepidostoma basale. The sequence goes on along the minus strand of JAHDVF020000336.1, from coordinate 1,005,399 downwards.
ATCTTAAAATCTAAATACGAACGCTGTATCTTATATTCATCCCCATGAACTATAATAAAACTTCTAGAAAACAGGCATTTTCATTCGTATAAAAATATTTTATAAAGAAACAATAAAAATGTTCTTGCTATGATATTAACGAATTCAGATTCAGTAAATAATGGAACGAAAGTGACTTGTTCGCATTTTTTAAGTCTACATAAAAAATATTATCGGTTTTTGATACTGTATATTGCTCAAAAGGGTTAAAGAAGAAGCCATAGACGAACGTGTGTGGGCGTAATAAGACCGGTTGAGTTGACGCGTCACGCTAAATTACGGGTAAGGTACCTTCTATGGTAGATTGCTGAATTGGACTGCAAACAAAGAACTGGGGAGCGAAGGGGTGGAATATGGTCTGGGGTTGAAATGAGAAATGGATACAGGGTTATTATATAAATAATATGCATGCATACACTGAATTATATATGCATACCTAGGCTAATTTAAAAGTAGATATAAAATGATATATTGCCCACGGAAATATATAATTAATCTGGGGTAAGACGATATTTATTTGGCTTATTTTACTAACTAACTAACCGGAGGGTAGGCAGAGATAATGGATCGCCACAATGGCCTGTCCTGGCATACCTCTCGGGCTTCCTCTACATTCATACATCGTACCATGCACGCACGTCGATTGTTCCGATTTAGCCATATTATTTCATCTTATTTTTTCAGCCATAAATACTGGAATTCCATAAAAATGATTTTTTATAAATCAAAACCCTTTTTTAAACTTTTTTCTCTCGGTTTATATTGTTCTCCCGATGGTGAAGGTGTGAAAAAAAAAACTTAAGTGTTTATGAAATTCTACAGTGTGAACGCTTAAGTTAATCTAAAATCAAAACACTGTTTTTTCAATTTTTTTGTTTATTTTTCTCAGCATGTTTCGAAGGCCTTACACTTTCATCACCAGTATAATGTTATAATAAAGTTGAAAAGGTTTCGAAACATGTCGAGAAAAATAAACTGTAAAGTGGAAGCAGCAGCGTTTTAATTCATAAAAAAATCTTATTTGTTGTTAAATGAACAATGATATTATTTAAAACTCCATATAAAATCAATTATACGAATGAAAACGTGTGTTTTTTATAAGGTTAATTACATTTTATGGGAATTACACGTTTGGCCTTTGCTAATTAATTATCAATCGATATATTTATTATGCCTTAGCAGAATAATAATGTCGCACTAAGAACTCCATATTAAATATTTTTTACGAATGAAAACGTGTGTTTTCTAGAAGTTTAATTATTTATAATGGGAATAACATGTTTCGCCTTGCTAATTAATTATCAATAGATATATTTATTATGCATTAGCAGAAGATAAATGTCGCACTAAAAACGTACGTTATCTAGAAGTTTTATTTTATTTCATTGGGATGACATAATTTTTTTAAGATATTAAAAAAATTGATAATTGACACAAATACTTATGATATAGTGCAAAAAAGATTGGTTTGGGTTAATCTATTATAAAAATAAAAAAATATATTTTGTCACTGTATTAATAACGTCATTTTGAATATATCTGATATAAAAAAGTTTAAATCATCTCCGAACCAAATACAAGTATGTTATTTTGTAAGACGCATGTTTATAGTTTTTGAATGAACTATTTTTTTATCCAAAATGATAATCACCATTATTTTATACTAAAAAAATATACTGCTAATAATCAAACGAAATATATGCCTGTCACAATGCTACCCATTAACAGTCAATCCACTGATATTAATATGAATAACTACAAATTTGAGACCGTGGAACAGTACGTAGCTAGGCTCCCTATTAACTGAATGAATAATGTCAGTGAAGAGATTAAGAAATGGATATTCCCAGTAAACAGATGCTACTTTGGCCTTAATAAACACTTAAAGTCGCGATTACTATCCCGAAAAACAAATACCACGTGATATAATAGGCTGATTAGACCAGTTCTAACATGCCTCGTAGACTTAGAAACTCATTAAACGAGATCAAATCAAATCAAATCAAATCAGTTTATTTTCTCAAAAGACATTACAAAATTTTTTTATATTATAGTTTAAGGCATCTATTGAGAACAGGAAAAACATAATAAATATATAATACCAAGAACGCATGAGAGATGGTTCAACATTAGGAATATAATATACTCTCCAATGTAAAGAGTATTTGTATTCTGAACGTACTTTCACGAATATAAAAGACATCGATCTCCGAAGCGATCATGTTCAGCAGTTTCATTGCTCTCCCCACCGGCATCACCAGAGGCAGGTTGGTTCTGTATGCTGGGAGATAAAACAGTCTGTGCTGACGCTGTCGAAGATAACCATCCGGAACATAAAGATGGATAGCCTCCTAGATGACGGAATTCTCAAAGAATCCCCTGATGAGCCTGATAAGAGATAAAGTGAATAGTCCATTGTTTTGGCCAAAACACTACGATACTTCAACATTATTACTGTTAAGATTTAAAACACTGTTATGTCACAATTTATTTTTATTCACCGAGAGTGTCGCGACAAAAATAAAAAGAAATTGTTATATTATAACAGTGTTTTAAATTTTAACATTAATAATGTTAAAGTATCATAGTGTTTCGGCCAAAACAATGGACTTCTTAATTAATACCAGTCTGATTGATAAGGCCAAAATCTACAAAAATCTGAAGATTAAAGAAAGACTTATTTCATTAAAATAAATTGTAAGTCTTTTCATTTGTTACTTTAGTTTATTGTAACACCTGATGATGCCAAAATCGGTTCGCGAAACAGCTGTCGCGACACTCTCAGCGAATAAAAATAAATTGTGATATTATAACAGTGTTTTAAATTATAGCAGTAATATATATGATGTGCTAAGGGGAGAGAAATACCACCTCCTTCGACGAAGAATGGACACCCCCAAAATCCCCTATATTGAATTGCATAATCAACCACATGGGACTCGTCCTCGTGGAAGACCTCCTAAAAGATGAAAGGATAGGTGGGAGTCTACCTCACAGGAGGAGCAACACTCTGCAGAACAGACCACATTGAAGCGCTGGTTCGCAGTAACTTGGAGTACTGCTCTATCATTTGGGACCCCAGAGAAAGAACAGTCATCTTGGAGCTGGAAAGGATCCAGAAACGATTTTTAAGGTATTTATACCTAAGGGAGTATAACTGTTATCCTTTTATGTACCCCTCACTGTTTCTCTCAGGAGTGTTGGGTTTCAACACTCTTGAAGCTCGTAGAATGATCTTTCTGGGAAAGCATTTTTTTAAACTGTTATCCGGAGGTGTTTTCAATCCAGGAGTGCTGAGAGAGCTAAATCTGTACGTTCCCCATAGTTATAGCAGAGCAAGGGGGCATATATTATTTTATGCCCCAAATTGCCGCACAGAGGCCCTTCGAAGTTCTCCTGTATTGAGGGCGATTCGTCTCTTAAATGAGGTTGCAAAAGAGATAGACCTCTTTGGATGCAATTATGGCGAATTCGTAAATGCCCTTATGATAAAGGCAGCAAGCAGATAACTGGCTTTTCCTATTCATATGGTTCTATGTATATTTCCTTTGATATTCTTTTATTTTACCCTTTACATCGATTTGGCTTGCGCTGTAATGATGTAAGGAGTTTTTTCAACAAAATAATAATAATAATAATAATAATAATAATAATAATAATAATAGGTCCACAATAAGGAAGAAGAAGAAGAAGAAGAATAATAATATCAAATCCAAATCGTTTATAATCTCAATATAAAAAATATGACTATATTTTGTGATATATAATGATTATATAATATAATGATTGCACTGAAATCTCTTGATGGAAGTTCATTTTAAATAATAATTAAATAAAACGATGTTTTTTTTTATTACTTCCACTTTTTTCTTTATTTCGACAGCGACCGGTTTAGCCAGGCTCGCTGGCATCAACAGTCTGTCTATTATTATACAAAATAATAATAAGCATTTAACAAAAAGAAATACAAAATAGAAAAAAAATAAAATAAAAAAGACTCAAGAACGATAAACTCAGTAAAACATTGTTGTACAATAAGAAGAGAAGCAAATAGCAATTTAATACATAAGAGATAAATGCTTCCTGCGGGTAGCCTCACTATCGTGAAAAATGTCCACATCCGAAGAGATGCGGTTTAAAAGGATTATTGCCCTGCCCACGGGCAGGTTCTACACAGTGGCAGGTGAAATAATCTATGTTGCTACGGGATGGAGACGTTTCTTAGAGGAGGTTTAGACCCACTAAGGGTTCTAACGACGAAGAAGAAGCAAAATTAGATATCGATTTTTTTCTAAGAGTTTTATTTTCTAAATTTAATACGGTGTATAACAGATGTCTCTCACAAGGAATATCGAAGAGAAAGTTGCCTTTATTTAACCGCCACGGCAAAGACGCGGCAATATAAATTTATGAAGCATACTTCTGATAATGTTTAAAAGATAAAACCTACTTAGATATTTTTTGCGATCTCTTTCTTGACAAGCTTCTAACAAATACGATGAATTCCCAAAATGGCCGTTACGGATAAAAATATGGGTGTAATATTCCATAAATTTAGATTATCGGTATACAAAAGCAAAAAATAAATTCAATACATAATCTAGAATGGTTGTAGTAAAGGCAATCATGGTAAAAACGTTTATTTTTTGTGTATGTTTTTAAAGAGTTTACAAATTATTAAAATAGAAATTATAGCATATAGATTTAAGTGACATCTCCAGGAGGTTTCTAGCAATGCGCTAATGGCGGTAACCTTTCACATTGCGTTAAAAAGATGTTCTGCTTAATACTTTAAATACAATCTTCATAGATGGCGTTAGTGTGTAGATTGAAAAACTACCATGCAAAGGGTGGTGTTGCAGATTAACATATATACAACTTTCATAAGAAAAAGGTCATAAGAAAAAATGTGGAATGACGAATGTTGTATTACATAAAGCGTGCACTTAACACAACCAATGACAGGTCATAAGTCCTGTAAACACCTCGATCAACCATATTCTGTTTACAATTTGCATCTTCGTCTCGATAAACTTTCGATAAACTTCGAAATCGATAAACTTTGTAATTTATGCACGTTCTGTATTTATGAAGTAAACATTAATATGATAAACATTATAAACGAATCTACAAGACATGCGTACTTCCTATAATGACATCTATATATTATGGAATAGAAACGAGAGCTGACACCATCAGAACAAAAAGCCTTCTAAGAACCACAGAAATCAAGACTCTCCGATCCGTTGCGGGAACGACACTCTGAGACAAAAGGCAAAATTCTGAAATAAGAAAGATCTGCAATGTAGAAGATGTCGTGCAATGGGGAAGACTGAGAAGACGCTACTGAGGAGATCATGTGGAAAGAGCATGTTCTGAAAGAGTGAAGCCGCAAATAAAGTACCAAAAGGAAATCGACCTGCAGGAAGACCTAAAAAATGGCGAGACAGTTGGACATCTGCATCTCAAGAACAGGCTCCGAGAAATAACAGGACACAGTCTTAAATAAAGCAGAAGAAGAAGAAGAAAACATTATTTATTTAATTAATCAATTATTTATATTTAATTAACTTTTCGAAAACATTGTATATTCACTTGACTACAGTGGGTTAGTATTGCATTTGAACGGCCGTACGTATAACGTTGAAAGGTTGGAAAACTTTAAATACCTCGGCAGCTTTTTAACACAATCCCTTGACCCAGATGTAGAGATAAAATGCAGAATTGAGGCAGCAAGAGCTACGTTTAATAAAATGAAATCACTCTTCTGCAATGATAACGTAAACTTAACCGGGTGGTGGTCTAGGGGATAGAACGCTTGGTTCCTGATCCAGGGGGCATGGGTTCAAGCCTGGATACGACCAGGTTCCTTCTTCATAATAATGAGCTATTTTCTGCTCACATTGAAGATTGTAAAATAAATTCTAATATCATTGATATAAATCTTTGATGTTAGTCTTTAAAAAAAAATAAAAATAAAAAATTCCGCCAGAGAATGATCAAATGCTGTGATCTGTTTTATTGCATGTATGTAAAACTTGGACCTTAAAAATTAATTCAATGAACAGACTGGAAGCATTTGAAATGTGGCTCTATCGCGCAATGCTTATGATTCCCTGAATAGACATGGTTATCAATACCGAAGTCTTGAGGCGAGCTAGAGTTGACAGGGAACTGTTATCAACTACTATGTTACTGCGTGGGGAAAAGTACCACCTTCTCCAACTGATATTGGAGGGGGAAATTGAGGGACGCCGAGGGCCGGGTAGGAGACAGATGCCCGGGCTGCGAAACGTGAGGGAGTGGACCGGCATCCAAAGTATGGAGGAGCTGTTCCGAGCGGCGTAGGAGAGAGACAGCTTCGCCGAGGTGATCGCCAACGTTGGGGGAACCCGACATTGCACTTGAAGAAGAAGGAAAAGAAGTTTATTCACTACACTTTTTTGCACCTTTCCCAAAAATGTTTCGAGACACAGACTTATCTTCTTCAGTGTATGAATTAACGGTTAATCGTCAATTAATACAATATAGAAAATAAGTCTGTCCCGAAACATGATTATGAAAGGAGCAAAAAGACGTAGTGAAAATACAAAGTTTTCAAAAAGTTATTCAAATGTGAAACCACAAGACAAAGTGAAGGCGAATATAGAAGAAAAAAAAATCAATTTTTACAGGGTGTTATATCAAATTAATTTTTCTAACATCTCGAACAATGATAGAATACTCCATATTAAGAAAACGTCTATTTTATTGAATTTTTATTATAATAATTTTTTTTTTACTATATTCAAGACATAAATAAATTACAAAGCAACTTTTTTATTCTTTCTTGAACAATGATGTAAAACTCCATATTAAACTAACTTACTAACTAATCATCACGCCATTTCCCCGGAGGGGTAGGCAGAGAGGATGAATCGCCACACTGGCCTGTCCTGGCATACCTCTCGAGCTTCCTCTACATCCATACATCTTACCATGCACGCACGTCGATTGTTCCGACTTCGAATGTGGCCGCCTTTTAGTAATTGATTAATTTGGTCATGCCATGTTTTCCTCGGTCGTCCTCGGCTTCTTTTCCCACTCACGCTGCTTGTGTACAACTTTTTAACCATTCTACTCTCATCCATTCGTTCCATATGTCCGAACCATCTCAGGGATCCTTTTTTAATTTTATTCATGATGCAGTCATCTGCCTTACATTTCTTTCTTATTTCATCGTTCGGTATTCTATCATACAACGTTTTCCCGCACATTCTTCTCAGTGATCTCATTTCTACGGTGTTTATCCTGCTTTTATCCTTCTTTTGCCAGCTCCAAGCTTCACTTCCATACATGAGGGTTGGCACTAGAACTCCATCGTGTACTGCCATCTTTGCTTCTGTGGATATATTTCTATTTGCAGTAATGACTTTGAGTGCGCCGTTTATATTATGACCAGCACCAACCCTCCTTTCGATATCATTCTCCATTTTTCCGTCCCTTGTAAACATACTTCGCAGATACGTAAATTCAGTAACTTGCTCCAATTTCTCGCCCATCGCACTTATATCACAAATCGTCATACATTCTTCTTTCTCGAAAACCATCACTTTAGATTTAGACACATTCATCACCAAGTCACTCTTTTTGCATGCCTCATACATCCTTGACACTAAGGCTTGCAAATTTTCTTTACTCAGCGATTAACACAGCATCGTCTGCATATAACAAACAGCTGACTGATAAACAATTCATCTTAGCACCAGCGTCTATGCCTTCAAGTTCTTTCATACTAAAGTTTTCTAGAATTTTTATTATATTTTCTGGGAATGACATGTTTCGCCATTTTTAGGCATTTGATAAAGCCTTAGAAGGGCAAAAAATGTCATTCTCAAAAAATATAATAAAGCTTCTAGAAAACTGATGTTTTCAATCGTATTAATTACAATGCAACTATTTATTGTTTCTTGACCAATAGTGTAAAACTCCACATTAAATAAATTATATAAATGAAAACGTCTGGCTTCTAGGAAATTCATTAAATTTTATATAAAATGACATGTTTCGCCCTTCTGCTTTAAATGTTATGCCTTAGAAAAGATACATGTCATTCTATATAAAATTTAATAAAATTCCAAGATTACAGACCTTCTTATTTATTGTTAACGTTATCATTCGTCTTAATTATTTAATAAAGACTCTTACATCATTATTCAAGCTAAATTAAATAATATTTTTGGAATTTAAATTGCTGTTCTATTCGCTGACGTGAAAAAAAAACACTATTAAAGTTATAACGGAAGAAAGGTTCCAAAGAAAACTGCTCAAGTGATTTTCCTAACGAAATTTGTTAATAATACGAATGAGATATTATATTAACAAGTCAACAGGCAGTGAAATCTCTGGAGAATCTTTTAATTATGGAGAATTTCGGAGTGCCTTTCAGAATAAATTAATTAATTTCTCTCCCTGCCTCTGAGGCGATTTGTTCGCCTAATTTCACAGATAAATCTTATCATTTCTCTGATTCCATTCTTGGCATTTATTTGTGATGTAATTGTTGTGTGCCAATGAGTTAAGCAAAGCAGAGTAACGGACACAAAAATACACCATTATATTATTATTTGCAACAACTGACCATGATCTGCCGTGTCAGGATGCCTGAAGAATCTGGTCTGGAAAAACAAGCACATGCGTATCGACAGCAAGATCAGAATATACAAAACATGCGTGCGACCCATCATGACGTACGCTGTAGAGACGCGGGCTGACACTGTGCGAACCAAGGGACTACTTAGAACATCGGAGATGAAGGTCCTAAGATCAATTACTGGAAAAACCCTCCGAGACCGTGTCCGCAACGCAGACATAAGGAAAACCTGCGAAATAGAGGATATCGTTCAGTGGAGTAGATCCAGAAGAAGATACTGGAGGGACCATGTAGCCCGAATGGATGGTGACAGACTCGCATATACAGCCGCCTATGAAATCCCTTCCGGACACCGCCCACCTGGAAGACCGCCTAAGAGATGGAGGGACAGCTGGATCTCATCATCCGACGAGATATGATTTCTGTGTCACAGATCGTCAGATCTATCAAAAGAAGAAGAAGAAGAAGAAGAACAACTGACCAGGGCGAGTCGACAAATATATATCCAACAAGTCCAAGATGTGACTGGTTCAAGCCCTTGTTTTCTCCATATTCCTTTATGGTTGCGAGTCTTGGACTATGCGAACATCAGAGAGGTCCAAATTGATTCTTTCGAGATGTGGTGCTGGCGACAATTGCTGAGTATATCCTGGACGATAAGAAGAACAAACCAGTCGAACATAACAAAAGGCTTTAGAAAAAAAAGCTCAAAAGTAGAAGAAAAAAAGCAGTGCTTTAATTCATAAAAAATCTTCATATTGGAATTCCAGTGTTTACGCCTGTGATGGTATTGAACCATCGTAGAGAGAGATACGTGAATTCAGATGTACGTAAATAAATTCAAATGACTAGAAAATATAACACCTAACCAAATGGGCATGGGTTAGGGGCGCGGGGAGCAGAGGAGACGCAGGGAGAGGGGAGAGGGGAGAGAGGGGAGTTGAGCCGAGAGGGGTGTGGGCCAGGGAGAAAGATAGCTCGAGGCAGTTGACTTTTGACCTGACGGGAAGCGGTCGCTTTTGGTATTAAATTCAGTGGGTGTTTGTTGTTTTGATTATCAAGAACTTCATTTTATTTTGTATACAAGTATAGTGGTACGAGGGGTACGGCATTTGCAGATTTAAAAATACTATAGAATCAGTTTTCCTGAGCTGTTTTTACGACGGAAAAGCTAAGTCTAGAATTAAGAATTTATATTTCAGGAAATTGGAACGTATGCGTTCGGCTTACTCCATGATTATACTATGCTTACGTTCATATATTACATACATGTACCTAAATATATATATATAATATATCGATACCTTTCCTATACTGCACGTAATATAGTTCACTAACCCTCGGGCCAACGCATCGCGCCCGAAACAGGTATTCACTAACTCATCGATTACTGAAATCTTAGTTATGGACATGTAGCGTTCTAACAAAATTTGCCATCTTCTATATAAATAAACATATAAACTTCGACCCATGCAAATTATGCTACATAAATATGGTTGACTGCTGATGAATGAAGACAGTTAGGAGAGGTTGGGATCGCGCACTTCGGGACCTCACTGAAAGACGAAATATAAGGTAGTATGGTGAAAGACCCTGCTATCTGTCTATTGGTGGAGGTTGTCTCGAAGGTGAGTGGACCGACTGCTGATGAATGAAGACAGCTAGGAGAGGTTGGGATCGCGCACTTCGGGACCCCATCGAAAGACGAAATATAAGGTAGTATGGTGAAAGACCCTGCTATCTGTCTATTGGTGGAGGTTGTCTCGAAGGTGAGTGGACCGAACTTCGAAAACCCCTGATAGGGTGATGGCCAGGTTCATGGGTTTGAATCCCCAGGTCCACTGATTAAGGGTTGGGAAGTAGATCGTCTGGTCCCCAGACGATTCTGCTGTGGAGCAGTGGAGAAAAATCATCAGTCTGACGAAAAGACTGGTTCCCCGCGATACTAACACTATTATATCCGAATCCCCTACAACTCCTTATATATCTAATATATTATATTTTGACACTGAATTGTTGTATAACCTGTGCCTTTCAGGAAGCTGTTCTTTATTGCATCATTATTACATTACGCTCTGATTTAAATTACTGTACATCGTATTTGTTCCAAATTATTTGTGAATGTTTCTTCCAGGGCTGCCACATTTTCTAGAGATAATATTTTGAATTTATATTTTGTAAACTTAGAGATATTTTAGGTTGTTTGGTTTAGATGTTCCTAGGAAATATTGAGTGACATATAGTTGATTACACGTAGGTTTGTCAGGATTTCTTAGAATATTCGGAAGGGTTAGGAACGATTAGCTTTAGAATGAAATTATCAGTATTCGCCAAATAAAAGGGCTTGGATTACATCGGTCATAACGAAGGGTCATACGGTATTATTTCTAGACGATCACGAAGGCCAACTCGCGTAAGGTAAAACACCTGTAAGCCCCGTACAGGTGGATGAAGAAGGAATGACTGGAGGAAGCTCCACCATTTGCGGAGGAAGGATAGGAGGGATTCTGCTTAGGTTCCTCACGGACCAGGGCAATCCATCACATTCGGCGCCGTGTCCAGGATGGGTCATCACAGTGTTGATGACCAGGAAGGATGAAGGCTGGGTTACGAACGGGGACCAGCTCGTTTCACCACATTTGGTGCCGTGACCAGGAGGGATTAATTCCTCGTAGGTAGCTCGATCCACCACATTTGGTGCCGTGACCAGGATGGGACTGGAGGAGGAGAGGAATCCTTCCACCCTAGGTGTCTTCGTGGATAGGGCGCTCCACCACACGCCTTAAGTTTATCAAAAAATATTAAAAGTATGTTTGGATTGGTTTCTATTATATAGCACATAAAATAATCAATCGTGAAAACAATGGCATTCGAACGTGCCAAAATAGGACGTAAAAATTGTTATACTGCCGATTCAAGTCAATTTCTGGGTTTCCATAAAATATTCAGGGTTAAACACCATATTCAAGGTTCCCACCAAATGATTTTAATAAATTTTATGTGTTTGCAAGCTATAACTAGACACTGTTCTGTGAACATTACATTTTAATTTTACATAAATGGAATTTATGGGAAGAAAATAAAATATACAAGATATATGAAAACCTGTTTAATTTTTGCTATAATACTATTTTACGTTATTTACGTGGGAGATGCCTATTGGTGGTGATGAGGTTCGCAACCCATCACGAAAAGAGAAGGATGGAGTGCCGCATCAGTAAAAGTGTGACGGTCCATTCTTTTTGCCTACCCTTCCGGGGAGACGGCGTGATGGTTAGTTAGTTAGTTAGTACTATTATACAAAAATGTTTTTGTTATTAAAAATATTTTGTAAAATTAGGCATTGCATTAGGTGATTAACAAAAATGTGATTCGTTATGTTGTATAATTATATGTTTAAGACAAAAATCAAATATTCTAACAGTTATTTGTATCACTTCATACACTGAGCAAAATTTTAATAATTAAAAAAAGCTATGCCCTGGATGGCAAAAAGAACAAACCAGTCAATCATAGACCAGCTGGGTATCAAGGCAAGACTCTCTCGGATGCGCTCTCGGAGAGTGTTGAAATATTTTGGACACATAGCCTAGAGAGATCAGGACAGCCTTGAAAAGCTCATCATCGTGGGCAAAGTGCAGAGAAAGTGACCACAAGGACGACAACCGAACAGCTGGTCCGTTCAAATAAGAGATCTTACCTGTATATCATTAGCTGCAGCTTGGAGACTGACGGATGACAAGAGCGCATGGCGTGCCATTGTCAATAGTGTACAGGATGGACACGACCCTTTATCATGAGGAATACGACTGATTGATTTTTGATACGATGATTTTTTATGATTATTTTCAATCTTAATAAAATTCTAAATTTAATTTCAAAGTATCATTAATCATTCAGTTTCCAGTTTACGTCTTCGTCTCTATTGAGATACAATTAAAATTTGAATTAACCACCATTTGGTGTAAACCCAGGATTTCGTATACAAGTATAAGTATACATTCACAAATATTTGTTCTTCAAATATTCTGGTCAAATTCTTTTGCATATAGAATGGAATAATACTCCTAGCGGCTTCTAACAATATGATAGGCGACAGCCTTCGCATTATGTTAATAAGGTAGTTTGCTAAATGCCGAAAATCATTCTCCATAGATGGCGTTAGTTGGTCGGTTGTATAGGTTAATTATTGAAAAAATTCACTAGTGCAACCAAATCTACATAGATGGCTGACTGAAACTGACACGTGAAGATAAATATGGATTTTGAAGTATATATACATCTTCCAAAAATTTGTCATGCATGATCACAATAACAAAGGTGGAATGGGGAATGTTGTAATTACATAAAGCGTGCGCTTAACCCAATCAATGACAGGTTATAAGTCCTGTAAACACCTTGATCATCCATGTTCAGTTTCCAGTTTACGTCTTCGTCTCTATTGAGATACAATTAAAATCATTAATTTTGTTTGAAATATCCTAAAAAAAAATTTTTAATAATAATTGTATTTAATTAATAATTAATGCACAATGAATACGTGATTACTTTTTTAGTTTTGCATCAATTTTTTTTATTTATATAAATATATAAACAATAGTGATTTCAAACTCGTTTAAAATATCCGAGAAATTTAAGTCAAATAATAAATATCTACAATTAATAATTTTATAATGCGAGCGTGATTGTTTTTTCCATTTGAATTATTATTTTTTTATTTCGTATACCCTCAACATATACTTAATGGAATCGAATAAAGGAAGTGATTTGCGACACTTCCTCTGTATTGATTCATTCAATATTGTGCGTATATTGGAATTTTGCTGAATTTTCCGGATCTCTTGCGAAATCCTGGCAATGCCAAACAAAGGGAACAGTAAACCTATTACGTGGTTGTTATTTACATTTTTAAGAATTCGGCATTTAGGGGTAAGGGAAATTGTGAATTTTATTATTGTGTTCAACGAACACAAAGACCAATTATTGAGTTGCGTACTCCATTTCTGCACAAGCCGGCTCATAATAAGAGTTGTACGAGTCGACTGAAATTTGACTGTGGCAAAACCCCTTTTGGTTAAATAATAATAATAATAATAAGTTTATAAATTGTTTCTTGAACAATATGGTAAAACTCAAAATATTATATTTTAAATATTAAAGAAAACATCCAAAACTAACTAATTAACCATCATGCCGTCTCCCCGAAGGGGTGAAAGATTGGACTGCTAAACTTTGCTTTGCTGACATATTTTTCTCGCTTTCGATTTCTCTCGATTCCTCAACATTCAAACATCGTGTCAAGCACGCGCGTCGATTTCTCTGACTCCTCACGTGGCCGACATTCAGTATTTAATTTTTTTAATCGTGCCACTTTTTCCTCAGTCTTTCTTTATTTCTAGTTCCATGTACACAGTAATCATATTTATATTTTTTTAAACATTCTTTCCTCGTTCATCCTTTCCATGGGTCCAAACCATCTTAATGATATTTTAATTATTTATTCATAACATTATCATTCGCAAACATTCACTTCTTATATTTTCATTCGACACTCTATCATACACAGATTTTCACGCATTCGTTTTATAATAATTATAATAATAATAATACTAATAATAATAATAATAATAATAATAATAATAATAATAATAATAATAATAATAATAATAATAATAATTATAATAATAATAATAATAATAACAATAATAATAATAATAATAATAATAATAATAAGGCTAATTTGTATAGCGCCGTTTTCGTGAATAGCTCACCTCAAGGGCGCTTTGACAATGTTTTTAGTCATGAGAGCTGCATGTGACACCAGCAACAGATAACCGTTACTTACATTTTATGGGATATTTTGAAAAGGTGGGTTATTAGGTGAGATTTAAAGTTTGTCGGATTGTCAATGCATCTGAGGCGTGCAGGAAGCATATTCCAGGTGGACGGACCTGCCACTGCGAAAGTCCGATCTCTGAAATTTTTCCAGAGGTTGCGCTTTGGCTCAACTAATCTGACTACTGCCGAGGAGTTTGCTGATCAAAGCGTAGATCACCGCAAGTTAGGGCATTCAGCAACACAAAGTTTAGATATATAGGCTGGTACCATTCCGTGAAGCCCTTTACAGAGCTAAGATCTATTAATTATTTTCTATGCAACATCTGAATATGGTAATTCTTCATAGATGATTTTTTTTTATAACATATTTTTTATTCTATTCTATAACATATTTCCTAATTTCAGTGTAGGTATAAAATATTCTAAAAATATAGTCCATTGTTTTGGCCGAAACACTATGATTATTTAACATAATTATTTGTCAAATAAATAAATAAAATAGTCCGGATCGTCCATGTCAACATGTGCAACATCGAAAAAAACATTATGTGTTATTACATTATGTGCTAAATTAAGAAAAAAACGGTGGATTCGTGGAACATTAATTAAATAGACAATATGTGCACCATCTAAAAAGAACATCCGATTATCAATATCGATTATCGATTATCAATTCCGATTTGACATTTTAGACGTGAGGCTGTGGTTCTGTGCGCTCCGTCATTCTCTATAGATATTTGTTAAAGTTTCTACAATGGAGGGGAAAGTAGATAGTGTTTTGGTAGAACTGAGGACCCTGCGTTTAATGGTGGGGTCCCTTTCTGCCGAAGTGAAGAGTTTGCGCGAGATGATCGATGTGCCCGGCCCGCGAAGGCGTACATTTAGTGGCAGTAAGACTAAATTGTTACCCGGCCCGAGTACCTAGTACCACTACTATCGGCCCGGGGACCTAGTGACGTCGCTGGTACCGCGGCCGCACTACGCGACAGAGCCGGAGCGGCGAGTGCAAGTGCACCGAGCGTTGCTCGAGCCGCGCGACGTAATACACGCGCTGCCGCTCGGGCAGCTGTGCCATCTGAAAAGGCGGAAGGAGTTTCTGCGGCGGGGGCTGCACAAATAAAATCATCGTCATCATCTGGCTGTCCTGAGGTGATAAGTGTACCTCCACCGTCCTCAACAGCTTCTACTATTTCTCCCGCCTCGCGTGCAACCTACGCGGCCACTATTGCTGGATCCTTGGTGGTGGAGAGGGAGAACGCTGCAAAGGACGCCGCCAAGGGCAAGCGTCCCCCATCTGGTGCCTCGCAGAGGAAGGGTCTGAAGAAACCTGAGGGAGACCAGTCAGTGACTGCCACGCTGGAGAAGACCTCTGCGCCGCTAGTCGCCAACAGACCAGTGGGGAGTGATGGTGGCCCGTGGAATGTGGTGTCCAGGAGGCGACCTGCCACCGTCCGAGGTACTCGGAGAATGGACAGTCCCTCCCCCACCTCCCCTGTTCTTAAATTTTTTCACTTTTTCCCATTCCACCCCGATACCTCGGTCGGTGACATGGCGTCTTACCTTAATGGTTTACGTAAGGCATCATATACGGTGCATAGAATCAAGCCCAAGGAGGGAAGTTCCTATGTATCGTTCAAGATTGGAATACCGAGTTCGGTTGTCTCGGAGGTCCTGGAGCCTAAACACTGGCCACGCCGTTCCTTCATCAAGGAGTGGCGAGCGGGTGTTGCGGCTCCGCGACTTCCGAGGCCTAGCTGACTCGGTTCATCCAACTCTTTCTTCTTCCTGTATCAGAACGTTCGTGGATTGAGGACAAAATGCTCAAAATTTTTCTCCAATGTTTCGGTGAGTGAGGCTAACATAGTCGCTCTCACTGAGACTTGGCTAAATTCGAGCGTCCTCTCCTCTGAGCTTTTTGATATGGAGAACTTTCACGTTTTTCGCAGAGATCGGGACAGCGACAGTAGTCGCAGTCGCGGTGGCGGCTGCTTGTTGGCGGTCGGGAGGGGGGATGCGCTGAGGGCTGAGCGCGTCCCCAATCTTGAATCAGTCAATGAGGATCTCTGGGTAAAACTTATGTATGGGGTAAATCATGTGACATATATATGTGTTACATATATACCACCGGGGTCTAATTGGGAAATTTATAACCGATTTTTCGATGCGATGCATACGAGCTTCAATCTGATCGGAGGTAAAAATGTCATTGTGATGGGCGACTTTAACCTGCACTCTGCTTATGGGATCGACAATGTCCAGCGTGACTTGGAGTACCTATGCACAGTTTTTGCGCTTGCACAACACAATGTCGTTTTGAACTCAGATTCCAGAACCTTGGACTTGATTTTGAGCAATATCAAATTGCAAGTTTCAAGAGCAGTGTCCCCACTAGTACCTGAAGATGATTATCATCCCGCGCTGGAGTTTGAGTACTCTGGTAAGGATAATCCTGGTATTACCAGAGTACCGCGCCATAAAAAAGACATCTTCAGAGGATGGAACTTCAGCCAGGGTGATTTTCTGAAGCTATACCAGCTGATGACTCAACTTGACTGGAGTGACCTGTACAACTTGACCACCGTAAATGATGCCCTGCAACATTTTTACGGTGTCATTTATAATTTATTTGATTCATGTTTTCCCAGAAAACGCATGAGCAATGGTGGGCGAAGATATCCGAGGTGGTTTTCCAGGGAAATCATCGCGGACATTAAGACCAAACATACTCATCATGTGAAGTGGAAGGCGACTGGCTCTCGGAGTGAGTACGAGCTTTTCAGTCTGTACCGCTCGGTGGTGAAACGCAATGTTCGATCAGCCTTTCGAGCATATGTGGGTACCATTGAGGGAAATCTTATGGATGACCCCGGATCCTTCTGGAACTATATAAAAAGTTTACGAAAGGATGGTGGCATCCTTAACACCATGATGCATGGGGATAGAGAGGTTGAAGGTGTAGATATAGCGAACGCATTCGCTAAGCACTTTCAATCTGTCTATAGCAATGTTCCCCCGCGGCTTAATTTCAATTCAGCGACTAATTTAAGTTCCAATTATTGTAGTAATAGTTTTGTCATATCGCACATAGATGCGAATGATATCAAATCCTCCATCAAGGCTATGAAGAATTCGCACTCGGTTGGTCCTGATTTTCTTCCCATCTATTTCTTAAAAGGCTGCTCTGAGCTCCTATTATCTCCACTGTATTTTCTATTTAACCTATCGTTAAGTACAAATACTTTTCCTGATCTCTGGAAACTTTCCAGGATCAGTCCTATTTTCAAGAGCGGCGCAAAAGAGTCGGTCGAAAACTATAGACCTGTAGCGATACTGTCGGCTCCAGCCAAGCTATTTGAATTTATTTTACACAAATTTATATTTCCCAAAGTAGAACCCCACATTATAACAGAACAACATGGGTTCAGGAAGGGGCGTTCTACTGAAACTAATCTCATGGTATTCACAGAATACATATCAAAGGTCTTGGATAAAGGTCACCAAGTTGACTGTTCTTATAATGATTTCTCAAAGGCCTTTGATACTGTGAACCATGACATTCTGATAAAAAAGCTATCTCAAATTGGATTCTCCTCTCAGTTGATGATGTTTTTCACTAGTTACCTCAAGGGGAGAAAACAATTCGTCTCATATGGAATTTTTCAATAGGAACCTTTTCTTGTCTATTCAGGGGTGCCACAAGGTTCAAACTTAGGGCCACTCCTTTTCACCATCTTCATAAATGATATTGCAAAGGTGATAAACTTCTCGCGATTTATTTTATTTGCCGATGATCTGAAATTATTCCTGGAAATTAAAAATCCTGAAGACTGTCTTCGCCTCCAGTCGGACATCAATAATATTGTTAACTGGAGTCACAGTAATCAAATGCAATTCAATGTCTCTAAATGCGTTATGCTATCATTTACTAGAGCATTGCGAACTGTATATCATAGATACACAATGAACAACCAGCAACTGGCACATGTATCTACGATGAAGGATCTCGGAATCATCTATGAGAGTAGGCTGACTTTTCGTGCACATATCGAGAGGATTTGTGGCATTGCACTGAGGATGTTGGGGTTCATCGTCCGGACCGGAAGGGTTTTCAGGGATCCCAATGTGCTCAGAGTCCTATACAACGCATTGGTTCGGAGCAGGCTCGAGAGTGGTTCTGTGATATGGAGTCCTCACGAGGCGAGATATTCCGTTATGCTGGAGAGGGTTCAGAAAAAATTTCTGAGGTATCTCTACATGAGGGAGTATGGTAGTTATCCGTGGCTCTATCCCACGGCATTTATTCTGGGAATGCTCGGAGCCAATTCTTTACAGCTTTGAAGAGATGGACATCTAATAACCCATGTCTTCAGATTAATTAGGGGATACTTTGAGAACTCGGCCGTACTGGAGGATGTTGGTCTTTTTGTCCCCGATAGATATCTCCGACAGCGACAGCACAGATTGTTTTACCTACCGGCCGCCAGAACCAATCTGCCTCTGGTGACACCGGTGGGAAGAGCAATTAGTCTGCTGAACGCGGTCTCCTCGGAGATCGACGTCTTTCATGTTAGTGAAAGTACGTTCAGGGGGCAAATACTATTGACTTTAGAAAGTATCTTGTCTTCCTAATGTCGAACCATCTCTAATGCGTTCCTGGTATTTTGTTGTATTTTAATAATATCTTACCTGTACTTAATAGATGCCTTAAATATTTTCCTGTTTTTAATGTCTATTGAGTTAATAAACTGATTTGATTTGATTTGATTTGAATATTTTGTGTTAAATTATTATTATTTTGTTATTTTATTTATTTATTATTTTATTTTGTTAGTTAATTTTATATCATTGTATTTTATATTATTTGTTTTAGATTTATCTTGTGGGTGTTGGTCTATCGATGTGTGTGCGGGAGATGCCTATTGGTGGCGATGAGGTTCGCAACCCATCACACCGCGTCTCCCGCAGGGCGAAAAGAGAAGGATGGAGTGCCGCATCTGTTAAAGTGTGACAGTCCATACATTCTGCCTACCCTTTCGGGGAGACGGCGTGATGGTTAGTTAGTTAGTTAGTTATAAATTAAAAACTTTGTTTTTGTATCACAATGGTATTTTTATTTTATACGACAGCTGTTTCGTCAGCCTATGTTGACATCATCGGGTGTTACAATAACATTTGATGTATTTTTAAACGTTTTTTTTAATTTAACAGTTCATTCTAAATATGTTTAGAAAAACAAACTTGATAGAGCTAATACGAATAAAAACGTATTTTTCTGGAAGTTTTATTATATTTTATGTGAATGATATGTTTCGCCTATCTAAGGTATTATTAGATGACAACATTTGTTAATGCACACACAGACGAAACGCCATCTACATGAAATATAATAAAACTTCTAAACAACAGATTTTATTCGTAATATTTAATATGGATTTTTACATTAATAAATAACTTGAAAGAGAAAAACAGAGTTTTTTCATTTTTGAAAAACGTGACACGGTGTATAAATGCGTCACACGGTCTATAAATGTAGAGGAAGCTCGAGAGGTATGTCAGGATGGAGCTGTGTGGCAGTCCATCCTCTCTCTATTCCTTTGGAGTAACGGCGTGATGGTTTGTTAGGTATCTTTAATATTTATTTCAGCATCTCTTATTTCATGTTTTATTTACATTGTCGTTTTTGTTGTGTAAACACTTTCATGAATAATTTTGCATTTCTATCAGTACTTTAATATAAAGCGCCCCAACTATGGATCTTATGTACGGAAAACTTTTAAAGTATTCACCCGGGGCTCGCTGTACAGAATGCATCCAACCAGTGCAATTTGTTTATTTTAATTTTCAATTATTTCTGCAAATGTGAGCAGTTTGTAATTATAATAAAACTATTTTTAAATTCTTTGTTTTGCATGAATCTTTCAAGAAAAATATTGTAGACTTACCTACTTTAGCAATTATTGTTAATACTGTATTGTACTGTAAACATTTTTAAATACTGTATGAATCACTTTATTTGTGATGTGGTATTATTCAAGCTAATAATAAAAAACTTTTGTTAGGTTGAGTCATAACTTCCTTACATTGAGTCACCCGAAAGGGGAATTTTTGTTTTCATATTGATAAGTGGCCTATCAGTCATTCGACAACTATTTACTTTGGTGAGTGGAACAGTGAGGCTATTGCAAACCCTTTAAATGGAGAATTAAAAATTGCGTATGCGTCTTGTAATGCTTTGGAAATTCAAACTAAACACTAGTTCTAGAGTCTAGAGCGACGGACGAAAAGATATACGGTAAAGTCTTATAACCGATAGGGCAAATTATTTATGACTCAACCTAATACTACATATTGTTTCTTGAGCAACGATGTAAAACTTCATATTAAATAATGAATACGAATGAAACCATCTGTTTTGTAGAATTTTAATTATGTTTTATCGCCTGCCCTAGACATTAACATGCTATTTATATAAGATATGATAAAACATCTAGTCAACATATAGTTTATTAATTAAAAATAATCCATATAAATAGCGTAATTTCATAGCTACGATAAGTTCAAAATTCCTTATGTTTAGTATTCAAAATAATATTTAGGCAGTAAGCTTAAAAACGTTCATAATATTGCGTATTCAAATATTCATCGTAATCCCAGCCAACAAGGATAGCCTTAAGCCATAATCCTTCGACGCGAATCCTTAATCCAATCAAGGATCATCAGACTTTCAGGACTGAATTTCTGAATGTGTAAGAGGGCACACGATGTTTCCAAAGTACTCAACAGTGAACACAACATTGAATGTCTAATTTTGAATCTTATTAAAATAAGATTTTATACAATTGTGTTTTTATACTCACACGAACTAACTAACTAACCATCACGACGTTTCTCCATGAGGAAGACAGAAAGAATGGACTACCACACTGTTCTTTTATACATAAAAAATTATTTCCATCCGAGCCTCATCAGGGTTACGGAAACATTAATTGATAGTTATTTTGACTGTCGTCAAAAGTGTCAACTGCGAAAATGTCCACTTGCACAATATTTTTATGATTTTCATTTAGAAATTTTACGAAACCTTGACAAAACTTCCGCGTTAAGCGAAACCGGTTGAAATTTGTTAAAATGAATAAAGTGATGTTAAAACAAAATATGAAAGAGTTTTTTTTAAATTATGTTATTAATGCTATATGCGGCCATGTGAGGAGTCAGAAAAATTGACGCGCGTGCATGACACGATATATGAATGTTGAGGAATCGGGGGAAATATGTCAGGAAAGAAAAGTGTAAGAGTCCATTCCTTCTTTGTTAGTTAGTTATTAATGCTACACCACAAATTAAGTGCTGCATTCGAAAGTAAAATGAATTTACTAACTAACTAACGCCGTCTCTACGCAGGGTGAGGCAGAAATAATGGACCGCCACACTGTTCTGTACTAACACATTTCTCTCGCTTCCTCTACATTCATACATCGTGTCATGCATAAACGCCGATTTCTCAGACTCTTCGCGTGACTGACATTTCATATTCGATTTATTAGATCATGCCACGTTTGCCTTGGTTTTCGCATATTCTTCCATGTGTCCAAACATTCTGAACGACCCTTTCAATATTTTCTTTCATAACACTTTCATTCGCACCGCATTCACTTCTTATATTTGCATTTGACATTTTATCATATACATATATATCACACATTTGTTGAGGATATCTCATTACTTTCATCGTTTTTTTGCCAGTTCCATGCTTCACTTTCAGACATAAGGGCCTCAGCTCAATAACACCTTTGTGCATCTCAGCTTTGATGCCATCAATTTTTGACAAATTCTACACAAATATCCCGGTTTTATTAGGATATTGAATATGGTTTATTAATAAAGAGCAGGATGTCAGCTTTTGACGCTTCAGCATCCTGTATCAAGGTTCATAAATTTGTGATCACCTAGTACATATACAAATGTTTTAAGTATCTATAAATCAACTTGCTGCAATAATTCCCAATTGGCATCCAGATAAATTGATTCCGACCGCGACCGGGAGTTCTGTGAGGGTTGGGGCAGGCAAGCGGGCCGGGGGTTGAAAGCCAACAAACCAGGGGGTGTATCGAATACCCCTTCCGCTGGATATGACCAAAGATTAATTTGCGGGTTTGCTATTTAGTTTTAACGTGATTAATGCGTGTTCTGGCCGTCATTGCGCGTTCTAAATCGGGAAATGAAACGAAATTTGTGTGCATTAATTGGTAATGAATGTCAAAATGCAACCATGCGCCATCAATGAATTATGGCCCAAACAAATTATTTTTAAACAGAAACAAAAAAAAGCTTTTATTCCAAACAATCGGTAATAAATAAAATTTAAAAATCGAATGTCATTGTTATTTTATTTCTTTTTTGTGATAATAAACAGCATTTGTAATACATATATATAAATTTCTTTTATGTTCGCCATATTTTGTGTTGTAGATGTTTTATTTGCCTTTTTCTTTTTTATATACTCTGTATATACAACACTAACTTTAAAAAAAAATACATATCAGACATGTTTCGGGCAACCAGTCCCTTTTTCAGTGATACATATTAACCCTTAACGTACCGTGTTCAAAACAAAACGCTCGCTCCCATGTGGTAAGTTCAGTTTACCGCTAACTTTATCTAAATATCAAGCATATGACTAGATGAATCAAAATTTAATTTATGTCAACTTGTAGGGAATTTCATTAGGAATAGATCGATATCTATAACATACATGGATTATTTGAAAAACATATCATTATTAATTTTTTTCTGGAACCATGCGATTTCTGATATGTAATGCGTCACAGCATACGGGCGACTGGACATCGGGTATATACTTGTCTGCGCGCCGCGGCCGGCGGGGCGAGGATAAAGGCACCTAGGCAAAATGTATAGTACGTTCAAGACAACGAGTACGTATTAATATTTGTCCCTTTTGGTAAAGTGTTAATATTTTCACAGTTCTGATATTATTAAGTTGCGTCCTGCGTTTCCGTCCACAGTGGTATTATTACGTACATATTGAAAAGGTCAAAGATATAATTTATAATACGTTCAAAACAGCGAGTAAGTATTTGTCACTTTTGATAAAGTTGTAAATATTAGCAAAACAAATTCTACCTTAACACGAATGAAGGTGAGGGCAGTCTTAGAAAATATTTTTTTTTGGGATGAAGGAAGTAATTTTTTGCTTTTTTTTTTATTACGAAATATTGAAAACACTTCAATGGAGGATTAAATTTTTTTTTATAATATTAGGGTCCATAGGTTTTAAGAAAATCAACTTTAAATTGGCAGTGGAAACTCAATTTACCACATGGCAACGCGACGGTTAAAAAGATACATATTTATAATATTGTAAAATTGTTTATAAATAATAAAAAACTTATAATATTTTTAAAATGTGTCACTGAAGAAGGACCGGTTGTCCGAAACATGTTTGATATGTAATTAATTTTTTTTAAAGTTAGTGTTGTATATACAAAGCATATAAAAAATAAAAAGACACATATACACATAAACATAAAAAATTATTGTTTCTTGAACAATGATGTGAATATATTAAATAATTAATACAATTGAAAATATCAGTTTTCAAGAAGTTTTATTATATTTTGTGGGAATGTTTCGCCCTTCAAATGTCATAAAATAATAATAAAACTTCTAAAAAACTGACTTTTTTATTCGTATTAATTATCAAAAGATTGTTTGAACATATAGAACGAATGGACAAGAGAAAAATGATTAAAATGTTGTATACCAGCAGCGTAAGTGCAAAGAGAACCCGTGGAAGACCAAGGAAAGCATAGAATGACCAAATAAATCAAATACAAAATGTGGCCACAATCGAAGACGGATAATCAACGAGCATGCATGTTACGATGTATGAATGTAGAGAAAGCTTTATAGGTATGTCAGAACTCAGAACAAAGCTATATGGCGGTCAACGCGCTTGCATGACACAATGTTAGAATGTTGAGGAAGCGAGAGAAGTATGTCAATAAATAACAGTAGTGCATCATTCTTTCTGCGTATCCCTTCGAAGACACGGCATGATGATTAGTAAGTTAGATTTTTTGAAAACATATGTTTTATTTATTTATTTATTTTGTTACAAACGGATTAAATTTCAATACTTTTTTTTTTAATACAGACAGTTTACTTAAATCTATGAACATTTGAAGAGTAACGGTAAAAAATAAGCGTAAGTCGAGTTAAATCTGCGATCAGTCTTAAGAATACAGCTAAATATTGTGTTAGGTTGTTAATAAAAGAATGACACTATTATAAATGAGAATACAGGTATGTTGAATAAAAATGAAAGGACATTATTAAATTTAAGAATTCAGATATAAAGATTATAAACGGGAGAAGTACAATTTTAAAATTGAGACTACAGGTAAATATATTAATTTATGAACTTTAAAATGATTACTCCGTCTTGTCAGGTCTCCCTAACGTTGACTATCACCCTTGAGTATAGTGATGACCTGGGGAAAAATATCCAGAGTGGTATCCCATTGCCTTCTCTCTAGGATTTTCTGTCGGGGTTACCTTCCCTTAGCTGGGTGTATCCAGTTTTATGGTGCTGGAAGCTCGCCATTCGTCCTCTCTCTATCTGCTATGGCACTATAATAAGTAATATGTGCCACATTGCCCGGGGTTCGCGGGGTCTTTAAAAAGACCACTTGTGGACGCTAGAGAGTTAGGCTTGATAGTAGTGTTGCTGTTGTAAATGCAACATGGCGCCTTACGACATTTTGTAGAGGCATACTTTCCAGCAAAACATACCCCGTCATAGCCCTACTACCCTTTAGAGAGAACTTATTCAAATTGACATTGAAACAGATACACATGAAGGTTCGAAAAATCACGAAAAATAATTTTAACAGTTGAGAAAAAAAATTGTTATCGACAACATATGTTAAAAAAAATTGACGTGAAGCTATGTCTCGGATCAACTATTTCCTACTATTAAACAACAACACATCCGTACGCTACTCGGTTTACGTAATATATTTACATACATACGTGCGGGTTAAGAAAAATGTGCGCGCTGTAAGTTTCACAGCCACATTCAGACACCGCAGGACGCAAAGAGCGAATACCCGAAAAAAACGTAGAAAATATTTCACTCTCGGAGGCAAGGTCAGGAGCAAAGGGTGAGAGGGCAGTGCTTCCCAATGATTTATATGACAATTCAAAAAATCTAATAAATATCATCACGGCACAATTACACCAATATTAGCAGGCGGGACGCAAACTCTGACTTTTTATATAGCGATTCGTCATGTGTGATGTGCGATTATCATAAATCACGAATTATTTTGATGCCAGGGACGGTTTTATTCAATGTGACATTATTCCAGTCTGTACAAGTTTTATTTATTGTTTCTTGGACAATAATGTTAAACTCCATATCTTCTTCTTCGAGTTCCACGTCAGGTCCCCCCGACGTCGGCTTCTCTGACGTAGGCCTCTCTGCCCTCTGCCAGACAAAATAAATCTAAAACAAATAATATTAAATACAATGATATAAAATAAAATAACAAAATAAGAATAAATAAACAAAGTTTACAGAATTTAAATATTGGTATTAAAGTAATTTAAGAGGATTCGTTTTCAATATAATATTGATTTTAAATTTATCACAGTTAATATATTTACATATAATATTCTTCTTAAAGTGCCCTGTCAGGTCCCCCCGACGTTGGCGATCACTCTGGTAAACTCCTCCCTATTCTGCGCTGTCCGGAACAGCTCCTCCACAGTTCCGATTCCCGTCCACTTCCTCACATTGCGCAGCCAGGACATCTGCCTTCTCCCTGCCCCCCTGCGGCTCTCTTTTTTCCCCTTTAATATTAGATACAGCAGGCGATACTTCTTTCCTTGCAGAACGTGACTCAGATATGCAATTTTGCGGACTTTGATTAATGTCAGCAGCTCTCTATTTACTCCTGTCAGCAGCTCTCTATTTACGATTCAGGACTTCTGTGTTCGTCACTCTGTCTGTCCATGGGATCCTGAACATTCTTCGGTGGAGCCACATTTCAAATGCCTCTAACCGGTTCATTGTATTTATTTTTAATGTCCATGTCTCACACCCATATAACAGAACAGACCACACATAACACTTAAATATCCTCTGTCTTAGTTTTAATTTGAAAAAATTATACTTTTATGTTTGATATTACTCAATTTAAATATAATATGTTGTATATTTTATATTATATATTTTGTTATATATTATGGCATTATGACATTTGACAATGCCTTAAAAAGGCGAAACATTGAAACAAAATGCAACGAAACTTTAAATTTAAATTAAAGTATATATTTTGTTAAATTCTACTTAGGTTTATTGTTTCGTCAGGTCGTTGCCTTGTTTCGTCGATAGCTCGTTGCCTTCATGAATCTAAGAATGGGTGGAATTTAAAGTGGAAGTGGAATTTAACACAATCATTCTTTAAAATGAAAATATAAAAAATATATTTAGGTATATAAGATTTTTTTAAATATATATTCTTATTTTTCTTCTTTTTTGTAGACCTATGTAGTCTGTTCTCCAAAGTGTTGCTCCTCCTGTGAGGTAGATTCTCAGCTATCCTTGCATCTTTTAGGGGGTCTTCCACGAGGACGAGTCCCATGAGGCTGATTACGCAATGGAATATAGGGGTGTCTGGTGGTGTCCATTTTTTTAACATGACCGTACCAGTCCCCTTTTCGCTGTCTGCTTCATCTTATAATATCCTCAACCTCACATATCTATCTTATTTTGGTCTTCTTCACGCGATCTCTCGGTGTCTTATAATTTTTTTTTATCTTTAAATATATATTTAGTTTAAATCTACAAATATTTGTGACATTGACCAGTTTCGGCAGCTCACTGCCATATTCTGGTGCCATCCCATCCCAGAAGATGGCAGCTAGTAGACAAAATCTGTTGAACACACAAACATTAGTAGATTTTAACTTAATTTACATTTAAAAAACTTCTACCATGAAATTTCAAATAACAACTTTTTTCTTATTTTACTTGAGAATCTGTGTTACCAGGTTATACGAGTGTTCTTTGTTATAAGCCACGAAACCCACCACCTGACTGCAAGATTAATGGAATATGATGACGGAAACACGTTTTTACATTCGGAACGTTATACTTCAAGAATTCAGCACGAGGAATAAAGGAGCAGAGACTGCGGCCATGGGGCATGCTTTCTACAAAAGCTTATATGCAATTTTAGTAGCCGTCCTAAAAGTGCATTTAAACTTTTGTAGCAAGCCGTCGTCAAACAATCACATTTTTAATAAGCTCTTAATATATGGCTCTGGTTTTGGTGTTCATATTTTTATTTGCTCATAACTTTAAACTTATTCTCAGTTTAAAGTTATAAGCTAAACTTAACTATCTTGGATTACTGATAACTGACCAGGGGGGATGCGAGAGGGAGATTCGATGCAGAACCCAAATGGCTAAAATAACCATGACAAAGCTCACCAAGATATGGCAAGACAAAAATATCTCCAACAAGACCAATATGAGACTGGTTCAAACCCTTGTTTTCTCCATATTATTTTATGGTTAGGAGTCATAGACTATTCGAAAATCGGAGAGGTCCAAAATTTTATGCTTTTTGAGATGTGATGCTGGCGAGAAATGCTGCGTATACCATTGACTGCAAGAAAAACAAACCCGTCAATCATAGACCAGCTGGGTTCAGAAAGTGTTGAAATATTTTGGAAACATAGCCCGGAGAGATCAAAACAACCTTGAAAAGCTCATCATAATGGGCAAAGTGCAGGGAAAGCGACCACAAGGATGACCACCGAGCCGCTGGTCCGATCAAATCAGAGATCTGACTGGTCTCTTATTAGCTGCGGCCTGGAGACTTACGGGTGACAGGGGCGCATGGCGTGCCATGGTCAATGATTTACAGGATGGACACGACCCTCAATCATGTGGAATACGACTGAGAAGAGAAGATAACTTTAAAAAACTCTACAGTGTTAAATTTATTAATTAAATCAATCGTACACTCGGTTAGAATGTCTCATATTTGGGTTGTGTTCAAAGAGAAGAAAGATTTCACCTCCTTCGGCTGATAATCACGGGCAAAATAGAGGAAAGTTGGGGAGTTGGTAAAAGGTAGTTGTCCTGGCTGTCACCCCGAAGGTTCCGGGTTCGATTTCTTGCGAGGGCAATGTGATTGTCACACTGTCTTTGGTCTGGTGTAGGATTTACAATAAAATGACGATAGATTAGCTAACTATCTCCTGTCACGAGAATCACTATGATAGCTATAATACCCTTAACATCGATTTGGCTCATGCTGTCATGATATAAAGAGCGATTCAACACAATAATAATAATAATTATTATTATATTAATAATAATAACAATATACATAGTTGAGAAACTGTAACAAGTGGCGCAGAACAGAAATATCTTGGCTACAGTCATCGCGTTGGGGGGATCTGATACGGCACTAGAAGAAGAACAATCTAAATACATAAATATTTAATACGAATGAAAACCTCAGTTTTCTAGAAGTTTTATTATTATATTTTATGGGAATGACATGTTTCACCTTTCTAAGACATTTTCAAATGTCTTTGATAATGCCTAAGTAGGGCGAAACATGTCATTCCCATAAAATACAATATAACTTCTAGAGAACTGACGTTTTCATTCGTAATAATTATTTAATATGGACTTTTACATCATTGTTCATGACACAATATATATATATAAATAATTTTTTTTTCTTTTATATTATTTCAGTAAAGTTATTTTGAAAAGTTAAAAAATTAAAAGGCTTTCCATAGCCTTGGTCGTAGAAATCGCATACTTTCGTGGGAAAGCATGCACAGATACGGGGAAGAGTTGCAATGTCCGGAGCTAGCGCCGTACCAGGCTTGTGCCTAGAGGTGTCGATGGTGTATTTAACCTTCATCCAGTTCATGACATTGTTGAATTGAGCGGTACTTTTGCGCTGTACTTTTTCCCAATCGTTGCCTCAGCCTTGGTCGTAGAAATCGCATACTTTCATGGGAAAGCATGCACAGATACGGGGAACAGTTACAATATCCGGAGCTAGCGCCGTACCAGGCTTGTGCCTAGAGATGTCGATGGTGTATTTAGCCTTCATCCAGTTCATGACATTGTTGAATTGAGCGGTACTTTTGCTCTGTACTTTTTCCCAATCGTTACCTCATATACTAAAGATGAATATTATGAAACGAATATCCTCCAACATTTTCATTTTGTCGCGGGAGATGCCTTTTGGTGGCGATGAGGTTCGCAACCCATCACACCGCGTCTCTCACGATGGCGAAAAGAGAAGGATGGAGTGCCGCATCGATTAAAGCGTGGCAGTCCATTCTTTCTGCCTACCCTTTCGGGGAGACGGCGTGATGGTTAGTTAGTTAGTTAGTTTTAAAAAATTAAATAAGAAAATCATTTATTTGGTTCATAACTTCACATTTAGTGTGTTAACGAATCAAGGATATAAATCCTTTGTCTACAGAATTCCTTACAATCAGTTCTACTTGGCCATTCCACGTTCTCTCCAGAGCGTCTTTACTCGCCATTCCCATCCATTTTGTATTCCTGATATCAAATCTCTTCCGGTTCCGACCTCACGTGACTGAATTTTCAAACGAACTCATTCTTCATATTCGTTTTATACGTTTTGTTTAGTCCGCACGGGAAAAGAACCCCCATTTTCATTTAGACACAAATAACAACAATGCTGTGCAATAGTAAATTTCATTAAATTTTTCTTAAATTACAATTAATTAAATTCCTTCGAAAAAATTATGTTTAATGGTTCGTTTTCTTCTTCAACTCCTTCGAAAAACCGCTCTTGACAATCTATTACATTATCAAATATTATTCTATAATGTTTCAGCAGAGTCATAAAACATGTCATTCTCATGAAATAAAATCATTATTTTAATAACAGTTTTATTTGAAACACGTATAATATCACAATTAATTTATTTAATTGTTATGAAATTGTCGTTGTTTCGCCTAATTTTGTTGTCATCATCAGTTGTTACAATCAACCCAACTATTTGTAACGCATGATGATCCCAACCCGTGGCTCTTTCCGACTGAATTCTTGCTAGGTATGCTAAGCTACCAATCATTGGAGAGAAGGAGGAACATTCACTTGGGAGTTCACTTCTTTCAGCTGATTGGCGGCCGTATACAGAACTCGGATGTCCTGAGTGATGTAGGTCTATTTGTCCCTGATTTGTCCCTGACCTTCGTCAAAGACAGCACAGATTGCTTTATTTGCCACGCTGCAGAACCAACCTGCCAATGGTTATGCCTGTGGGTAGGGCAATCTTATTGCTTAATCGGATCGCCTCGGAGGTCGACATATTTCGTGATAGTGTGAGTTGCCTCAGGGATGCAATATCAATGTTATGATTATTTCTAATTCTTAAACTTTTTTTTATTATTTATATGTTCTTATGCTTCTCTTTTAAATTCTCACAATGTAATTGCAAACGATCTGGAAATATGTCTGTAATATTCATAATTTTTTTTAAATAAATTAAATGAAAAGCAATTTTATAAACATTAAGTAATTTAATTGTACTTTGGGTATTAAAAAAACATTGTTAAAACCACTTTATAATGAAAAAATATTAAAAAAACGACATGTTTCAGAGGACACCTCCATCTTCAGGTGTAAAAATATAACAAAAACTAAACAAAGAAAGACTTATAAAAAACGCATTTAAAATTCGATATAAAAATTAATAATTAAGTTGGCCTATTTGTTATAAGTAGGTACTTAACTTTCAATAAGTTAATTTAATTGTGATATAATAATACTGTTCTAAATTAAACGGTGAATAATGTTGAAGTATCACTTTGTTTTCCCGAAATAATAACTAAAATTAATGTTTTGAAGTTTATTTAACATAACAATTACTTTATTAATACGAATGAAAACGTCAGTTTTCTAGAATTTTTATTATATTTTATGGAAATAGAATGTTTCGCCCTTCTAAGACATTATCAAATGTGACGAAACTTCAACTCGTTGCAGTTTATATACACTAGTAAAACACTTTCCAATATTTCTGGACCTACCCAAATAATATTTTTTTAAATGTATAAAATCACATAAATTTTCGATAATAACCATAATCTGCTCTATTTAATAGTGTATATAAACTGCAACGAGTTGAAGTTTCGTCACATATAATAATGCCTTAGAAGGGCGAAACATGTCATTCCCATAAATAATAATACAACTTTTAGAAAACTGACGTTTTCATTTGTATTCATGATTTAATATGGAGTTTTACATCATTGTTCAAACAAACAATAAATAATAACTACCGTATTTAGCTGACGATTAGACAGATGCATTCCAAAATGCATCTAAAAATATATAGATAAAAAAAAAGTTTCGCACAATAAGACGCATCCAAATTTTGGTTGAATTTTCAGGTTAAAAAAGTGCGTCTTATGGTCCGAAAAATACGATAATAATTTGTATCGAGTTTCATATCATCGATAAAGAAAAAACTTGTTTGTTTATTTTAATAAATTATACAGAAATTCCTTATGAAACAAATTATTCCGCGTACAAATATATTTACGCCAGAAAGCATCACGCCATAATCCTCGCAGAGTTAAGGCTGACTTCCTTTAAATATAAATAATCCCACGAAGTTTGGCGCACGGTGGTGGTTATACGTATCAGATTTGGGCATGTGATTTCACACCTGCCGTTGGCATTATGTCCGCCATCTTGTGTACGATTTACAACGTAAGGTAACGCCATCTGTGGAGGAATATCTGCATTTGCATAATATTCCCGCCAATAATTAAACTAAACTAGAGGGATCACATCTGTGCTGATTGTTTCAAAATACATCCAAGTCATTGTTTTCGCAGAAACACAATTATACTTCAATATCATTAACTTTTTAATTTAAGCACTTATATAATAACACAACTTTTTAAATTATTTATGTTTTTTTTATTTTGTAAAACTCCATTATAAATTGCAATAAAAACGCAATCGTTCAATTGATCTTACGGAGATTATAATTTATATATAAATATAAATATTAGTGACAAATTAAGTAAGCCTTGCAAGATAATTCTCAAACATATTTATTGTGTTGTGAATAATGGTAACTCCATATTTTATAATTTATATGTATAAAAATATGTGTCTTCTAGGGCTTTCGTTATATTATATTTGAGATGGAATGACATGTTTGACACAGTGTAATATGCAACAAATATTATAATGTATAATATTTTGACTTATATATAATAACCTCCAACTTTTTCGCAAATTACGTAAATGATTAAAATTTGTTACGTATATTGAATTATATTATTATATAATATTTAAAAATGTTAATTGTGATGAATATTTCAGATTACTCAGAAGAATGGTTAGGATAACAATATACTACAGATCGAAGATATAAGGAAGAAATGTAAGCCAGGTGATTGTATCATAATTAAAATTAAACAAGGATCCCTGAGATGGTTTGGACATATGGAACGAATGGCCAAAAAAATAATGGTTAAAATTTTGTATACGAGCAATTTTTGTGGAAAAGGAAGGGGTGGAATACCAAGGAAAGCATGACATGAGCAAATTAGGCAAATACTAAAAGGCGTTGACATTCGAAGTCGGAATAATTGGCGAGCGTACAAGTTGCGATGTATGGATGAAGAGAAATCTAGAGAGGTAAGTCAGGAGAGAGCAGAATGGCAGTTTATCCTCTTTCTACCTGCGGCATATTTCTACCTATTATATTTTAATATCATTTTAGTAAAAAAATAAGGAATACATATACATATTAACGATGCAAATGGAACTGGAAATAGAGGAAGACCGAGGAAAACGTGACACGTTCAAAGAAAATAAAAAAAATAATGTCGGCCACGTCAGCAGTCGTAAAAATCAACGTGCATGCATGAAACGATGTATGAATGTTGAGAAAACGGAAGATGTATGTCAGGAAATAAAAATGAGGCAGTCCATTATTTCTGCCTACACCTTCAGAGAGACGACGCGATGTTTAGTTAGATAGTTACGTTGAGAATTTTCCAAAATATTTTTTTTTGACACATTCGTTATATAATTAATACGAATGAAAATGTCTGAAAAATCTAAAAGTTTTCTAGAAGTTTTATTATATTTTATGGGAATGACATGTTTCGCCCTTCTTAGGCATTATCAAATTCATTCGTATTAATCATTTAATATGGAGCTTCACATCATTGTTCAAGAAACAATAAATACATTCGTTTATTATATTTTTACTAAATTTAAGTTTTATTATTTATACAAAAGTCCGGATCGTCCAGCTGACAACGTGTACAGCATTAAAAGAACATAATGTGTTATATATATATATATATATATATATATATATATATATATATATATATATATATATATATATATATATATATATATATATATATATATATATATATATATATATATATATATATATATATATATATATATATATATATATATATATATATATATATATATATATATATATATATATATATATATATATATATATATATATGTTGTTGTTGGTTTTTTTGAATCACTGTATTATATATTATTTGTTATGTGGACGTTGCACGATCGAAGTATGCGGGGGAGATACCCATTAGTGGCGATGAAGTCTGCAACCCATCACACCGCGTCTCCCGCGGGGGCAAAAAGAGAAGGATGGAGTGCCGCATCGGATAAAGTGTTGCAGTCCATTCGTTCTGCCTACCCTTTCGGGGAGACAGCGTGATAGTTAGTTAGTGTTTTGATTAGTTTTTTTTATGGGAATTACATGTTTCGCCTTTTTGAGGCATTATTAAATCTTTGAAAATATAAGTTTCATCAATTTGTAATAGTTAACACGATTGTTTAGTGGTTAAATTTGGATTTAATTTATATGAATTACATAAATAGTGACAATCTTGTTTTGCGTTGCGAGGGGATTCTCAAACTGATTTGATTCTCTAACTGATGAGTTTGAGAATGCCCTCACAAGGCGAAACAAATTTCTCACTATTTGTATAATTTATGTAAATTAAATCCAAGTTAAACCACTTAACAATCGTGTTAACTATTATAAATTAATAATGGAGTTTTACAAAACGAATACCTCAATAAATTACATTGTTGTTGTTTTGAAAAATTATTCAAGAAACAATAAACACACTAGAATAATTTTTATTTTAATTTTAGTAAAGCCTTTGAGTCAACATATGGCTTTGAGGCTTAGTGAATTTCCTCGGCATTCTTTATTCTTTCCGCCTATGGACTTTTCCTGTGCAAATCTGTCGCCAAAACCGATTTCACGTTTACCAACGAGAAGTAAACTGAGTAGAAAAAGATTTGTGCTGCAAAATGAAATTTACAAAACAGAATTTCATCTTAAATCGTTTGTTTGATCCGGCATGCCTGTATACTTTAATGCCTTCATAAGATTATTTCAATGCGAAGAACAATATACCCGTTTCATATTTGATAAATTCAGATATTATTTTAAAACGGATTTAGAGTTTGAATTCTTTAATATAATTTAAAATAATAATGCTAATGCTTCTTGTACCGATACTTATGTTTATATATTTCCTTGTATACAACAGGTCGTTTGAACCCAATTACTGTATACAATTTATTTTAGCTATCATATTGATTCTTATGACATTTGGTAGATAGCGAATCTGTCGCCATTTTATTTTCACGTAAATTCTACACCAGACCAAAGACAGTGTGACAATCGAACCCGGGACTTTCGGTATGGAAGTCGGAGCTCTTACCACTCTGCCACAAAGGTCGACTATGTATGTAAGAAGGATGAAAGTAGAATAAATGCAGTAGAAATGAGATATGTTAGACGAATGTGAGGAAAATCTGTGTATGATAGAGTGTCAAATGAAAATATAAAAAGTGAATGCAGTGCGAATGAAAGTGTTTAATTAAATAATTATTAATTTGACCAGAGTGGTCAATCACTACAAAAAAGATCAGTTAAGTCAATATTAAAAAGAAAGTTTGTATTCATTAATGTGAAATAGTAATGCTGATTGGCCACTTCTATGGGTAATTGCGAACATTATTTGTAGTTTTACGACTAAAAATGTGAGAAAATAATAAAAGGTTAATTGCAGCAGAAATTTGATAAGAATAATGGCTTTGGTAAATGAGAACACGGGAACATTTATTGGTTGTAAAAGTCAACATATAAAATAAAACACTTAACTAACTAACTAACTAACTAACCATCACGCCGTCTCCCTGAAAGGGTTGGCAGAAAGAATGGACTGTCACACTTTTACTGATGCGGCACTCCATCCTTCTCCTTTCGCTCCGCGGGAGACGCGGTGTGATGGATTGCGAACCTCATCGCCACCAATAGGCATCTCCCGCGCACACTTCGATCGTCAAACACCCACAAAATAAATCTAAAACAAATAATATAAAATACAATTATATAAAATAAAATAACAAAATAAAAAAATATATACATTTTTAACTTAGTATTATATAAATGCACATGTTTCTATGCATATTATATTAGAGTCTTGTGCTAAGGGGGGAAATATTCCGCCTCCTTCGGTTGATGCTGATTCTGTTCGGCAACAACCGAAGGAGGTGGAATATTTCCCCCCTTGTGGGCAAGTGGTTAGTACTTTGACTGCCACCCCGAAGGTCCCGGGTTCGATGTAAGGAATTGTCACCTCCTCATTCACTTTCGTGACTACATTAAATGGCTTACGAACGAGGTGTAGGGGGCAATTTGTTTTTTAATAATGTTTTCGCTTAATTAAACTGATTTTAATATTTCTAATGATTTTTATTTGTTGAGTTTATAACAGTTGTCTATTGTGTGTAAGAATGAAGTGCTATTTTTATCAAAAGAGTGGTCTTCTTCAATGCAATGGTTGGCCATTTCAGAAACCACAGACCGATTTTTATAAGAAATTTTGTGCTCATTAATTCTTGTAAATGTGTATTTTATCTATTACAATACATTTAGGTACTTGTCCTATTTTATTACCAAAATTTCTCTGTTTATAAAGATCTTGACCCGTCACAAATTAAATTTATGTAACTGCTTTTGGCCTATTTTATGTATAGGGGCACAAAGTTAATGCGTTACTTTTTAAATAATTTTGTCATTTCTTTCGGACAATCATAAAACCGTGAGACGGATCTTTTGTTAAAAATTCTATTATACAAAATTATTATTTTTCCAACTTGTGTCAATGTCCATTTGTTTTGTCTTAAAATATAAACTGTCCCCTTACTTTCAATATCTTTAGTGCAATAAAACACCTTCAACTCAATATTTCCATCTAAAAAACCTTTAAAAATTTAACTCTTTGATTATTGTTATCTCTCTAGTTCTAGCCAAGTTAACTAACACTTGTTATATATAATTTAAGGTTCTTGCACTCAGTTGTAAGAATTGTGGTTACGAAACATGTCGAGAAAAATAAACTCAAAAGTGGAAAAAACAGTGTTTTAATTCTTAAAAATTCATCATTTTGGAATTCCACAGTGTAAACGCCTTAAATTTATCTAAAAGAAATAAATTTGTTTTAAATTTGATCAACAAATGAAAATCACACCCGTAATTTATTCGAATGAAAACGTTAGTTTTCTAGAAATTTTATTATATTTTATGGGAATGACATGTTTCGCCCTTCTAAGGTATTATCAAATGTACACACGTAATTGGTTCGTTCAATAGATACTGCGAATTTATATCATCATCATCATCATTAGCCGTCTGTCATCCACTGCTGAATGTAGGCCTCTCCCAAAGCACGCCACCGTCCCCTATCCATTGCCGCTTCTATTCATCCATGTCCAGAAATCTTCTCCAGATCGTCGGTCCAGCGGGCAGGGGGACGTCCAACTCTGCAGAATCCTGTACGCGGTCTCCACTCCAGAACCCGTCTCCCCCATCGGCCGTCGGTTCTCCGACAGACATGGCCAGCCCAATTTATATGAAACTAACTAACTGGCTAACTAATCATCCCCGGAGGAGGATAATTCTTCCCAGTGATCTCATTTATTCTACTTTCATCCGTCTTTTGCCAGCTCCAAGCTCCATTTCCATGCATTAAGTTTGACATCATAACTCCATTATATACTGCCATATTCGTTTTAAGAGCGCCATTTATTTTATATATGAAGCTATTGTATTAATTATATTTAGAAAAGTGGCGAAACATATTATATAAACTGGTTAAGATATTCTCTGAGCGTTTCTTACTTAACACACTTAAAGTAATAGCGTAATTGCTAACAACCGAGAACGTGGGGTGCATTTTCTAGGCCAACAATTCATTAAAATCGCCAACTTTTATTACCCCATTATCGCTGTTATTTATTTCTGCCCCCGGAGGCGCTGGAGGCACCCCTAAATGCAGCCAGTGCCATTAGGGGATGGTAAATTCACTTACGTACAACCATACAGAACTTAACATAACTTAGGTTATTTGAGACCGTTAGTTTGCGAACTCTGTGTCTCTAGTTTTGTAATTAACATTTCACATACGTAAGTTACTAACTTACTAACTATATCAAGTCGTTTTCCTATAGGTGTGCTCTTCTCTCCTCTTCCTGACACACTCCTCAACTTTCTTTACATAATAATGCAGCGTTTCAAACAAATATTCTGAAACTAACTAACATATCATAACGCCGTCTTCCCGAAGGAATGGACTGCCACACTTTAACCGATGCGGCACTCCATCCTTCTCTTTTCGCCACTTCGGAAGACGCGGTGCGATGGGATGTGAAGCTCATCACCAACAATAGGCATCTCCCGCGCACACTTCAATATTCTAATTTGTGTCAATTGCAATCTAGTTTCGTAGAACAAATAAAACAAACCATCACGCCGTTTCCCCGAAAGGAAAAACAGAGAGAATGAAACGCCACACTACACTATCCTGACACACCTTTGTAGCTTCCTCCACATTCATTGTGAGGAAGCCGTAGTACGTCAGTTAAATTTCAGCTTTCCTGTGATAAACAATTAGAAAAACAAACCTTTTTTCTCTTCTTTCCCTTTGCCATTTCTCATCATTTGGGGTCGGCCCTCCTCGTACGAAAACGCCAAACTTTTCTATTTTGACTCATATCCAATGTCAGGTTCTCGTGAGCTCCTTTTCCATGTTGACCCACCATGTTGCCATTGAGCGACCTCTTCTTCTTGGTTTTGTGAGAATGCTGAGGGCTTTTTGAAAATGCGTTCGCTGTCTCTTCACATCACATTCTCGTACCACTGGAGTCGAGATAATCTTAATAATTCCGTTATTGGGGCAACCTTAAAGCTACCCTTCACGTATTCTTCCTTACGTGGTCCAGCCTTGTGACGCCTCCGGCCCACCTTAGCATTTTTATCTAGGCAGTGTGGACTCAACGTTCATGGACTTTTTTGTTGGTCCAGCACTCTGCTCCAGAT
Organism: Lepidostoma basale; assembly: GCA_022606425.2. NCBI lineage: Eukaryota > Metazoa > Arthropoda > Insecta > Trichoptera > Lepidostomatidae > Lepidostoma > Lepidostoma basale. Next base: position 966,371 of record JAHDVF020000336.1, on the reverse strand, counting down.
AGCATGGCGGGCCTCACTGCAGTCTTGTAGACTCTGCCCTTAGTCCTGATTGGAATTTTTTGATCACACAGGACAGGAATAGGAAAAACAAATAATGGTAGTAATTATATGACCTAAGGTATGACCTAAGGTAGCATAATTCTTCTTCATCTTCATGTGTCACGCCGGGTCCCTCCGACGTCGACTATCACTTTAGAGTGCATGTTCTTATCTTGCGCAGTTCTAAATTGTGCCCCGACTGTTCCAATCTAAGTCCAGTCACGAATGTTCCGGAGCCAAGAGATCCGTCATCTCTCCACACCTCGACGACCCTCTATTTCGCGCTTAATCCTTAAATGCAGCAGCTCATACTTTTCTCTTTTGGGCACCTTACACAGGTAGGACACCTTTCGGACCTTGAAATCAGTGAGTAATGTCTGTCTATTCAGGCTGTTTGTAGCATAATAATATTGCTAACCAAATAGTTCCGTAAAATGCGTAGCATTCTTCGATGTTTCTACATCTCGAATGCCTCTTCTTCTTCTTTCGGAGCCGTGTCAGGTCGCCCAAACGTTGGCGATCACTAAAACGAAGGCAACAACATTTATTACATTTATAAACAATTAATAATATAAAAATCTCAAATGAAAAATAATCACCAAAAACATTGAACATCGGTACTTAGAACATATTGAAAGCATTTTCGACGAAAGATCGTAAGAGATCCGGCATCTCTTACCTCATTTGGTTATTCGTTAAATAATTTAAATCCTCTATAAAAAACACATTTCTGTGTACTTATTAATCTGGGTCTATGGAGTCGGAATTTATCACGACCTTTCGTCAAATAGTCATTTATTTCATAACTGTATGTTACATTTTTAGTTAGATATGCAGGCACCATATTACTCTTAATTTAATCAACAAAATCAAAGTGTTCTAAAGAACTAGTTTTCTTGAATTTAAAATTTTTTATTTGCTTAACATTTTTGAAATCCTATAATACTTTACTCGTATCTACCCAAACAAGCATAGCCCTCATTCCTTTATTTTGGAAAACCTGTAGTTTATCAATATCTCCAACATAACACTTAACCATTCATTGCCGGAGCTCATGAATACATTTATTTTTCTGCACACAAACTAACAATTAGAAATCAGTTATGAGCAATGCGGATTTTTGGATTAAGCGCTTTAATTGTCAACAAACCAAGTCCCCGTTGCACCGAGTACCGAAAGATGCTGCCACAGTACAAATTAGCCTCTTTAACATCCCCAAAGTCACCCCTTACAAATGGGGATGGCCGTGTCTAAAGGGAATGATACCACAAATGAAAATTATTTCGGTGCTTGTTATAATTACGGTAAAATTAATATACCGACTATTGTTCCAAAAGTGAGATAATTAATATATGGTATCCTTAAAGTGCCCTTAAATGGCCATGCGTTAACGTAAGGATCCTAAACATATAAATATATTCATATGAAAGGTTTACATAACTTGTAATAAATGTTTTATTTTTATAAAATATGTGAACACACCCTTTAGGTGTTTTTTTTATTATGTTTATTTATCCTGATTCTATTTGTTTGAAGCAATTAATTTTATGGTATGACATTATTAAATTTAAAAATAATACACATAGAATAATAAGACATGCCTAGAATAATAATAAAATGAAATGTGGAATTGTAATGTATTAATTTGTTAAAAAACATAATCGGCCACATTCGAAGTTGGAAAAATAGACGAGCATGCATGTCACGATGCATAAATATAGAGGAGCTCTGCCTACTCCTCCTGGAAACGACTTGATGGTTAGTTTGCCAGTTTGTTCCAAAATTTTCCAAAACTGTTTTTATTCCAAAACTGGTCGAAACTAGTAGTTGTGATACTAGTTTTGACCAGTTTTGGAAGTGAGCAGCTGAAACTAGTCGATACTAGAAAAACAAAAGGAATAAAGATATTACAATAATACACTTGTAATATGTATGTCTAAACCCCTTTATTAGTTATCAACACCAACCGGTTTCGCTCCCGTCGGTACTTCGTCAGGGTAACAAAAGATGGGCGGATGGGCTGGAGAGGGATATTAAAAAGGTTGGGGCAGGCAACAAAGTGAATGGTGCACTAAAATTGTCATCGCAAACAAAAACCTATCCAAAAAGCTTATATGGCAGCAAGGTATATAGAATAAATATGGTAAGATATTCCGCGTTTTATTTTTGACATCTACTGCGCAGCTACGTCACGTGGAGACCCAAGCATTAGGTTGTGTAGTATGAGTTGAGTATATATTTATACATTGGGTATGGAATTTTTCTTTGTTTATTTATTACGTCTAATTAAAAGAAGTTTTTGTAATTGTATTAAATAAATTATGACAAATCGTTTTCTTTATTTAAGTTATTGTTTTTTTTATTTTTCTTTTTTTAGAGTTAGCATCTTCAATGAGCTTTAAGTTCATTGTTCTTATTTTGAAAAACATTTTACATCGATAAAAAAGATTTTTAACTGGATATGGCAAATCAACTCCATTTGATTTAGCTTGTTTATAGTTATTTAGGTTTGTTTATAGTTTCGTTTCGATTTCGAGTTCACCACATGACGTCACTTGACAGCAAATTATTAGAAAGGGATAGCATGCTACGTGCGCAATATCTTACCATATTATTCTATATACCTTGATATGGCAGTGCACAGTGGTGTTCATGTACCGACCATTGTGTATAGATGCGAAGCATGAAACTGGCAAAAGAATGATAAAAGTAGAATAAATGCAGTAGAAATGGGATCTCTTAGACGAATGTGAGGATACTCTATGTATGATAGAGTGTCGAATGAAAATATAAGAAGCGAATTCGGTGCGAATGATGGTGTTATGAATACAATAATGAAAAGATCATTAAAATGGTTTGGACACATAGAAAGAATGAATGTAGAAAGAATGGTGAAAAAGTACGAGTATATGTAAACGATGTAAATGGAATAAGAAGTAGAGGAAGACCGAGGAAAACGTGGCAAGATCAAATGAATCAAATATTGAATGTCGGCCACGTGAGGAGTCAGAGAAACCAACGCGCGTGCATGACACGATGTATGAATGTTGAGAAAACGAGAGAAATATGTCAGGAAAGAAAAGTTTGGCAGTCCATTATTTCTACCTACCCCTTCGGGGAGGCGGCGTGATGGTTAGTTAGTTAGTTAGTTAGTTTATAATTAAATTCAGTAATATTAAAAATAGAGCTATCAATTTTTCAAATGGTATTAATAAATATGTCATAAAAAATTTTAATTCCATTATTTTGAATACGAATACCCTTAAAATAACTTTAATACCAATTAATAAATTCAGTAAATTTAACATAACTATTTTAAGATAACTTTCGTACAGAATCATATTTACCACCCTTGATCTGTATGTATCAAATCAACGTGCGTGCATGACACAATATATGAATGTTGAGAAAACGAGAGAAATATGTCAGGACTGTCACACATCGGAAAGAAATGTGTGACAGTCCATTCGTTCTACCTACCCATTCGAGTAGACGGCGTAATGGTTAGTTAGTTAAATTATATTTTTTTATAGGTTTCGTAGACTTTTCTAGGTTTTATGTCATTTGATTATATATCAAAGTATAAATTTCTCGAAAAGCAAAGTTATTAAGAAAAGTTAACGGTTTTTATTTGTTATTTGTATGCAAATGTAGAACATGTGTGCCAAATTTAATATGAATTTTTCAACGGAACAAATTCAAATAAGCAACACGAGTTACTTCAAATTTAACCGTGAAACACAGAAATATTTCCATTCGAGAAATATTTTCGCGAAACTAGTTTTGTTTTTCGAATATTATATTCCGAGTTCCTTGCCCTCTGATGTGTTTAACCCCCCGAGTGCTTATTTTAACCCCGTTCGTATGATTCAAGTTCAGAGTATTTTATTAAAAATCACAGAAATTTAAAAATTTCTGCGATTTTCATACAAGTAAACTTATATTCGTTTAAAGTTGTTTATGGTATAACTTGATACTAGCTCTGCATTAACGTGCTTATAAATCCAAGTAAACCTCTTCTTCTTCTTCTCCCTCTTAGTTTAGGTCATATGAACTGTTTGTGGCGGTGGGTTATCCTGGGTTGATGATGTCCAGCCATTTCTCCATCTCTTCGGTGGCCTTCCTGGTAATCTCTTGCTGCATGGGTTTTCATCTTAAACAATTTTTGCAATTTTTGTATTCTCCATGCAGTCCACGTGGTCTCTCCAAAAGCGCCTTCTGCTTCTTCTCCATCTCACTATGTCCTCAACACCACAGACAGATCTTTCATTTCTGATCCGATCTCTGAGGGTATTGCCTACGATGGAGCGTAAGGTTCGCATTTCTGCTACTCTAAGAAGGTTCTGAGTTCTATTGATATCGGCTCTGACCTGTTCTACACATCCTGATGGGGCGATTCAAGTAAACAATAAACTATATTAATATCATTATTATTATTTTGTTAAATCTTTCTTTACATCATTACAGCGCGAGGCAAACCGATGTAAAGGGTAAAGCAATCTTATTGATTCTCATGACATGTGATAGGTAACTTATCTATCGCCATTTTATTGTCTTGTGAATTCTGCACCAGACCAACGACTGTCACACTGCTATCGCCGGGAATCGAACCCGGGACCTTTGAGATGGATGTCAAAGCACTTACTACTTGGCCACGAAGGTAGTCATATTTAATATTATACTTTATAAATTGAAAAGGCGTGCAATTGTCCGAAAGGCGTGCAAGATGGATCGGCCATGTAATACGTCAAGAAGGTCTCTTGCATGCCATAATGGAGGGTATGACCGAGGGGACAAACTCTAGGGGACGCCCAAGCCGAGAGTACCTGGAGGACCTGTTGGTGGACATGCACTGCTCATCATATGCAGATTTCAAAAGAGCCGCACAAGACAGGGAAGAATGGAAGAGAAAAATAGAAGAAGTTGCTGCAAACCAATCCCAGGATTGAAACTTTCTAACTATAATAACTAAATTGAAAAATAACGTTGTTTTATATCCACTTAAATATTAAATAACACGACATGTTTATTATTGTTACAAAAAGAATATTACAATGGAATTCCACAGTTTTAATTCCTTAACTTTCAATAAATATGTAATATGGATAATAAAAAAAACGTCTGTTTTCTATATTATTATATTTTGTTGAATAATAAAAGTTTTAGAAAACAGACGATGATGAACCGAGATATATGCGGGATATTTGCCTTGCTAGAAAATCATCAAATATGGTGCCATAGTTTCACGGTTAGATTTGTAGTGTCACGGTTAGATTATTGCAACGGAATGTACGCTGGATTGCCAAATAATCAATTAAGCAGAATACAAAGCGTATTTAATGCTGCTGCCCGATTGGTTATGGGGCAACAAAAATACTGTCATATCACGCCGCTCCTGAAGGACCTTCATTGGCTTAAAATCTGAGAGCGAGTAAAATATAAATTGTGTTTGACAGTGTTTAAGGCTCGACACCAGAGAGCGCCAGCGTATATATCTGACCTCTGCGTTACACCCATGCCAACGGAAAGGCAACGTTCACTCCGATCAGTAGAAGCAAGTGCAAACAACATAGCGATTCCAGTCAGAGCCAATAAAGCATGTTTCTATGATCGTGCTTTCAGCGTTGCGGGTCCGTTGGCGTGGAATAGCCTCCATGTTAGTATTAAGTATGAGGATAGTGACGTTAAATTTAAGAAACAACTGAAGACTGCACTGTTCGGTCAGTCATTTACTAGTGCGCCCTTGAAGTAATTGATTTTACAAAACGGCGCACTTAAAATACAAATCATCATAATAATAAATAAATTATAAAGGCTTAACATGTCACTCATATAAAATCTCTTGACAACTGATATTCTCGTCAGTTAAAATTTTTAAATAATGAAAAAAATATTTTAATTATTTTTTTAAAATATTATATATATTCTGTTAAAATCCAATCATGTTTGTGTCTTCGACCGGTTTTGGCAGCCTTTCAAGGTGGCAGCGAGCTGCCGAAACCAGTCGAAGACACAAACATTCCTGGATTTTTACTAAATAAAAGTTTAAAAAAGTTTTTTTAAGAATTATTTATGTTCATATTTGCAATGAAAAACATAATTTAAAAAATATATATTTTGTATTTTTTTAAGGGAATATTATGTACAAATGATTTTTTTAAATGCACATTAATAATTAAAAAAACATTATTATTTTTACTCTAAATAATTGTAATATACCAAGAGTAAATTGAATCAATAGAATAAAAATGATACAGCGCTAGAAATAAATATATTTTAATTAGATTTTTTAGATATGCAAGAATATAGTTATAATATTTAAAAAGCGGAGTTTTGCATTTTTCAGTAAAACGGAAAAGTGTTGTAATAGGAAAAACGTTAATTTCTATTAGTAGATAAAATGTTGATAACATTATTGGTTTCCTAGAAATTTGATTACATTGCGGTGAAATTTGATTACTTATAAAGCCTTAGAAAGGCAACTGTATCAATTACATAACCCAATGCGATAATAGTGCTTCCACGTGTTATTACTATAACTGTAACACCCAGCGATCCTGGAAACGACAGAAAGTCAGCCAAACCTTCCACCACAGTGAAAAGGAGTGATAGGTCAACTTTAGGACTTTTCGTATGAAACTAGTTTACCATTGACATGAATAAGAAAGGAAAATGTTCCGTATAATTTAACTGATATAAGAAAAAATTCCATCAATATAAAAAAATGACGACCTTCGTGGCAGAGTGGTAAGAGCTCTGATTCCCATTCCGAAGGTTCTGGGTTCGATTCCCGGCGATAGCAGTGTGATTGTCACATTGTCTTTGGTCTGGCGTAGTATTCACGTGACAATAAAATGGCGATAGATTGGCTACCTGTCACATGTCACGAGAATCAATATATCAGCTTAAAAAAAAAAAAAAAAATATATATATATATATATATATATATATATATATATATATATATATATAATATATATATATATATATATATATATATATATATATATATATATATATATATATATATATATATATATATATATATATATATATATATATATATATATATATATATATATATATATATATATATATATATATATATATATATATATATATATATATATATATATATATATATATATATATATATATATATATATATATATATATATATATATATATATATATATATATATACTTTTATATGAAGCACTTAATTTGTGGTGTGATATTTTTAGTTTTAAACAAAATATTTATGCCATAAAACACATTAATATTGTGTTTAAAACACCTTTATTTTGTTTCTTCTATATTCGCCATCACTTTGTGTTGTAGATTCACAATTGATCAACTTTTTGGAAATATTGTATTTTCACAACTTTTTTTGCACTTTTTACAAACTAGTTTCACCTTTATTTTGCTTTTAAAAATAAGCATCATATTATTAACAAATCAAACAGTTGTTAAATGTTAAAAATCTTGCATATTATTTTAAAACAATTAAATATTTAAGTGTTTTAATTTATTACTAAATAAACAATACTTTACGTGTTTTAATTCTTTAAAAAATCGTTATTATAGGTTACAGCAGTGTTCATGCCTGAAGTTTAAAAAAATACATAATTCACCTTATTAACCGTCGCGTTGCCATGTGGTCAATTGAGTTTCCACTGCCAATTTAAAGTTGATTTTCTTAAAACCTATGGACCTTAATATTATAAAAAAAAATTGTAATCCTCCATTGAAGTGTTATCAATATTTCGTAATAAAAAAAAAGCAAAAAATTACTTCCTTCATCCCAAAAATAAATATTTTTTAAGACTGCCCTCACCTTCATTCGTGTTAAGGTAGAATTTGTTTTGCTAATATTTACAACTTTATCAAATACTTACTCGCTGTTTTGAACGTATTATAAATTATATGTTTGGCCTTTTCTCATAGGTACGTAATAATACCGACTGTGGACGGAAACGCAGCACGCAACTTAATAATATCAGAACTGTGAAAATATTAACACTTTACCAAAAGGGACAAATATTAATACGTACTCGTTGTCTTGAACGTACCATACATTTTGCCTAGGTGCCTTTATCATACGTAAAATTATAGCGCCACGGCGCGCGGCGCGCGCGGCGGGGCGAGACAAGTTCATACTTGGTGTCAGTTGCTCATATGCTGTGTCGCATTCTATATCAGAAATCGCATGGTTCCAGAAAAAAATTAATAATGATATGTTTTTCAAATAATCCATGTATGTTATAGATATCGATCTATTTCTAATGAAATTCCCTACAAGATGACATAAATTAAATTTTGATTCATCGAGTCATATGCTTGATATTTAGATAAAGTTAGCGGTAAACTGAATTGACCACATGGGAGCGAGCGTTTTGTTTTGAACACGGTACGTTAAGGGTTAAATTTGTACCAAGTAAGTAAACCAAGTAAGTAATAACTAACTAACTAACCATCACTTCGTCTCCCCGAAGGGGTAGGCAGAAAGAATGGACTGCTATACATTTCTCTCCTGACATATTTCTCTTACTTCCACAACAAGCATACATCGTGTCATGCACGTGCGTCGATTTCCTCGACTCTACACGTGGATAATAAAAAATATAATATTGATTTGATTGTGCCACGTTTTCCTCGGTCTTCCTATATTTCTAGTTCCATTTACACCGGTAATATAATTGTTTTACCATTCTTTCTTTATTCGTTCTTTCCATGTTTCCAAACCATCTTAATAATCCTTTCATTATTTTGTACAAAACACTATCATTCGCACCGCATTCAACTCTTATATTTTCACTCGGCACTCTATCATACACAGAGTATCCACACATTTTTTTACCCTTCTATTAAACAGGTCGTTTGAACCCAATAACTTATAGATATATTTAAGCTATTATATTGATTCTCATGACATGTGATAGGTAGCCAATCTACCGCCATTTTATTGTCACGTAAATTTTACACCAGACCAATTACAGTGTGACAATCACACTGCCATCGCCGGGAATCGAACCCGGGACCTTTTGTATGGACGTCAGAGCTCTTACCACTCTCCTACGAAGGTCAACCTAAAAGATCTTATTTGTACTGCATTATAATCGTACAAATTAATTAACTTAATATAACAGTATTTCCTCACAAAAGTTATATTTCAAACATCTAAAAATTTTCGTTTAAAATTCTGATTTAAAATATTTGTCCTTATACGAGTATATCCTGCATGGTTTTTAGCAACAGAAAATAGTATTAAGATTCCCATTTCCTCGTTTCAAAACCATTCGATGTTAACAATTACTTATCCGATCGTTTTTCTATTCTCAACCGCGCAAAACAGATCTTTTACAAAGGAAATTCATTTCCTAATGTCTCGACTACATCTCTCAATCTTTCCTTTTCCTTAACTCTTTGCCCGCTAAAACCAGACTTTTTATCAGACAAATAAGCAATGGGCATCAGTATCTTGAGTGTGGGTGCTTCAAAGAAGGTTCTAATATATTCAATGATTTGGTTTGTAAGAAAATATAATTTAAATGTGACGTTAAAAAAAAAGATATTAACATTTGCTGGGTGGTCTAAGAGTTAAGATGCATCGAAGACAATTTTCTACTCTGTAGTTAGTGGTTTATATTTACCATATTTTATATTAATGTTACCGTGAACCGATAGGGTCAGTAATACTACATAGAGCCAGAGCCAATAGAGAGCTGTTGTCGAATGTGAAAATTAGAAAGGTTTCATTTTTGGGTAATTTGCTAAGGGGAGAAAAATACCAAATCCTCCGACTAATATTAATGGGTAAAGTGGAAGGACTTTCTTGGCTGCGTAACATAAAAGAGGGGACAGGAATTACAAGAGTTCAGAACCGGTTCCAAGTGGCAAAGGACAGAGATGCCTTTGTTGCAGTGATCGCCAACGTTGGGGAGATCTGACACGGCACCGAAAGAAGAAGAAGATATTAATGTAGGAAAATAAGAGTATTTTAAATGTCGCCTGGGTCCCTCATGATATCTTACATATAATCTTTCAGATAGTCCCGCATGGACGAGGGTCTAGAGATTGAAAGAGCAAATCTGACGAAAGGCGCCGTTCGCATATAGCAGCTCTAATGTGTAAAGGCAACAAGCCGTAATTTATGTTACGGCTGTTTGGCGTAACACGGCTCAAAGCATTCTTATAACTGGCCTCTATCATATACAATCACAGATTTTTCTCTATCTCTTTCCTTTACTGAGATATATCACTATCCCAATAGCCGCAAAATTGTATTAATTTGATACATGTTTTGGCAAAAAGCATAATTTTAAGTTGCTGCTTTTTACCACGGCACAGCCAAAACTTGCGGCCTTTTGCTGTGAATGACAGCAACTTAAATTGCGGTCCATTACCAAATTATTTGTGCGATGGTCTAGCTAATATGTGACGGCAAAACACATTTTCTTTAATAATATGAAGCTTACTATACTTTTATGGCAAAAACACGTCTTAATAATTTCTAAGAACTGTATTCTTACTTTTAAAACTAAGTTTGCATAAGAAAACTTATTTTAAATGATAAAATATAGCAAAAAACAAAATAAAACTATAAATCCGTTTATTTCAAAACTACCATTTTTAACTTGCGGCTATTTGCCTTTGCACATTAGAGCTTCGGGTAAGTGGTTGGAATCCTCCATAGCTCAAACTTTGATTTTAATTTAAAAATTCATTTGTTCAAAGTAAACAGCGCAACATTATGTACGTCAATAATATGAGTAGATAAACAAAGAAATGATTATGTTTAACGAAAAACCTAGGTAACCGCAACACCTTTAAACCCCAACAAAACGATGAATTGCTCTAGCAACCCCACCTGTACATCTGAGCGGAGGGGTCGGACGAACGTGCCCGAATACATCCATTCAACCCCCGAGTCACGTGCGGGAGCTTTTGCCCACAATGCATCACCAATCAAAAGACTCTCAATGACTGCTCCTCGCCGTTTGAACACTGCCTCCCCCCAGGCAACTGATCGATTTAAAATTGCTGCTTCTGTCGGAGAAGATATTGTTTTGAATTTCAGATCCAAGGAAATATCTTTTATGCTATTTGAAACACGTGTTTCGTGACATTTGAATGTTATTGCGCGTCATACTTGATAGTACATATTATTTTTTTTAATTTCTCTTCAACCTGAACTGGCAGAAGATGGATAAGAAAAAAACAAACGTGGTACAGATGATTCTAAAAAAAAAAAATTTTTTTTAATTATTTGTGGTTATTCTGTTTATGGTGACCAATTTTTAATTTTTTTATTTTTCCTGACAGCAGTTAGATTTTAACAGTTGAAAAAATTATTGTAACATGATGTCAACATAGGTGGACGAAACACCTGTCGCGAAAAAACAATTGTGATACTATAAGCAGAGTTTAATAATTTATTATTCTTCAAGTGCCTTGTCGTGTCCCCCCAACGTTGGCGATCACCTCAGCGAACCTGTCCCTGTCTTGCGCCCCTCGGAACAGCTCCTCCACACTTTGGATGCCAGTCCACTCCCTCAAGTTTCGCAGCCAGGAAATTTGTCTCCTACCGGGCCCTCGGAATCCCTCAAATTTCCCCTCCAATATCAATTGGAGAAGGTGGTACTTGGTTTAGACCCAGATGTGAAATCTTTCGAACCTTGATAGTTGAAAAACAATTGTGATACTATAAGCAGAGTTTAAAAATTTATTATTCTTCAAGTGCCTTGTCGTGTCCCCCCAACGTTGGCGATCACCTCAGCGAACCTGTTCCTGTCCTGCTCCGCTCGGAACAGCTCCTCCACACTTTAGATGCCAGTCCACTCCCTCAAGTTTCGCAGTCAGGAAATTTGTATCCTAGGGACCCTCAGCGTCCCTCAATTTCCCCCTCCAATATCAGTTGGAGAAGGTGGTACTTGGTTAAGACCCAGATGTGAAATCTTTCGAATCTTGATAGTTGATAACAGTTCCCTGTCAACTCTAACTCGCCTCAGGTGACAACATAGGTTGGCAAAACAGCTCTCGCGACAATATGCATTTTTTTTTAAAATCACTTTTTTTATTTATTTTCATTCTTTTTTAAGTTTCGATTTGAATTTTTCTTCTCTCTGTCCCTAAATATTAAAGTTGATTAAGTGTTGATTTAATAAGGTTTCGATTTGAAGGGTGTTACTTCGTGTAAAGCATAATAAATACCATTGTTTACTAAAATAACACCGATTGTAGTGTCCCGCAGCGAACCCAATACTTTTGTATAACAACTTGTTTATTTTGACTGTAAACCCTTAAGCTAATACCCATTACCATTCCAGGCGTGATGTAACGTGGCTGTGATTATACCCCCATCCCCTGATAAACCAAATATTTATATTTCACCCAAAACTTTTCGCATCAAATTTATCTCGAACTCAAAATATAACAAAAGCGATCTCCGAACCAATTTTTAAATATATTTTTGCATAAATTTTAAGTTAAATTCACGTCATTAGTAGAAAACATGTATAATTCATAAAAAGTTTTTCCGAATTAAAATTTATAATTACTAAAGATAACAAGGAAATTTCGAATTCTTTTCAATTTGTGTGAAATTAATTATTTATGTATTTTCCCGTAGTTTCTTATGTTAATGAATTGTTTCTTAAACGATGATGTAAATCTTCTGACGCTAATGTAGAGTAGAGAGTTAGAGAGACTAAAAAATGTGAAGATAATTACAGAATTCTAGCATATGTACATCTTCCAAAAATTTGTCAGACGTGGTGGTCGTAAGATGGTCTGAATGGGGAATGTCGTTAAACAAACGATCGCTCAACCCAACCAATGATAGGTCATAAGTCCTGTAAGCGCCTCAGCCACCATATTCTGTTCCGAAAAAACAATTAACATATTCGTCTTTATGGAGATACAATTAATCCTTATAAAAAATAATTTTACCGCAATGGGTAAAATCCAGTATTTGTCTACAAGAATTTGTATACATTCAAAATGTTCATATTAAATATTTAATACGAATGAAAACGTCTGTTTTTTTAGAAGTTTTATTTAATTTTTTGAGAATCAAGTCAAATCAGTTTATTTTATAAAGATATGCTGAAAACAAATAATTACAGTTAAAGACATGTATTGAGAACAATTAAAATATATAATACAAGAAACACGTGATAGATGATTCGACCTTAGGAATACAAGATACTCTCTAAAGTCAAGACAAGGATATTTGTCTTCTGGTCATATAAGGTGTTTTTTAGAGGTATACAATACATATTCAAAATGAAAAAAAAACAAATTAAAATAATGTTAATGTCTTTGATATTGGCTTTATTTAGTTTATAATTTTATGCCATTATTGTTTAAATATGATTTCGGGCATATGAGCGCCACGGCTAGGTCGAACGAAGCGCAATCGTGAAATCCAACTTTCGACAATTGTCGTCTTTGTGGATGCGTATTATCCACTAGAGTAAACGTGGTGCGAAAACGATCCATGGTTTTCCGAATAACTTCATCAGATGGACTATTATGTCGACCGTAAAATGGACGTAGTACACGATAAGTGATGCGAACCGAACCATGATTTTCAAAATAAATTTGTACAATTGGCAAGCGCTGTTATGACGTCAGTCTTTTCATAGTGAAATGATGAACTGACTACAAATCAACTGTCAACTGTCAAATTGACAGTCTGTAGAAAAAATTTTGCCAGTTTAAAAACCAAACCTCTAAAAAAACGATATTTTCATTAATATGAAAAATCTTGATCTCTAAAGCAATCATATTCAGCAGTTTGAAAACTCTCCCCACCGGCATCACTTTAGGCATGTATAATCTTGGTATGAATTAAATGCGATTTCTGATATAGAATGACAGCATATGAACAACTGACAGCAAGTATGAACTCTCGCCCCACCACGCCGCGGCGCTATAATTTTTACGTATGATAAAGGCACCTAGGCAAAATGTATATTACGTTCAAGACAACGAGTACGTATTAATACTCGTATTTGTCCCTTTTGGTTAATTGTATATATTTTCACAGTTCTGATATTATTAAGTGGCGGTCCATTGGTCCACAATCGGTATTATCATGTATGAGAAAAGGCCAAACATATAATTTATAATACGTTCAAAACAGCGAGTAAGTATTTGTCACCTTTGATAAAGTTGTAAATATTAGCAAAACAAATTCTACATTAACACGAATGAAGGTGAGGGCAGTCTTAAATTTTTTTTTTTGGGATGAAGGTAGTAATTTTTTGCTTTTTTTTATTACGAAATGTATGGAAGTGAAGCTTGGAGCTGGCAAAATAAGGATGAAAGCAGGATTAACGCCGTAGAAATGAGATCACTAAGAAGAATGTGCGGGAAAACGTTGTATGATAGAATACCGAACGATGAAATAAGAAAGAAATGTAAGACAGATGACTGCATCATGAATAAAATTAAGAAAGGATCCCTGAGATGGTTCGGACATATGGAACGAATGGATGAGAGTAGAATGGTTAAAAAGTTGTACACAAGCAGTGTGAGTGGGAAAAGATGCCGAGGACGACCGAGGAAAACATGGCATGATCAAATTAACCAATTACTAAAAGGCGGCCAAATTCGAAGTCGGAATAATCGACGTGCGTGCATGGTGCGATGTATGAATGTGGAGGAAGCTGGAGAGGTGTGCCAGGACAGGCCAGTGTGGCGATCCATCCTCTCTGCCTACCCCTCCGGGGAAATGGCGTGATGGTTAGTTAGTTAGTTTTAGTTAGTTAGAGAACACTTCAATGGAGGATTACAATTTTTTATATAATATTAGGGTCCATAGGTTTTAAGAAAATCAACTTTAAATTGGCAGTGGAAACTCAATTGACCATATGGCAACGCGACGGTTAAAAAAAAGTATAAATATAATGTATATATTATGCCAGTCTGTTCACGGTACATATTTTCGTATCAAAGCAGCTATTTTCTAAAGCTGCAACCTGTCTGGATCACACTCCAGCATCTTGAGAACATCATAACCTCCTTACAAACACTTTAGTGCATCTATGAACACGCTAAGTGCTCTCCTAGTTGCGAGAGGCTGGGTTACGTAACTATGCTGTAATAAGACGATATTAGTAGATGAGAGAAACCGCCATAAAATAGTAAAGCAAGCGCACCAATACTGTTTCAAGATCATATGATTTTTATTGCTTTCTACTATACACATTATATTTTTTAAACAACAACAACAACAACAAACCATCACGCCGTTTCCCCGCAGGGGTAGGCAGAGAGAATGGACCGCCACACTACTCTATCCTGGCAAACCTCTCTAGCTTCCTCCACATTCATACAACGAGTCATACATGCACGTCGATTCCTCCGACTTCTAACATGACCAACCTTTAAAATTTGATTAATTTGGTCATGCCATGTTTTCCTCGGTCTGCCTCGACTTCGTACCCCATTTGCATCATTAACGTATACTTTCTTAACCATTCTTTCTCCATCCATGCGTTCCATATGTCCGAACCAACGCAGCGATCCTTTCATAATTTTCTTCATTATACCTTCTTCCGCTCTACATTCCTTTCTTATACGAGTATCAGCATTTGAGATTCTGTCGTATATCGTTCTACCACACATACGTCTTAGGGACCTCATCTCTACCGCATTTATTCTACTCTCATCCTTCTTCTGCCAGTTCCATGCTTCGCTTCCATACATTAGGGTTGGGACCAGAACTCCATTGTGAACGGCCGTTTTCGCTTTTATTGATAAATTCTTGTTTCCAATAACTATTTTTAAAGCTCCAATCACTTTGTTACCCGCACCAACCCTTCTTTCGACGTCACTATCCGTTCGGGCATCTGCTGTGAACATGCTACCTAAATACACAAATTCCCTCACCTGTTCCAAGTTCTCTTCGTTCACACTTATATTACAAACTGTCATTTGCTCTGTGATATATTTTTTAAGATATTACGTATCAAATAATTAATGTATTTAATTTAAATTTTCATTGTAGAAATTCATTTTAAATAATGAAAACAAAAAAAAATTATACAAAATCCTTACTACCAAACACGGTATATAATGTGGAGCGGAAGAAATAACTGTTAATACTGTTAACAAATACTGTTAACAAATAATGAAAATAATAATAATTAATCAAAAAGTTATTAATAGTATAATATATATTAAGTTTGATATCACTCAGGTTTATGGCTTCGACCGGTTTCATCAAAGTTTTTTTTTTATATATTAACAAAGAAATTCTATCATGAAATTTCAAATAACAACATAATTATATTAACGAAAAAGTATGAAAAGATCAACACATTTTTTTGGACACATGGAACGCGTAAATGAAGAAAATATACGTGAACGATGTGAATGGAGCATGGAGTCGTGAGAGACCGAGAAAAATAATCAAATTTTAAAGGAGTTTTTTTTAGTTGACTATTTTAGGAGTCGGAAGAATCGACATATATGTATGATTCGCTGTATGCATGTGGAGGAAGCTAGAGATGTGTGTCAGGATCGATTACTGTGGCTGTCGATTCTCTCTTCCTAAGCCTCCAGGGAAACAGCATAATGGCTTGTTTTTGGTATTGCTGCTGCTGCTGTTGTTGTTGTTGTTTTTGTTGTTAATGTTGTTGTTGTTGTTATTGTTGTTGCTAATGTTGATGTTAATATTGACTTTTTTTGGACATCTCTGCCCCACCCCTCTCTAATAATGAAGCTAGATTACTTCGAAGAATCACAATCAAACATGTCCACACCGCCCTGATAGTTAAAACGCAGGGCATCAATATTAAAAGACAACACAAGTTTACAAAATGTTGATGTTGTTGGTGCTATTGTTGGTGTTGTTGTTTTTGTTGTTTTTGTTGTTGTTGTTGTTGTTGTTGTTTTTGTTGTTGTTGTTGTTATTGTGTAATAGTTTAGATGCAATTATGTAAATTGTAACATGAACACTTCCTCTTATGTTCTTGCATCATTGTCCGGCTTAAATCTGGCTTAACTCAAAAGTATCGGCGACTTAAGGCACAGCAGAAGCGAAGAGATAACTAGATTACACAGTCAGGACCGGCTCCACCCGTCTCGCTCGCCCCTACACACATACACACACAATTTTAAGTGGAACTGTACAAGAATGGAGAACATAAATATTCTGCCTAAGTAGCTTAGGAGTTAATGATGGAGTTTGAAACATCTGTGACCGCGTGTTTAACCCTTGTGTGCATGAAACATTACCCGGGTACCAAAACCTATTTTTTAGTATCCTTGAATTCATTAGAATGATCCTGGGATCCAGACCCGGTGTTGCAGCGGGAACTTGGAGGCATAGGACCAGCAAAGAGATCCGTACGATGACCCAGCAGCCCCTTATAACGAGCACCATAAGAGCCGGTCGCCTAGCATGGACTGGGCACGTATGCCGAGCTGAAGAGATCAGAGCAATCAAGACTCTGTATGCGTCTAGACTGACTGGAGTAAGACCTCCAGGAAGGCCTAGACAGCGCCTAATGGATAATGTTCTGGCTGATCTGGCTAGGTTGGGCGAATCGGACTGCTGGGAGCAAAAGGCGCAGGATCGAGGAGTTTGGCGAAAAATCATCAAGGAGGCTCTTCAAGGAGAAACTCTTCAAGAGTTATTTGGCCATAGGAATGGATGGATCTTGAATTCATTATTGCAAATATTAATTGATAGGCCACATAATACGCCATGAAGACCTTCTGAATACTGTATTGGAGGGGATGACAAGGAGAGCGACAGAGGGGATGGCAGAGGGGGAATGACCGAGAAAGACAACAGAGGGGATGACAGAGAGGATAAAATCTAGAGGGCGTCGAGAAAATTTGGACCAAATTTTTTGAAGATATAAACGGCGCCTCTTGCGTGGAGCTTAAAAGGGTTGCGGAGGACCGAACGGAGTGGTGGACGAAATTTAAATCTTGACTGCAAATCAATCCCCAAGATGGTAACCAAGAAGAAAGAAATATACATACGAGTACTAGCAAAAATATGACAACTCATAATGAAAATCTGGCAAAACACCTTTGTACTCAAATGGATATAAAGTTTAGAGATAAAAAAATAATATTTATAAGTTTATAAGCCAAATATCATCATCAATTGAGGTTTTCTGAAGGGATGTAATCGATGTATAATATATAAATTCTGAATGTTTCTTTTAAAATTATACAAATATTTTATTGTAACTGTACTCAGTTTTTAAAAGGCGTACAATGGTAACTCAATTAAACATTCATGAACTCATGGGTTAATGTAACTTGTTCTTTGACTATTGATTTGTGGCCTAATAAAAGAGGCACTTTCTTGTTATTGTGTTCTCGAAAAAAAATCCGAAAAATTTTTGGAAAGGTCATTGTACCATATTAAATATATTTTATTATGATTAAACTGACACAAAATGTTTTCACAGCAACATTTTTTTCGTAACGAATATTTTGATTTACTTATGTATTTTTGGTTTGAGTAGAAGCCATGAATGGATGAAGAAATCATTATTTTATATTTGTACTGTTCTTATTTGAAATTTCTTCTTGGAAGTTCATTGTACATTATAAAATTATGTTATAAAATTTTAATAATTAATTCCAAATATTTCATTTCATTTCACTTGGTTTTATGACTTTGACTGGTTTCGGTAGCTTGCTGCAAATTTCTGACCAGATGTAATTTTTACATATATTTTTATACTATTTATTTATTGAACAATGATGTGAAACTCCGTTAAAATGTGTTTATTTAATGAACAGTCTTGTTTTCAAGATATTTCTTGTCATTTAATGATGCCCTAGAAAGGCGAAAGGTGTCTCTCCGAAAATTTGTAAAACTTGTTCTAAAATCAAACTGTCAACTGTGATAATAAAAGTTTTAATTTTAAAACACAATTTTATACACATTACAATTTATTTTTATGAGATTATCGGAACATCTGTTTAATATAGCAGCTTTTGCGATAATGTCAACTTAAGGCTAGATCAAATTAATCAATTATCAATAGGCGGCCACATTGGAAGCCGAAAATATTGCTTTCGTGTTACGATGTACGATGTACGAATGTTTCTCAGGATAGAGCAGTGTGGCTGTCCATTCTCTCTTCCTACTGGTGATAATTATTATTTAGTTTGTTTAAAATAATATGCATGTAACAAATATTTCATAAAAAGAAAATAATCTCGAAAGGTTCATCAAGACAGGAGAGTGGGGCGGTCTATCCAGTCTTCCAGACGTGGTGGTAAGTAAGTTTCTTAAAATTTCGACTCTTTAACTATTTTCATACAATTTATTCAATAGCTGGTACTTAGAAAAGAAATTTCAAATCCACAATTTCTAACATTTTCATATTAAATGTATCTGGGTTTATCTGAGATTCTAAAAATATAATTGTTACAAAAAGGTTTATCCACGAAAAGCTTTTACGGCTCGTTATATCAGTTTATTTTAATTCTAATAATATTTAACTAAAATTAAAATAAACTGTAATATTATTCAAAAATTAAGTTCATACCTTCGCGTTAAAATCAATAATTGTAAGTGACAAACATATCAAGTATCAAAAAAGTAAAAAATTAAAAATATCCTTCAAGAAACAATAAAATAAAATAAGTTTGCTTACTCACCTTTATTATACCCAATATAAATAAATCAAAAATATTCATGGAATCAATTACTGCCGAAAAATGGTATTGTTATGATTCCAAATCTTCGCAACTCAAACATGGACAAATAGATGGAAAAACCAAAAACGGGGACGCCAACCGAACGGACCAATAACAGGTATATAACATATTATATTTAAATTCGGTAATATTAAAAATAAAAGAATCAATTTTTCAAACGTTATTAATAAATATGTAAAAAAAATTCAATTCCATTATATTGAATACGAATACTCTTAAATAACCAATACTCAAATTCTGTAAATTGAATATAACTTTTTTAAGATAACTTTCGTACAGAATTATATTTACTACCCTTGATTTGTATGTACCATATATAAAGGAATAAATTTGTAATAGTGGCACCATACATGGATTTTTTTTTATTACGTTTTGTTGTTTACCTATTACAATGTTTTTGGTTGATGTCCAATACAATCATTTCGATCGCAAAATATAGCATAAGTTTTCGAGTTGAATACAAAACAATGCACCGTACACAATTCAGTGATACGATTCAACCCGGATATGAGCCGGATTTCTTTGATGGCTCAATGGGTATACATAGAAAACACGGGGGATATGAAAACCCTTTGTATTTATCTAAAAATTTCAAAGGAGAACTTGCAACAAAGCTCCTTGAAAGCTATGCAATAATACACTGTTGCCACATTTATTTTCTCATGCGGTTTAACACTCGAGAGACGGAGATTTTGATAGTGCGGTCAAAAGACAAATTTCATACAAACATTATTGAATGAATGTGCCTTCACGTACATGTTATTAAACGCTACCCCCACCCCTAGAAACAACACAAAGTCGGCCAAAACTTGCCACCACAGTGGCACCTCTCTTGCCATTGTGGTGGACCTTTGTAAGACATGAAAATTAGCTTGTTTTTAAAACAAAGAGTGAAAATTTTTTTTTTTAGTCTAAGTTTATTAATTAAGCTACAATGTAGTCACGAGTACTTATTATAGATTTAAAATAAAGATTTTATTCTAAATAATATAAATTAAGTTTTATTCCACCGGTTAAACAAGTTTAATTAAACTATGTGTACCTAGGCACATATTTTATTACAAATTTTACATTGTTTACAATGAATATCTACCTCTTCTTCTTCAGCCTATTACCATCCACTCCTCGACAAAGGCCTCCTCCATTCACTTCCATGTCACTCTGTCTTGTGCAGACTGCTTCCAGGTTATTCCGACATGTCTGTTCAGATCATACTCGTACTTCCACCGCAATTGCGGTCGCCCTGCGCCGTCCACGGTCTCCAAGTCAGCAGTCTTCTTGTCCATTTTTTGTCTGAGCTTCTGGCTACATGACCTGCCCATTGCCATTTTAGTGTCGCCACCCGGTGGATGATGTCAATGACCTTTGTTTTTTCTCTCACCGTATCGTTTCTGACTCAGTCTCAACGGCTTATTCCTAACACGGCTCTTTGGGTCACTCGCAGTTTTTCGGCACTTTGTTTCAACAATTTTACAGTTTCAAGACTTTTCGTTTCAGGTTGATCGATATTGTCTGGTTTTAAGGATTTAATGATCCAATTCTTCTCATGAGCTCCGCGGTTTGATTATCTCGACCCAATCGAATATCTACTATGAAGTACTCGTATTAATTATCAATAATATTATTTTAATACAGAAAAGTGATCCAAAATGTATGTTATATTTGATATTGAATAATCCCGTTATATTCATAGATTATCTAGTACTAATTAAAAAAAATAATTGTTCAAATGGTAGACACATATGCACAATAAATATGTTTAAATTAATCTGATGTAAATCAAAAGGGTAGAAAGAAAAAATGGACTGCCACGCTTTTCTTTCCTCATTAATTCCTCCGGATTCCTCAACATTCATACATCGTGTCATGCACGCACGTCGATTTCACTGACTCCTCGCGTGGTCAACATTCAATATTCGATTTATTTGATCGTGCCACGTTTCCCTTGCTCTTCCTTTTTTTCTAGCTCTATTTACATAGTAATCATATAGATTTTTACCATTATTTTTTTGTTCATTCTTTCCATGTGTCCAAACAAAAAGAGTTTTCTCTGCACCGCATTCACTTCTTAGATTTATACAAATAACCATAATATAAAAACTTATGTGTGCATTTGGTGCAAAGGTCATTTTGACCACTTTGCAAATACTATATGCACACGTGAATTTTTGCTGAAAATACAATATTGGGTTCAGTGTTTGATTTAAAAAGAAACATGAATTCAAAGAAAACATTAATTCCTTATTCAATCACATCCAAACATTTTTAATTTGAAATAACATGTTTTCCTTATTTAAAGATGCATGCTTGATGCATATGAAGTAGTGAATTAATTAATTATGATTTACATTTTATATTGCCTCCTGTTAAAATAGACACAATATTATGTTTAAGTCATAATGCACAAGTCATTACTGTAAATAAAAATATATCCACAGATGCAAAGATGACAGTACACAATAGAGTTCTAGTGCCAACCCTCATGTATGGATGTGAATCTTGGAGCTGCAAAAGAAGGATAAAAGCAGGATAAACGCCGTAGAAATAAGATCACTAAGAATAATGTGCGGTAAAACGTTGTATGATAGAATACCGAACGATGAAATAAGAAAGAAATGTAAGGCAGATGACTGCATCATGGATAAAATTAAAAAAGGATCCCATAGATGGTTTGGACATATGGAACAAATGGATGAGAATAGATTGGTTGAAAAGTTGTACACAAGCAGCGTGAGTAGAAAAAGAAGCCGAGGACGACCGAGGAAAACATGGCATGACCAAATTAATCCATTACTAAAAGGCGGTCACATTCGAAGTCGGAATAATCGATGTGCGTGCATGGTACGATGCATGAATGTAGAGGAATCCCGAGAGGTATGCCAGGACAGAGCATTGTGGTGATACATCCTCTCTGCCCATCTGGGGAAATGGCGTGATGGTTAGTTAGTTAGTTTTTATGCTGAGATCGAAATGACCGTTGTCGTCTTTCAAGTATTAATATAAACTGGGTGCAACAGCGAATGCTATTTAACATTTTACCGACTACAGCGGTGTCGAGAATTTTTATTTCGAGGTGAAGTTATTACTAAGCAATTTTCTTTGTATATACTGTACGCGGTACATGGTTTTTCTACTGTATAAAAGGGGTACTACCTGTTTCTATTCCAGTATAATGTAAGGAAAAACAAAGGAAAGAAATCATCGTTTTGTAAACCTACAGGTATAATAACATTTTTATATATGTTGTAAAGGTTTATTGGCATTTAAATATGTTTAATTAGTTTCATATAACTATGAACCTTCGCGAGCATTTCGAATAATTTATTTTCCAAAGTAATTTGAAAGAAATAACGTTTCTAGATTATTTTGAATTTTGTTCTGATTATTGTCATGTGACCTAGTGAAGAAAGCAAAATGTTTTTCAACAATTTAGTATTGTCGATAGTGAATTTTTTAACGGGTGTGAAAAAAAAAGATTTACATTAAAAGTTTAAATTTATTACTGATTACGATTGTACACATTAAACCAAGTTTATAAGGGTAGAAAATATTTAATTCCGTGAATGTTTCACGGGTTGCAACTAGTTCATATTAAATGTTCTATTGTTTTGGCAGAAACACTATGATACTATATTATAACTTTTCTTCTTCTTCTTCTTCCTTGTTGTAGACTTATGTGGTATGTTCTCAAGAGTGTTGCTATGTTATTATCGGTCTTACGCACGCTTTATAGATTCTCATCTTTACTCGTAACTCATTATTACTCATAACTGTTTCGCCAACCGATGTTGGCATTATAAGGTGTTACAATATTTTTCGTTTGTGTGGAGAGTTTTGACAACTGTTAAAATTAATTATACCAACCATACCATGTGACTGGGTGGTGGTCTAGGGGATAAAAAGCTTGATTTCTGATCCAGGGGACATGGGTTCAAGCCTAAACACGACCAGATTCCTTCTTCATAATAATGAGCTATTTGCTGCTTACATTGAAGATTGCAAAATAAAATTCTAATATCATTGATGTAAATCCTTGATATTAGTATTTTTTTTAAATAAATAAAATAGCAGCGTTTAAATTTTAACAGTTAATAGTTCGTATTAAAAGAGTCTTGCAAGAATTGGGGCAGATTATATGGGGCAAAATATAATAGCACATAGCATGTTTATACCATACGTCATATTTATATATTTATTCTAATACATAGGAAAGGTTTTCCTGGTTGTTTTATTCCGCAAACGAGGGCACATTACTAATAGCACTCCTCAGAGGATCCGGCCAAAGAGAATACGTACATTTCTCACCACCGCGGATGACGGATGTGGGAACGCCATATAAAAATCACTGGGCCTGAAAGGGCGGTAGACTCAGACAAATGAAGGGCTCATTTCACCTGGAGGGCGGTCAACCCCTTAAGATCATTTTTTTCTTGGAAAATAAAAAAAACATTTACTTTCAAATTATTCAAAACTTGATTAAAAATTCTTCAAATAACAAATCTTATTATTATAATAATAATTTATAATACAATACATCAAGTGAGTCAAATTGACCATAGTTTAGATAAAAATGACAAAATATTTCTACATACAATTAACTCTGGGGGACAGGAAACCAAAAGGACATCTCCAGACTCCAAAGACAACAAAATAAAATAATAAAACTAGCATATAACATTGACTACCATACCCCAACCATACAAGTTTACAGACAAACTAAACAAATGGACATATCAGACCTGACCAAATATGAGACCTTAAAAATTGTACACAGAGTGACCATGGAAAAGCCAACAGACAGCACCTACAAATTAACTAAAAATTCAGACATACACAGACACTGGACCAGGAATTGTGACAGATATCACTTACCGATTGCACGAACTAAGACAGGACAATCAAGGATATTGAACAATGGACTGAAACTTTACAATGAACTACCTAAAGACACAAGGAATCTCACTACAACTCAATATAAGAAGTATCTGAAGCAGTACATAATTAGTGGTAGGATCTAGAAATTTAACCATATAACCCAATTGGGTTTTTAAAAAAAAAAAAATTAAATAAAAAAAAAATAAAAAAAAACAATAGCAATTTAACTTACTTAAAACTTTAGAAATCCTCAAATCGGTGTAATTTGGTGAAAGCATAATTTATAATCAGTTTCCTCATTTTACTTTTTTCTCCTTAAATACTTTGTTAACCTAATCTCCCAAGCTCCCATTCCCAATCAAATGTAAATTAATCATTTATTAATTTCTTTATATTGTAAATTATGTCTTTTCAAATGTATGCTTTTTCTAAATTACCTTTTTTTGTATTATTATCATGTATTATTATTATTTTATATTATTTATTAGTTCCTAATGATAATTTTTTTTAGTACTTATAAGAAATAGATCATGTCAATTTATAAATTGGAATTATTGAATCGAATTTTTAATGCCTTTTTATATTAGTCTTTCTTTGTTTAGTTTTTATTATATTTTTACACCTGAAGATGGAGGTATCCTCCGAAACATGTCATGCTTGTTTTTTTTAATAAATATTTTGAGGATTAAACAAAGTTATTTTCAAATTTCTAAGTAAAACTATTAAAAAAAACGTGGTACTACCAAATAAATCAAATATTGAATGTTAGCAATGAAGCTTTAAAAGTAGTTATTGGAAAAAAAATGTATCAATGAAAGCTAAAATGGCCATTCACAATGGAGTTCTGGTCTCAACCCTTATGTATGGAATGGAAGCGAAGCATGGAACTGCCGGAAAAAGGATAAGAGCAGAATAAATGCGATAGAGATAAGGTTCATAAGACGTATGTGTGGTAGAAAGTTGCACCGCAGAATCTCAAATGGTGATATAAGAAAGGAATGTAGAGTGAAACAATGTATTACGAACAAACTTATGAAAGGATCGCTGCGTTGTTTCGGACATATGGAGCGCATGGGTGTAGAAAGAATGGTTAAAAAAGTATTCGTTAATGATGTAAATAGAGTACAGAGTCAAGACCGAGGAAAACATGGCATTACCAAATTAATCAAATATCAAATGTTGTTCATGTTAGAAGCCGGAAAAATCGACATGTGGAGGAAGCTAGAGAGGTACTCGTATGTCAGGATAGAGTATGTGGATATTCATTCTCTCTGCCAATCCTTGCGGTTGCAGTTATGGTTTGTTGCTGTTGAATGTTAGCTTCGTGAGGAGTAGGAGAAATCGATGTGCGTGCAAGACACGATGTTTGAATGTTGAGTAAGCTAGAGAAGTATATCGGGAAGAAAATTGTGGCAGTCTATTATTTCTGCCTACCCCTTTGCAGAGACGGCGTGATGCTAAGTAAGTTAGTTAGTTTAACTTGTGAGTTGACTACTGGTATATTGGACATGTCCAACTATGTTAGCGTGGCTTCTCCCGAACATAGTAAAATGCACATATAGGTGTCGGGCTCAAAAGTGTTAATCTCCTCCATATTTCTGCCGAGACCATAGGGTCATTTAAAATAATCCGCTTCGTTTAACAAGCTCCTCTTACGGCCGGCAGAGGAGATTAGCCGGGATGAGAGAGAGAGAGAGAGAAGAGAGGAAGACTGAAAGCCGCCTGAGAAGAATTTTAATTCTCTTTGGCTTGATTTTTCAGCATCCGTATAAATCTTATGTCCAACCATGACGAAAATCATAAACCGTTCATTATTTAATTAATACAAATTATCTTGTTTATCGCACTAACTACGCTCAGAGCGCGGCATTGTATCGAATCTCTGACAACTACAATAAGCATTTTGGAGACATTGATGTTTTCCATTTGAAAATGATCGGTTAACATTTCGGCATGGATGTGACCACGATGTTACATGATGTTATAATATGTTACTTTTTTCATTTATCTTCATTTAATTTTTTATTTCCAGTACTATTAATATTTTTATCTATTAAATATTATGTCTGGCCTCATTTTGTCTAAGTTTAATTCCAATCTCTTTTCACACTGTCGTTTGTTAACTGTAAACTATTATTTTATACATATTTGTGTACATTTTGGTATCCCATAACTTATACCTTTAACTCCGCCTGTCCTCATCTTCAAATTAGCCACCTGGAGGAACTGCTCCGCATCCTTCCCGATTCATTTAAATTCCACTTCGGTTTTGAGCTTCAACCAGTTTCAGAAGCTTACTGCAATCCTCTGGTTTCACCACAATTACCAGAAGATGGCAGCGAGCTCCCGAAAATGAGAATAAAGCGAGTACTAATATATTTAATTAACTGATAAGCAAATGGCTTGCTTTACACGTAGGTAAAAAAATACAAGTGTTACTATAAATTGTACATTACAAAGCAAAATCCTTAAAGGACTTCAATTTACATAAAATATTTAAAATCCTATTTCAATTCTGTATAAGTCTAATTTTACCGCAAGCTAAATAAAAGCTAAATAAAACGGTGGATACGTGTAAGATAAATTAAAGAAACACAAAAATCCGGATCGTCCATGTCAACATGTGCAACATCGGAAAAACATTATGTGTTATTACATTATGTGCCAAATTTAAAAAAACGGTGAATTCGTGGAACATAAATTAAATAGACAAATGTGCCCCATCTAAAAATAACATTTTGTATTAAATTATTTTTATTTTGTTATTTTATTTCATATCATTGTATTTTATATTATTTGTTTTAGATTTATTTTGTGGATGTTGGAAGATCGAAGTGTGCGCGGGAGATGCCTATTGGTGGCGATGAGGTTCGCAACCCATCACACCGCGTCTCCCGCGGGGCGAAAAGAGAAGGATGGAGTGCCGCATCGGTTAAAGTGTGACAGTCCATTCTTTCTGCCTACCCTTTCGGGGAGACGGCGTGATGGTTGGTTGGTTGGTTGGCTAAATAAAAGCCTTCACTAGCTTTAAAGATGACCAAATGTTTAAAGTTTTAAGGGAGCCAACGTAAAAGGAATGTCTTTTAAAGATATACGTTTTGTAAAATACTCCTTTGGTCATTACATGTTACAGGTACGTAGGAACTTAATAAATTACATCGCAGCACGTAAGACATCCCAGGTCAAAGTGTATGGAATCGTGAAAAAACTGTGTTTTTCATATCACGTAGAACGTATGAGAAAAATACGTTTGATTTTTTTTAGATTTTCGCTTTATTTGTGTCTCGTGGTATTCTCTTTGACTGATGCTTCGGATAAAAACAATATTTTAATATAATTCGCTAGATGCAAGGT
This sequence comes from Lepidostoma basale, assembly GCA_022606425.2. Taxonomy (NCBI): domain Eukaryota; kingdom Metazoa; phylum Arthropoda; class Insecta; order Trichoptera; family Lepidostomatidae; genus Lepidostoma; species Lepidostoma basale. The sequence goes on along the minus strand of JAHDVF020000336.1, from coordinate 938,396 downwards.
AAATTAATTTAAAAAATATTATTTTGTTTCTATTTTTTTTTAAACGCTTTGCATATATGTACAACACTTATATTAAAAAAAATAATTATATAGACATGTTTTGGATAAACAGTCCTTCTTCAGTAAAGATACATTTTTTTTAAAGATTATCATTACTGAAGAAGGACTGTTTGTCCAAAACATGTCCATATAATTTTTTTTATTTAATATAAGTATTGTATATACAAAGTGTATAAAAAAGAAAAATAGAAAAAAAAAACACCATAACAGCACAAAGTATGGCGTATATAGAACAAATATTATTTTTGTTTGTTTGTTATTCTGGTCAAATTCTTTGGCATATAGAATGGAATAATACTCCTGGCGGCTTCTAACAATATGTTAGGCGACAGCCTTTGCATTGTGTTAATAAGGTAGTTTGCTAAATGCCGAAAATCATTCTCCATAGATGGCGTTAGTGGGTCGGTTGTATAGGTTAATCTTGAAAAATTCACAAGTGCAACCAAATCTACATAGATGGCTGACTGAAACTGACACGTGAAGATAGATATGGATTTTGAAGTATATATACATCTTCCAAAATTTGTCATGCATGATCATAATACCAAAGGTGGAATGGGGAATGTTGTAATTACATAAAGCGTGCGCTTAACCCAACCAATGACAGGTCATAAGTCCTGTAAACACCTTGATCATCCATGTTCAGTTTCCAGTTTGCGTCTTCGTCTCTATTGAGATACAACTAAAAATTTGAAATATTATTTTGTTTTATTTGCCTTGGAAGAGCGAAACATGTTATTCTCATAAAATAAAAATAAAACTTCTAGAAAACTGACGTTTTTTCATCAACTCTTTGTCGTAATAGGATAGGATGAAAGATCGTATATTTCTTGGTGAATGTCATAATTACATTTCTTGTTGATGCTCAATACCATTTTTAGTGAGGTCCGCCGATTTAGTCTCCTAAAGATAGGATACCCAAGAAGATTCGCAAATTCTGTGAAATTTATGATATAGTGAGATGGAGAACGCAGAGAAAACGGTTCTGGAGGGACTACATCGAGAGGATGGATCCAGCGAGAAATCCCAAGAGACCAACAAAGAGATTGGGAGAAATTTGGATGTCTGCATCACAAGACCATGTTTAATATCCTGTCTAAACAGATCGCAAGATCTGCAGAAATGAGAAAAAAAGGAGCAGAAAATTATTCGTATAAAGGAAATATATGGGACTTTTTTTGTTTTCCCAAGAAATAAAAAGGTTTCGTTGATAGTCTCAGACTAGTATCATTTCTGTGTTATTTTTTGCTCCACGTAAATACTGAGTGAACATAACGACTCCACGACTTGAAGTGGACAAGACGTCAATTAGGACACGGTGTGACAGGGGTAGTTAATTGAAAAGGGATGACGAAGCAATAGGGTTGTTTTTCCGGGAGAACGTATGTACGTTAACGTTTTTTTTTATACTAAAACCCTCGTCAATCCATCAAAGTAATATGATATCTGAAATATTTTTTTATTATCTTTACTATCGTAAAATAGATTGATTGAATTTCATGAAGTGTAACGTTATAACTTGTGTACTGTCATTCTTTTAAAATGATATTTTACGAAATAATTGACAAAAATACATGAAAGAATTGTTCGTTAATTTTTGACCCTTACAGTTAAACACATAACAATTTTCTCTACATATTTTCATAAAAGCATGTCAGAATTTTATGGGTTACAACACGCTACGTAAATCACCGAACAGATAAATTTACTTTTATATTAATAAAATTTAAATAAACCCAAAATCGTTAAATTTTTATTCATAACAAATATTTAATAGTAACTAACTAACTAACTAACCATCACGCCGTTTACCCGAAGAGGTAGGCAGAAAGAATGGACTGCCACACCTTTCTTTCCTGACATATTTCTCTCGCTTCCTCAACATTCATACATCGTGTCATGCACGCGCGTCGATTTCTCTGACTCCTCACATGGCCGACATTCAATATTTGATTTATTTGATCGTGCCACGTTTTCCTTGGTCTTCCTCTATTTCTGGTACCATTTACATCATTAACATATAATTTTTTTACCATTCTTTCTTCATTCATTCTTTCCATATGTCCAAACCATCTTAATGATCCTTTCATTATTTTGTTCATGACACCATCATTCGCACCGCATTCACTTCTTATATTTTCATTCGACACTCTATCATACACAGAATATCCACACATTCGTCTAAGAGATCTCATTTCTACTGCATTTATTCTACTTTCATCCTTCTTTTGCCAGTTCCATGCTTCGCTTCCATACATAAGGGTCGGTAGAAGAACACCATTGTGCACTGCCATTCTAGCTTTTTTGGATAGGTTTTTGTTTGCGATGACAACTTCAAGTGCACCATTCACTTTGTTGCCTGCCCCAACCCTTCTTTCAATATCCCTCTCCACTCTCCCATCTCTTGTAAACATACTACCTGAATACACAAACTCAACTACTTGCTCCAAGTTTTCACCATTCACGCTAATGTTGCAGACTGTCGTGGTTTCTTCCTTTTCAAAAATCATTACCTTGGACTTATTAACATTCATCATCAGATCATTTCGCATGCATACCTCATACAAACAATTCACCAGGACTTGTAGTTCATGCTCGTTGTCAGCAAGTAGGACAGCGTCATCCGCATACAAGAGACAGCTTACTGACACTCCGCTCATTTTGGCACCTACATCCAACCCTTTCAGCTCTTTCATACAATTGTCCATATACAGATTAAATAACCACGGGGCATTTACGCAACCTTGTTTGACACCTTTATTGATATCAAACCAGGATGTAAGATCTCCATTTACTCTGACACTAGCAGTGCTTTCCGTGTATAGCGACTTAATGGCCGACTTAATTTATATTTAATATTATATTTAGTTTCATTTTACTTAGATTTATGGCTTTGACCGATTTTGGCAACTGGCTGACATCTTCTGGTGTTTTATTTATTTTCATTATTTACAAATATTTGCAATTATCAATTTGAGTAAGATGTTTTAAGCAGTGAAAGAGGACAATTGTTAAACTAATAATAATAAATAATATAAGATGGAATATAATATAAAGTTTAGATATCTGGGAGTGAATCTGTTCAGTCAAAATGATCTTGTCGGTGAAACAATAGGACAAGTCAACATGGCTAATTGGTTGTCTCAAGGATATAATATGGAAAAACAAATATATGAGAACTGACAGTAAGGTTAGAATATATAAAACCTGCGTAAGGCATATACTGACATATAGCATTGAGACCAGAACGGATGCCACAAGAACGAAGGCTAAAGTACTGGTGGCAGAGATGAGGACGCTGAGGATGATAGCAGGAATAACTATTCGAAATAGAAGGATATTGTGAGGTGGGGCAGACAACGCAGAAGATACTGGAATGCGCACGTGCAGAGGATGGATCCCACGAGAATCCCACACGCTGTGGCGCATCAGATTCCTGCCGGCTGCGGTCCCCCCGGAAGACCGCCAAAGAGATGGAGAGATTGTAGGAAGTCAACCCCCCAAGAGAGGCCAGCCTGATTTCAGGAACAGACCAAAGATCTAAGGGGAGAAGAAGAAGAATATAATATAAAAATGTAAAAAAAATGTAGAGTAACATAGTTTCATTCACCCGAAGCGTTGCTCTAACATTTTTTTTAATCACTTTCATTAAGATGGAACACAACGATGTTATTAAAGCACTGGTTGTAAATGTCGCATGTCCGGTACATTGCCTCACTGTGAGCGTAGTTGGTCCGATAAGCAGGAAGGTGGAATACAGAATAATTGAAGATAATGTGTTAACTTTTTTGAAGCCGACTGTAGTTTATAAAATACGTAATGTGTTGCATGAGAAAATAAGACTCCTAAAAGGTTTTACCTGTAAGAAAGCATTAATTTTCTTTTTATATTATTTCTCTCTGTATTTTTAGGTAAAAAATAGTTTTTTTTTTGTAAGAGGCATGCCTATAATGTTTTACGGTAACGGGTTTTATTATTATATTTACGTTTTGTGGGAAATAAATATTTCATAACCCCATAAAAAAACATTTAGTTGTATGTGTTCCGGGTACGTAAATGTCTGAACACAAATAAAAGTATAAATCGGCTTGTCCATTAGAGAGTCGATGACATCATATAATGAACCAATCAGTAGACTTTTGGTTACATTTCAACAATATAACAAAAAAATATATATTTATTTTACTTGTCTTCTATATTCGCCATACTTTATATTGTAATTGCTTTATTTATCTTTTTCTTTTTTTATACAACACTTACATTAAAAAATTAAAATTACATTGACATGTTTAGGATAAACAGTCCTTTTTCAGTGATACATATTATAAATATACACCTTAAAAATAATATTAAATTGTTTACATGATCTGACAGATGTTCAAAATATTTTTTATGGAAGGTTTGCTTTTGTTATAACAAATATTAAAATTCAATTTAAAATTTAAAATAATAATTTAAAATTCTTATTGGGGTTCAGGTCATTATTTACAACAAAGGAAATAAATCAAAGATTGGACCTGATTGGATTAGATTTGATTTACTTTTAAATCAATTTGAAGCATTTACACTGTGGAATTCCATAATGACGATTTTTTTATGAATTAAACTGTTTTTCTACTTTTGACTTTATTTTTCTCGACGTGTTTCAGATGCTTACACTTATATTATCAGGGAAACGATTTTAACTAAGTTTATAACATTAATACGAATTAAACGTCAGTTTTCTAGAAGTTTTATTAAATTGTATAGGAATGACATGTGTCTCCCTTCTAAGGCATTATAAAATGTCAAGACATAGTAAATATAATAAAATAAAATATACAGCGCCATGCTGATCTTTCCTGACATACTTCTCTTGTTTCGTCAACATTCATACATCTTGTCATGCACGCACGTCGACATTTCCTCAGTAGGTCACGCCCGGCGCGTACTACTGAAATCTCGTCAAATGCTCAAACGCGCCTACCGCGTACATAGTATTTAGGATTTTTTTTAATTCCGTCGATTTTATTCTGTATAATAGACTAAATAAGTTTCAATAAATGAATAAAATATAATAAAATCAATAATAGATCAACAAATAAATAATTGATCAATCATTAAATAATTGATCAATAAATAAATAATTGATCAATAAATAAATAAAATCTTATTGAATTTCTCATTTCATTTTTACCAATTCTTCTTATTTCTTCATTTCCTCATTACTGAGGGTCGTACTGGAACTGCCCTTGGCTAAAACAAAACGCCTCCAATCATCTCTGTCCTCCCCCAGTCATCTCCTTAATCTGGTCAAACCACCACGCAGAAAATCTACCTCTACTTCTTTTGACTGAAACACTTCCTGTTATTTCAATAATATCAATAGTAAAATATAAATTTTTATTAAAATTTTAAATTATGGAAATTACTACCAATATATTATGCAATACCATACAATATGTACTAGTATACTGATGTATTATATTAACATACTACAATATAATATTATACATTCTCACCCTTGTCAATTCACCTCAAAGACCAGCACTGACCTCGGACCACTCGGGACCTACTTATAAAACACCCTCATTAAAATACAAACTATGAACAAGCAACAACCCTTAGTCAACTGCATTGGTAACTAGAACTTTACCAAATATGTTAAAACAAGCAAACAGCAACCGTGAATAAATGTGTTAATATTAAATATAAATAAATATAAAATGTGTTTAAAATAACTGTATCCACTATTTTCTTTATCTCAACAGCAATTGGATTCACCAGGCTAGCTGAAATTGACAGACTAGTGAAATTATACAATAAAATTTCTCATGTATACGTATATATACAGATCAGGGATTAGATTCCATACAAAAATAACTTTTATATCGATATTGCGATCTTCTTTAATCATGTTGCGCACAGCATCGATGTTTCTCGGAATGACAACCTATTTTAACCGACCTTCTCGACATTCATCACTGAAGGACGCACGACCACGAAGATATTCTGCAAACCAAATGTAAACAGTCTTTTCTGATGGTGCTTCATTACCAAAAGATCCCCGAAGCGATTCTATGCATTGTTGCCGAGTTAGGCCTTTTTTTAAATCATAAAAAATCATCCAACGTAAACCATCACGAGTGATCTCCATTTTCTCACAAACTTGCTTCTTTTAAACGTTCACTATCAACAACCTAATCAGTCAATTACAAAGTTGCCACTGGCTTCGCAATAACAAACGTCAATGTTCACAAATACAGTGATGCCATCTACTGTTCGATTGTAAAAACTTAAAAGGCAACCCTCGTGCAACGGAATTTAAACTGGGCACAAGTGACATTTAAATACTAAAGACTCTAATACCATACCTCTGACCTAATAATTCTTAATGTCTTATAATTCTTAACAATTGTTTGGAACTGGAACATCTGGAACAAGTGAATATATCTGGAACAAGAAGATAAATTTGGGTATTAAGGAAGTATGTTTACAAAGAATGGAATAGTAGAGAAGGATATTGAAAGAAGGGTTGGGGCAGGCAACACAGTAAATGGTGCACTTAAAGTTGTCATCGCAAACAAAAGCCTATACAAAAAAAACTAAAAGGGCAGTGCACAATAGTATTCTTGTGCTGACCCTTATGTATGGAATTGGCAAAATAAGGATGAAAGCAAAATAAATGCAGTAGAAATGAGATCTCTAAAATTTATATGATAGATTGGCAGATGTAAATATAAGAAGTAAATGAAAGTGTTATGAAAAAAATAATAAAAGGGTCGTTAAGATGGTTTGGACACATGAAAATAATGAGTGAAGACAGAATTGTAAAGAAGGAATATGTAAACGATGTAATTGGAGCTAGAAATAAAGCAAGGCTGAAGAAAACTTAGCACGATCAAATCAATCAAATATGAAATGTCGGTCACGTGAGGAGTCTAAGAAATCGACACGATGCATGAATGTAGAGAAAGCAAGAGATTTATGTCAAAGACAGAACAATGGGGCGATCCATTATTTTGCCTACCCCTTCGGGGAGACGGCGTGATGGTGAGTTAGTTAGATATTACACATGATTTTTTTTTTCATATTTTAATTTCAAATAAATTAAATTAGAAAAGTATTTAATGAGTCTAAGAAATCGACGTGCGTGCATAACACGAAGTATTAATATAGAGAAAGCTATTTAACTAACTAACCAACATTTCTTAGACTCATTAAATACTTTTTTTTTTAAGGTAAAATCAATATTTTTTTGTGAATGTATACATATACTTGTATACGAATACTGGATTTCACCCACCGCCCGTGGGTTATCAATTCATGGTTTAATTGTATCTCAATAGAGACGAAGATGCAATTTGAAAACTGAATATGGTTGATCAAGGTGTTTACAGGACTTATGACCTGTCATTGGTTGGGTGAAGCGGGGAGCTTTGGGAATGTTGTAATTACATAAAGCGTGCGCTTAACCCAACCAATGACAGGTCATAAGTTCTGTTAACACCTTGATCAACCATATTCAGTTTCCAATTTGCATCTTCGTCTCTATTGAGATACAATTAAAATTAATAGTTTGGGGAACGAATTAAACTATATGAAAATTAAAAATTTGCAGTTTATTTATTGAATTTATTTGAAATTAAAATATGAAAAAAAAATCATTTGATTATATGGCGTTGACGTTCGCAACCCATCACACTGCGTCTCCCGCGGGGCGAAAAGATAAGGATAGAGTGCCGCATCGGTTAAAGTGTGACAGTCCATTATTTTTGCCTACCCTTTCGGGGAGACGGCGTGATGGTTAGTTAGTTAAATAATTATTTAATAAAACAATGTTTCTTAGCTACTTCTACTTTTGTATTTAATTCGATAGCGACCGGTTTCGTCAGGCTCGCTGGCATCGACAGACTGGTCGAACCAGAACCTGTCGATGCCAGCGAGCCTGTCGAAACCGGTCGCTGTCGAACTAAAGACAAAAGTGGAAGTAGTTAAAAAACGTCGTTTTAATTAATTATTATTTTAAATGAAATTCCATCAAGAGACTTCAGTAAAATCATTTGGTTAGTTAGTTAGTTAGTTAGTTAAAAAAAAGTAACTCAAATAAAGCTGCAAGAAGAGAGAGTCAAATTTAAAGTTACCTGGTTTTAGTATTGATTTTACGATATTATATACATAACCGACAACCTCGGCTAGATTCAATCAAAACAAATTCGTGTATTTTTATATAGGACGTGATATTTTTAGTCTTTGTCGTTTCACTTCAATTTCGACAAAGCTGGCACGTTAGAAAAGTGGTAAGAATCACAATTCCCCCTTCCACGCCATTAGCCGGCGCCATTTTAATAAAAGCGGTAATTCTGTGGGCCGGCGAGCAGAAAGCACAGAAATTGAATGTCGGCAAGCGGATTTTCCGATTTACATGCGTGACGTGCGTGCAGGGATATTTATTCTGGCGAAATTATTGCCCCGTCTGAGCTAATACAGGGTGCGACATATGGCATGCACACGATACAATGTTGCCATGTTAGTTTACAGTGTGCCACGATAAAATGTATCTCTTTTTTAAAATTAAATCAAATCAGTTTATTAACTCAAAAGACATTACAAACAGCAACATATTTAAGGCATCTATTGAGTACAGGTAAAATATTATAAAAATACAACATAATACCAGAAACGCATTAGAGATGGATTGACATTAGGAACACAAGATACTTTCTCAAGTCAGGAGTATTTAAATTTTCGTATGAAGCATTCACTTTGTGGTAAAACAGTTAAAAAATATATATAATTTATATTTAAAATAAAATAGAAATAAAAACTAAAAAACTCTATCCTGGCACACCTCTCTAGCTTCACGAGTCATACACGCACGTCGATTATTTTGACTTCTTGCATGACCAACCTTTAAAATTTAAGAAATTTGTTCATACCATGTTTTCCTCGATCTACCTCGACTCCGTACTCCATTTAAATCGTTAACGTATAATTTCTTAACCATTATTTCTCCATCCATGCGCTCCATATGTCCGAACCAACGCAACGATCCTTTCAAAATTTTCTTCATAATACCTTCTTCCGCTCTACATTCCTTTTTTATATCAGCATTTAAAATTCTGTCGAACATCGTTTAAAATTCTGTAGAACGCTACCATACATACATCCAAGGAATCTGTTCTCATCCTTCTTTATCCAGTTCCATGCATTACTTCCATACATTAGGGTTGAGACCAGAATTCCAATGTGAACGGCTATTTTCAATTTCATTGTAAAATCTTTTACATTTTTCTGGTTTACCCATTTATGTAACGTCGCATTACAGAACTGTAAGTTACTATCCAGAACACCCTGTTACATAGAGATGTGTCTGACGGGATTATACATCCGTCATGGTTATAATAAGATACTGGGCCCGTAATTAAATGCCAAGACTTGTATAGCACTGCAATAATAAGATGTGTTCTATTATATATTCAAAAAAACAAACGCAAAAAATATTTCGGGATTCCAAAAAAACGTCTTAAATGTGTTATAAGTAAAAAGAGCAGACACTTAATGGTGTTTTTGTACCGACCCTTACGTAAGGTAGTGAAGCATAAAACTGGCAAAATAGGGGTAAAAGTATAATAAATACAGTATAATGCATGATATTTAATTTATTTATTTTTATTCATTTAAAAAAAATCACAAACATTACAGACATATAATTCCAGATCGTTTGCAATTACATTATAAGAATTTATAAAAGAGGAGCATAAAAAAAATTAGGCTTAAGAATTAGAAATAATCATAACATTGACATTGCGTCCCTGAGGCAACTCACACTATCATGAAATAAGTCGACCTCCGAGGCGACCCGATTAAGCAATAAGATTGCCCTACCCACAGGCATAACCATTGGCAGGTTGGTTCTGCAGCGCGGCAAATAAAACAATATATGCTGTCTTTGACTTTTTGCATTATCAGGGACAAATAGACCTACATCATCACTCAGGACACACCGAGTTTTGTATACGGCCGCCAATCAGCTGAAAGAAGTGAACTCCCAAGTGGATATTCTTCCTTCTCTCCAATGATTGGTAGCTTAACATACCAAGCAAGAATTCAGTCGGAAAGAGCCACGGGTAAAAACCTAATAATAATAATATATGGTCGAATGAACATGTAAGAAGTGAATGCATTGCGAATGAAAGTGTTATTAACAAAATAATGAAAGGATCATTAAGACAGTTCGTACACATGGATAGAAATAATAAAGAAAGAATGGTAAAAAAATATTTGTTAACAATATATGTTAACAAGACGACCTTCCTGGCCGAGTGGTAAGTACATTGACTGCCACCCCGAAGGTTCCGGGTTCGATTCCCGGCGAGAGCAGTGTGATTGTCACACTGTCACTGTCTGGTGTAGAATTCACGTGACAATAATTTGGCGATAGATTAGCTACCTATCACATGTCACGAGAATCACTATGATAGCTACACCCTTACATCGATTTGGCTCATGCTGTCATGATGTAAAGAGCGATTCAACCAAATAATAATAATAATAATAATAATAATAATAATAATAATAATAATAATAATGTAACAGAAGAAGATTTATTTGGCTGACTTTTCGATGTTTCCAGGAGCACCGGGTGTGATGGTTATTTAAGATAATCAAATGATTTTACTGAATTCTCTTGATGGAAGCTAATTTTAAATAATAATTAAATAAAACGATGTTTTTTAACTACTTCCATATGTTTCTACTATATGCGCCTTACTTTTTGTTGAAGTTGTTTTGTTTGCCTTTTTATTTTTTTATATACTTTGTATATACAAAACTATTAAAATTACATATCAGACATGTTTCGGACAACCAGTCCTTCTTCAGTGACACATATTATAAAGATACATATTTAAAATATTATAAAATTGTTTACAAATATGATCAATTTTGACAGATGTTATAAAGATTTATTTTTAAATGTTTATGCTTTTGTTATAACAAATATTTTGAATCAACTTAAAATTAGTTCTTATTGAAATATATTAGAACTGTAAATTATTATTTTAAATTGATTCATTTTTGTGAGAAGCTTCAAGTGACACCCGCCCATGGGTGCCATCTTGAAACAACTGAAGATCATGTAAGGCTAAGTTAATAAGTATTCCAATCTCGCGTCTGTGACAAACGAACCATGAATAACAAAAGAGAACCAATTAAAGAGACAAATGCACATTCTTAATATTTTAAAATTACAGCTGAGAACAAACAGCTCGACTCAAGAACAAGCTTAATTGTCTCCAGAATTAAATTTACCGCTCAGACTTGCACGTAGGAACTGACTTGGGTATTTTTTTCATTAACCAGAATAATAGGTATTTCATTTAGTACATTAGTGCTTGCACGTGCAAAATACACACTCGCTCTTGGGACGTGGATGTCATTAAATACTACCTTTGCACGTGCTCGCGTGGGTTGCGTCTAAGACTCTTTTTTTCTCTCGTAATGCTGGATGACAAAATTAATTCATTTTGTATGAAAACTTTACTATTTAATTTATCTTTGTGAGTCGTGTCTTCAAATAACTGTCAAAATATTTCAACTTAGTAACTACATGAAATTTGAAATTTAATATAAAAAATTGATAACTAGGTACTTTTATCTTTTCAAATTTTTACTTAACAGTACCGAAATGAAACATTTATTTTAAGGAATAATTGTATCTCAATAGAGATGAAGATGCAAATTGGAAACAGAATATGGTTGATTGAAGTGTTTACAGGACTTATGACATGTCATTGGTTGGGTTAAGCGCATGCTTTATGTAATACAACATTCCCCATTCCACCTTTTTTGGAAGTTGTATATATGTTAATCTGTAACACTATCCTTTACATGGTAGTTTTTCAATCTACACACTAACGCCATCAATGAAGATTGAATTTTTAAGCATTAAGTAGAAGATCTTTTTAACGCAATGTGAAAGGCTACCGCCATTAGCGCATTGCTAGAAACCGCCTGGAGATGTCACTCCAATCAATATGCTATAATTTAGATTGGTTTAGATGGAATTTAATTATTATTATTTTTTTTTTTTTTCTATCAAGGAAAAATAGAAGCTACATATTTTACCATTATTATTTTTTTAACTCTTAAATATTTTGTTTAGCCTCATTTTTTCTTAGTTTAACTTTATCTCGTTTCACACTGTCGGCTGTTAACTGTTAACTATTATTTTATTTGTGTAATTGGACTGACTTTATTATTTCTAGGTGTTTTTTTATTGATTACGCTGTATGTTACCCTAAAAAAATAAATATTAAATAAATATTAGTTCAATTCCACTTACGTTTATGGCTTTCACCGGTTTCGGCAGCTTGTTACCATCTGCTGTTACATCTTCTGAAATCTCTCCAGAAGATGGAAGCAATCTGACGAGACCGATTTAAGTCTTAAATAAAAGTGAAATTTTACTAAATATACTCGTATATTGAATTTTTTTTTAAATTTATATATTTACAAAGACGAATACAATATTCTAATCTACAAGACATGCGTACGTCCTATAATGACATATGGAATAGAAACGAGAGCTGACACCATCAGAACAAAAAGTCTCCTAAGAACCACAGAAATGAAGACTCTCCGATCCGTTGCGGGAACGACACTCCGAGACAGAATAAAAAAATCTGAAATAAGAAAGATTAGCAATGTAGAAGATGTCGTGCGATGGGGAAGACTGAGAAGACAGTCCTGGAGAGATCATATGGAAAGAGCATGTTCTGAAAGAGTGATAAATATATCCACAAATAAATATGCTTATATAACAAATTTAACAAATCCCTAAAATACAATTTGAATGAAATGTATTATCGTACAATTTCAATGCAGAAATCACAACAATATACCCCATTGAGAACTAATTCCCCAATTAATATAACAAGGAGACCCAAACTCCGATCAATATGTAATAAATTTGAGCTGTAGTGACCCTTACGAGTATTTTGGTGTGCAAAGTTTGCATATCTCGCAATCACGAATTCGAAACGGGTAATTTTCAATTTCAAATGTCGCCTGTAATTTTTCAAGGGATGTTAGTCATGCAGTATTTTAAATTTTACTGCTATATTGTTAACGAATGATTTAACCCTTAAATCTATGATTTTTTATTAGTAAATAAAAATAATAATGTTGTTAATATGAATGAAAACGTCAGTTTTTTAGAAGTTTTATTATTTTTTATGACATGTACAATAGAAGTGCAAAACATGTCATTCCCATCTATATAAATAAAAGGCGATCTTCCGGGTGTGTGTGGACTATTTTTGAGGTTATTCCTGAGCTGATCATTTTCCAAGTTATACACTTCCTTAATAGATAGACATAGGTGGGCATAGGCATATTTTTGTTATTAATCGAGCTCTAATTAACTTTGTAAATTTATAAATTTTCGTAGTGCGAGCGAGTATAGACCTTCATGTTCGTATCACCTGAGTATCGATCTTTAGAGTCTATATTCGCTTGGCGTGATAAGATGCAAATTAGTGGCTTTTTTGACTCTTTGCGTGGTCAGATATGAAATTAGTCGCTCTTTTGAACTGAAAAATATACGCACGTATAGGGATGGGCAAAACGACTCATCTCAGGGATCTGATCTGAACGGTTCCGCTCAGCAAAGTGAGCCGACTCTTTTTAACGATCCACGGTTCACCATTTTGAGTCGTTCAAAGTTTGAAATTATTTTAGTGACCTTTTTTTTTTGCTCCTCGACCAAAAAAGTTGATTCCGGTAAAAAAAAAAAAATTCACCAGGATAAATTTTTTGTCGATGAGCTAAAAAAAAAATTCACAACGACAAACAACTTTTTTGACAAACGACTCGATAATTATCAAGAAGAATCGGCTCACTTTACTGAGCGGAACCATTCAGCTCAGATCCCTTAAAGAGATCACTAAAAATAGTCGACTCTTTTGCAATAATATACGATTCACCGAGCGCAGAGGTCGGCAAAATGCGGCTCCGGAGCCGCTCGATAATTATCAAGAAGAATCGGCTCACTTTACTGAGCGGAACCGTTCGTCGACTCTTTTGCAATAATATATGATTCACCTAGCGCAGAGGTCGGCAAAATGCGGCTCCGGAGCCGAAGGGGTTTGTTGAAAGAAAAAATAATCGCGAGATACTTGCTTACCATCGCATCATTCATCAAGAACGCTCTGTCCGCAGACATTTCCAGAAGAAATTTGTAAAGTTATGGAATTGGTGATTACGATTATCAATTCCGGTTTAGCTAAAACTCTTAATCATCATCGCCAATTCAAAGATTTTTAGTCATCATCTTCAACGCCTGAAATAGTATTACTGACTCTTGCTGTTCTTTCGCTTTTCGCTTCTACATATTCATGCGGACAATTTTATTCAAGCATGAATTTTAACAAGAGTAAACTACGAAGTCGTCTTATTGATGAGAACATGGAATTGTGCCTAAAATTAAGAATAACAACAAACAAACATGCATCAGGTCCATAATAACATACGGAATCAAAGCAAGAACAGACACTGTCAGAACCAGACTGCGACCTATTGTGGGGAGAACCGTTAGAGATAGGATACCCAACGAATAAATTCGCAAATCCTGCAACATTGAAGACATAGTGAGATGGAGTAGGCAGAGACATCGAGAGAATGGATCCAGCAAGAATTCCTAATATCGTGATGCAAGAGACTCCAGAGGGCCGTCGACCACCAGGATGACCACCAAAGAGATGGAGAGAAGGCGACCGCAAAAATTATAATAAAGGTTATCTAAATCAATAAACATATTTGGCTCTCAATTTTTTTTTAAATCGTTGTAAAGTACGCATTTGGCTCTTTGGCTAATAATTTTGCCGACCCCCCTGACCTAGCGGATCATTGAGCTGCCGCTCTTTTTTTTATGGATCATCGCTCACCCGCTCACCAAAACTATTCGAATCTTTGAGTCGACTCGTGAGCGGATTGCCCATCCCTACTCTGAAATGTCAAATTTGAATTGCGTGTTAGTTTCGTAAGTAAAATATTTATATTTCTAATTCATATATATCTTCAGTTTATTCTATTTTGCCGTTGAAATGAATACAGATTATATTTCCGCATTACATATTTCAAAGTTTTAGTTCTAAATTATATCGAATTTATATAGATAGAAATGAAATTACATACCTATCGTTTTACTTACGTATTATTTTAGGTTATGTTATGAATACATGGAAAAACGTTAAATTCTAAGTAACAATTCTATGAATTGGTATAATCTATTTTAATAATGTTATTTTATTGTGGGGAGAACCGTTAGAGATAGGATACCCAACGAATAAATACGCAAATCCTGCAAGGAATCTGGTTCTGGTTCTGATTTAAAAAAAAATATTTGATTCATGTGGCGCTCCTGTCAATTTGGAGATATTTCCTGTATAAGTGAATTGTTTTGGTCAATTTGATTGTTGCCGCACTTTGTGATAGTTATTTGTGACACGAAATACGTTTTCACTCTTCTGATGTTAAAATAATACAAGTTTTTTCGTTTATAAAAAGAATTTTGACAGGTGTAAAAATAAATTTTTCATTTGTTCCAATGACAATTTGAATAAATTCTTCAATCAAATTTTCAAGTTTTTGCTGGTGTTGGATTGTTTTAAGTGCCTAATTAAAATTAAAACAGTGGAATAAAAAATTAAATAAACACAAATGTCCGGATCGTCCAGCTGACGACAAGTGCACCATCTAAAAGAACATTATGTGTTAAATTATTTTTATGTGTTATTTAATTTTATATCATTGTATTTTGTATAATTTGTTTTAGATTTATTATGTAGACGTTGAATGATTGAAGTGTGCGCGGGAGATGCCTATTGGTGGCGATGAGGTTCGCAACCCATCACACCGCGTCTCTCGCGTTGGCGAAAAGAGAAGAATGGAGTGCAGCATCGATTAAAATGTTGCAGTCCATTCTTTCTGTCTACCCTTTCGGGGAAACGGCGTGATGGTTAGTTAGTTAGTTAGTTATTTTAATGTAAAATTGTTCTGGCAGGGCGATAACCTATAATATCTTTTGGATTAGACGATTTACTTCAGCTGTTTTAGTTTTTCTCTGTTATGCTGTGATAGGTAAACATATCCTTACATACAGCATTAGCTGCCTCAGTTGGAAAAATCCACTAATATAACATTTCCAAATGGTCTGATGTTCCCACGCCAATCTTACAATGATCGAGTGTTTTTTTTTTAAATATACTGCTCATTTTAATATAATTATTTGATTTTTGCAGAGATGCCGACGCTAAGGATGATACCAGGAAAGACTCTTTGAGATAGGGTGAGGAACACGGCTATCCACGATATCTCCAAGGTGGAAGATGTCGTGAGATGGGGCACGCAACGCAAGATACTGGCATGTATGGATCCCACACCCGATTGTTATATTTATGAACTAATTTTGAAATGGTATGTACAGGTTGGATTAATTGGTTTAATTCCACTATTAGAGGCAGAACAGGAGTGTCGGACATCATCGGAAGAGTGGCAGCGCTAAAATGGCATGCCGCTCGCAGCCCTGATGATAGATGAACTGCAACCCGAAACCCAGGACGTCCTCAACTTCGATGGAGGGACGACATTGGATGCGTTTTGCCCAGGATCGACAGACATTGAATCAGATGGAGGAGGCCTACGCCCAGGAAGATTGTTATATTTATGAACTAATTTTGAAATGGTATGTACAGGTTGGATTAATTGGTTTAATTCCACTATTAGAGGCAGAACAGGAGTGTCGGACATCATCGGAAGAGTGGCAGCGCTAAAATGGCATGCCGCTCGCAGCCCTGATGATAGATGAACTGCAACCCGAAACCCAGGACGTCCTCAACTTCGATGGAGGGACGACATTGGATGCGTTTTGCCCAGGATCGACAGACATTGAATCAGATGGAGGAGGCCTACGCCCAGGAAGATTGTTATATTTATGAACTAATTTTGAAATGGTATGTACAGGTTGGATTAATTGGTTTAATTCCACTATTAGAGGCAGAACAGGAGTGTCGGACATCATCGGAAGAGTGGCAGCGCTAAAATGGCATGCCGCTCGCAGCCCTGATGATAGATGAACTGCAACCCGAAACCCAGGACGTCCTCAACTTCGATGGAGGGACGACATTGGATGCGTTTTGCCCAGGATCGACAGACATTGAATCAGATGGAGGAGGCCTACGCCCAGGAGTGAACGGATATAGGCTCATGATGATGATGATACAAAACATTGAAACACCTACATGCAACATTTTAAATATTTCTGGAATGGGTAAAATTCTGCAACAATGAAAGTTCATTGTATGGAATGAATGCTTTAAATTATCAACTGATTTCTGTAGAATCACACTCCAAAGGAGAATTGATTCAATGTATATTTCAGACATCACACAAATTTACAAATTTCGTCATTGGTTAAGTGAATGTGCATTATTAGCTTCATCTAATGGACATCAAAATCAAGAGTTTTGTTTCTCTAAACATTGTATTTCTAAGAGCATTATTATGACCTTGAATGGTATATGTATGAATGTTTCATGCAAATGTGATATAGTATATTTATTTGTTTTTTTAATTTCACTTAAAATATTAAGGAAAAAATTAAGACTGGACGTTTAATGGTTTAAACATTAAGCTGAAAAAGATATATATTAACTTTTTTTTGGGTGGCATCTTTAGGGTAACATTTGAACTACACTATATTAATTTAATATTTTTCCTTTTATTTCTAGGTAACATGAAACGGTGAAATCTGCAAGCTGAAAGATGTCATGAGATGAGGCAGACAACCCAGAAGATAATGGAATGCGCGTGTGCAGAGGATGGATCCCACACCTCGATATATGCGTAGATGAAGTGCAACCCGAAACCCAGGACGTCCTCAACTTCGATGGAGGGACGACATTGGATGCGTGTTGCCCAGGATCGACAGACATTGAAGCAGATGGAGGAGGCCTACGCCCAGGAGTGAACGGATATGAATTGTATATGTATGAATGTTTTATGCAAATGTGATATAGTATATTTATTTGTTTTTTAATTTCACTTAAAATATTGAGGAAAAAAATTAAGACTGGACGTTTAATGGTTTAAACATAAAGCTGAAAAAGATATATATAAACTTTTTTTTTGGGTGGCATCTTTAGGGTAACGTTTGAACTACACTATATTATTAAATCATAACGCGCTTTTGCACAGCTATGTTTAAGACCAATTGGCATCAAAAACTCATTTCAGACTTTTTGCAAACTTGCCACCTTGGTAATGCCCAGCCTTCAATTGTTCAATTCACATTAGTATTATTCAAGTTCACAGCAAGTTTGCTTGGATTAAGCAAATGTTTTAAAGATATGAACTGAATTAGGATACACACATTCTTGCACCTATACACATGTCATTTTATCCAATAAAATAATTGATATTGAACTTTCATTGTATTTCTTTAATATATATTGGGTGTACGAGTATTTATATACTCTAATATAGCAATAGCGAAGCGTTGCCGGGTCAGCTAGTAAAATATAATAAAACTTCTATAAAACTGACGTTTTTATTAATTATTTAATATGGAGTTACATCATTTTTCTTCTATATACGCCATACTTTTTGTTGTTATGATGGTTTATTTCTCTTTTTCTTTTTTATATACTTTGTAAATACACCTATTATATTAAAAAAATAAAATTACATAGACATGTTTCGGATAATCAGTCCTTCTTCAGTAAAGATAAATTTAAAAAAAATATTATTAAATTGTTTACATGATCTGACAGATGAAACTTGTATATGTATTTTTGTATATGTATATGTGTTGTATAAACAAAGTATATAAAAAAGAAAAAGAGAAATTTTACGTCATTGTTCAAAAAACAATAAATTTATTTAAAATTTAAAGGTTAAATAAATTTATTTAAAATTTAAATAAATTAAATGTTTTTTTTTTTTAAATACGTTTTTTTTTAGATCGCTGCCATCTTCTGGAGAGATTCCAGAAGATGTAACAGGAAAATGTGATAAAAAAAATATAGAATGAAAAAAGAATTGTTAAACAAGTAGATGTAAACGAGTGATACGAATGAAAACGCCTTTCTAAGGCATTATCAAATGTCATTTTATGATGCCTTGGATATGCGAAACATGTCATTCCCTTAGAATATAATTAAATTTCTAGAAAACAGACAGAAATAAAAAATATATATATAATCGATTTACATTGACAAAGAAATAGAGAAAGACAGAAGAAATCATGATACGATCAAATCAATCAAATGCCACGTGAAGGGTTTGCGAAATACGAGTAGACTTGCGTTCGTGAATTCATGAATTAAGAGGACCAGTCTGTAGACTGGTGAAACCGGTCACTTTCAAATAAAGACAAAAATGGAAATATTTATTAAAACACAAATATTCGGATCGCCCATGTCAACACGTGCAACATCGAAAAAAACATTATGTGTTATTACATTATGTGCTAAATAAAAAAAACGGTGGATTCGTGGAACATAAATTAAATAGTCAATATGTGTACCATCTAAAAAGAACATTTTGTGTTAAATTATTTTTATTTGGTTATTTTATTTTATTTAATTGTATTTTATATTATTTGTTTTAGATTTATTTTGTGGGTGTTAGACGATCGAAATGTGCGCGGGAGATGCCTATTGGTGGCGATGAGGTTCGCAACCCATCACACCGCGTCTCTCGCGGGGCGAAAAGAGAAAGATGGAGTGCCGCATCAGTAAAAGTGTGACAGTCTATTCTTTCTGCCTACCCTTTCAGGGAGACGGCGTGATGGTTAGTTAGTTAGTTAGTTTTATTTCATTATTGTCTAAGTTTATTTTAAACTAGCGCCACTGACGTCGTTTTGTATACATTAATAGGTAGATGGGAATATATAGTGTAGTTTACATCAAGAATATAAAATTCAAATAGTCTTTACAAATATTAGTTAATTTTCAATTTGCAGCAAATTTTCTACGCCACAAAATGAAGGGTTGAACTATCGTGCGAAAATTATTTTGATTATAAAGCCCCATTATTTTTTTTATATGTAAGTTTCGATATTATGCTGTACCAATTGTAACAATGGGAGTTTTTTTTTTCTCATATATATTTTTATTACCATTACTTTTCGAGGTAAGGTAGGTTTATTTTTAGAAATTTAGTGTGTCCTAAATTCGATGTAACGATTATAGTTATGTAGGAAGTTTTCTAATAATGTATATTCCATAGATCCATTTTATCCACTCAATTAAGCCATTCAAGAAAACTGATTTGATTTTAATTTTCTTTTATATATATACGATATGTAATCAAAAATAAAGATTATTTAATTCCTCTTCATTTCGGCGCTTAATCTCGTTGTAGAATTTGACCTTCTCAACGACAGTCTTCAATGGCTCCTGTCTCTAGGCTTCCCTCTCCAGTCTCTTGTCTTTTCAGTTTCTTATAATGTAGATTTGTTGTGATTGTTGTTGCATTCCCCAGTTAACGTAAATCCCACGTGGACGGAGAACAGGCCTTGGGATTGTATGAGTGAATCCAGCTGTATTCTGAGAAATGTAATCAAATTCCTAAATTATATCAAAATTTTATGTTCTTTGGGAATTTTTAATGTTAATCTCAAAGTGTAAACATTGTGTACGTATGACGTACGGAGCCGAGACGTGGACACTGAAAAAAGGTCTAGTCTACAGATTCAAGGTTGCCCAGCGAGCCATGGAAAGAGCCATGCTTGGAATAACCTTGAGGGACAGATTAAGAAACGAATTTATTCGACAACAAACCAAGGTGACTGAGGTGGCTCTACGGATAGGCGGGCTGAAGTGGCGGTGGGCTAGTCATATCTGTCGGAGAACCGACAGCCGATGGGTAAGACGAGTTCTGGAGTGGAGACCACGTACAGGATTTCGTAGAGTTGGACGTCCCCCTGCCCGCTGGACCGACGATCTGAAGAGTATTGCTGGACATGGATGGATGGGAGCGGCAATAGATAAGGGGCGGTGGCGTGCTTTGGGAGAGGCCTACATTCAGCAGTGGATGACAGACGGCTGATGATGATAACATTGTGCAAACCTATAATGATGATTTCTTTACGAATTAAAACACATTTTTTTCCACTTTTGAGTTCATTTTTCTCGTCGTGTTTCTGAGGTTTTTTACCTTCACCATCGAGAGACCTATAGAAACTAAATAACTATTTTTTATTATTTTACATCAATCTCCCGATGATCAACTTGTTTAAGAGCCACCGTGACGCCCGAAAAAATAAGCGATTTTCGTGACTTTTTTACCGGGATAATTAAGAAATATGGGGATCGCGTTTTTATATTATTTTATGAAGTGTAAATTCATTCAATATACTTTTTATATTTTTTATCGAAAAATATTTAAGAGTTACAAAGTTATCATAGTTGCTGTAGATTCTTAAAAATTCACAGTCCTATCAATTTCTCGAAAAGGGGTTCCCTGAAAAATAAAACCTTAGTTCATTATTATCTTATTGAATGTGGTTATCGTTAAGCGTATCCGATTTTTTTTTTTGATTTTTTACAAAATAGGGTCCGATTAAATTTTTTTTTATATGTATTCCAACAGTCTTAAAAAAGAGTAAAAATCATGAATTTTTAAATCGGCTACGCTTAACAATAGCCACTGCAAAGGCAATACAACAAACAAAACGTAAAAAATCGTTTGATAATTGCTCGAGTTATCGATGCGACCAGTTTATAAAAAAGTTTCGAGAAAAACGCGTTTAATGTTTAAAGTCCATTTTTCTTACTATTCAATCACGTATCTTCTAAAATACGAGTATAATATACTTACATAAAACTATCGAGTCCTGGGCCATATGATGGTTTTTCCTGTTTATCTCCAGTGGAGTCCTTGATTTTTTAAATTTTTTTATTGACCCTTTCCATGCAATACTCAGCAACTTTCACTCGGTTAGCGTCGCAGTCGACGCAAGGACAGTCGGTTTAGCTACTCCCACTAAAATGACTGTAACACAGTAAATTTTTAGAATTTTGACCTAAAATTTTGTACACATATTTTTAAAGGTATAAACTAAAAAAATATTCAGAGTGGCTTTGCCCCTTAACCTTCGAAATATGTCGAGAAATAATAATCTGAAAATTCGGTAATAAATAAAGAATATTTTAATTTATTTAAAATTCGTCTTTAGTATGTTAATCTAAAAATGTGTTACAAAACAATTATAAATTCTTCGTGTTCCTTGACACAAAATAATGACAACGTCCTTCGATGACCTTGATCTCCACCCCGGGAGGTGACAATTAATTATACAACTTTTTACGCGCGTCCCTGAAAATATTTTGACACGGCAATGATCTGAAATATTTCAGGACCTTAAATTAAGGGAATCGGGGATGAAATACGTGCTCGCTGTGTGTTCCGTATTGGGGTGAATTTTTTTCTTTAATAAATTCCACACGCTTGTCGTAAAGCCTTAAAATTGTAATTAAAAATGTAGCCGTAATTTATAAAATAATTATCTGGGGAAAACTCAATGAAAAAAGAACACTCTGGAAATGATTTTTTCATTAAATCCCAAAGAGATATTGAGTCTCATATATGTGACATAATATTTATGACGTTTTGAGGCAGAAATATTGTATATATTTCGTGTTTTTGTCATTGTTTATATAAAAAAAATTGTTTGCACTTAAAAATAAAAAAATTCAAGCCAAAACAAGTATATTTAAACTATTGTATATATTTATTCTATTGTATATAAAATCTAATTTGATTTCATTTCATTTCATGAAAAGAGAAGCCGAGAATTCCCAAGAAAAACCCGATATGGCAAAAATTACTAATTGATTAAATGCGGACACGATCGAACTCGGATAAAAAAATCCAGTATAAATAAGATCTCTTAGGCGAATGTGTGAATTCTCTGTGTATGATAGAGTGTTGAATGAAAATATAAGTAGAGAATGCAATGCGAATAAAAGTGTTATGAACAAAATAATGAAAGTATCATTAAGATGGTTTGGATATATGGAACAAATTAATGAAGAAAGAATGGTTAAAAAAAAGCTAACGATGTAAATGGAAAAATAAATAGAGGAAGACCGAGGAAAACGTGGCACGATCAAATAAATCAAATATTGAATGTCAGACACGTAAAGAGTCAGAGAAATCGACGCGCGTGCATGACACGATGTATGAATGTTGAGGAAGCGAGAGAAATATATCAGGAAAAAAAGCGTGGCAGGTCATTCTTTCTGCGCACCCCTTCGGAGAGACGGCATGATGGTTAGTTAGTTAGTTACCTTTATAGTTGTCTCTATATTCATACATTGTGACACGCAAGGTCATCGCTTTTTCCGAATTCAAAGATGGTACTTTTTGTTTGCTGTCATGTTTTCCTCGGTGTTACTCAACTTCACCTTTCTAAGACATTAGCCTGTGAATGCCTTAGAAATTTAGAACATGTCATTTCCATGAAATATAGTAAAACTTCTAGAAATCTATCTCCTTGGTTCCAATAAATAATCGTAATTTTTTTTGCATTCGCCATAACTTTGTGTTGTAGATGTTTAATGTTTCTTTTTTTATGGACTTAGTATACACTTTATTATGATGCAGTGTGGTGGGTTGCGAATCTTATCGCCACCAATAGGCATCTCCCGAATAAATTCAATAATAAAATAAATCATTTTAACATCTGTCAAAACTGACCATATTTGTGAAAAAAAATTATAATATTATATTTTTAATATTTATGTTTATATAATATCACTGATGAAGGGCTTGTGTGTATGAAACATGTTTGATATTTATTTTTTTAATAAAGTGAGTGTTGTATACCAAGTATATAAAAAATAAAAATAAATTATTTCATTTATCAAATTATATTTTATACACAAAAACAACATAAAAATATTGGCATCTCTTCCATATTCTTTTTTCACCCTAAAACCACATACAACAACTCACCCTCATGATATTGCTCTAGTTTATATGACACTTTACAAATTTAATTAAAAACTAGCTGAAAAGGTAAGCTGAGGGTGGTATGGGAGGGGGTTAAATTACACATCCTAACTTGTTCTAAATGCTAGAGCGCCTAGTGGGTAGGTTTTTCATTCATAAATAAGATAATGAAATAATGTTTTAGGATAATTAAATATGGAGACTAATTATTAAGGGGCAGGGTTAAAAGTTAGTAATCATTTTTCTGTATTTTCGTAGGTAATTATATTTTTTGAAAAGGGTCAAATTACTCAAGTTTTTAGAAAAGCTTAAATGAAGCTTAATTTATGTATTCATATTTGCTTAATATAATATGATTTTTATGCCACTAAACTGAATAAACCTATTATATGGAATATTTATTAAGTACTCTGTATAAAAAAATAATAACTAAAAATGATAATTAAATAGTCCATTGTCTTAGCTGAAACACTATGATACCTTAACATTATAAACGGTTAAATTAAATAACATTGTTTTATGTATCACAATTGTATTTTATTTTACACGATAGCTGTTGTGTCAACCTATGTTGACATAATCAGGTGTTACAATGATATATCAAATGTCAAATTAATTTTTTTTAACAATTTGAGTATATTTTTAACAAAATTATTATATTTTTCTTATTTTAGGTAAAATATTATATAAAAAAAACTAAGGGGTTGGAAAACGCATAAAAGTGCTTCATACAAATAAAATAGTACTTAATTTAATTATTTATTATTATTACTCTTTGTTTTGAGTCACAACACACTTTAAACATAAACTGGTTCACCAAATAAACTAGGTTAACAAACCCCCTCTCCATTTCCTTGCTCCTTCTCGTCCTTGTGTGTACACGCAGGATGTGTACACACAAGGATAATATGCCCGTTGAATAAGAAAACTGGTTAGAGCTTGCTTTTTGAATATCCGAGTGAGTAGAGGCGCGCGATATCAAAATGGAAATACCTTCTGCGAGATTTTTTATCGTGAAAAAATAATAACAGGGAATATGGTACATGAACACATAGCATATCGTATATAAAACCTAAAACATCTACCTAAAAACTATTATTATAGCAAAGTGTAAACATAAAATTTGATAGTCCATTGTTTTGGCCAAAACACTTTGATACTCCAACATTATGAACTGTTAAAATAAAAACGCTGTTAATGGTAACATATTTTTTTATTATTTTTGGCGACAGCGGTTCGTCATTGTGATACCTATGCAGCGTTATATATTTAGGTTAAAATATGATACACAATAAACACAAAATATGGTACCTAAACACATACAATATTGTACATAATAAAGATAGAAAAATGCACATAATAAACACAGAATATGGTATGTTTTAAAAGTTAAATATGGTTCATAATAAACACAGATAATATTGTACCTAATAAACAGAATAATGCACATAGTAAATACAGAAAATGGTAAATTATAAAAGTTAAGCATGGCTCATTATAAACTAAGAATATATGACATAATAAACATAGAATAATACACACAATAAACACAGAATATGGTATATACTCGTATATTATAAAAATAAAATATAGTACATTATAAACTTAGAATATGGTACATAAGAAACATAGAATATGGTACATAATAAACTTAGAATATGCTACCTAAACACATATAATAGTGTACCTAATAAACAGAATAATGCTTATAATAAACACAGAATATGATTTATTATAAAAGTAAAATATGGCACATTATAAACTAAGAATATGTTATATATAAACTTAGAATATGGTACATAATAAACATAGAATATGGTACCTAAACACATATAATATTGTACATAATAAACATAGAATAATGCGCATAATAAACAAAGAATATGGTTTATTATAAAAATAAAATATTGTTCATTATAAACTTATAATATGGTACATAATAAATGTAGAATATGGTACCTATAAAAATAAACATGGAACATAGAAACATAAAATATATTAAATTTTAAACATAGAATTAAGTTTATTATAAAGGTAGAATATGGTACATCAAAACATATAATATGGTACATAATAAATATAAAATATGGTACATTATACCTAAACAAAGAATATGGTAAAATAAACATAAATCTTAAGTTTTGATAAACTTAAAGCATTAACGCTGTCGACTTATTCTATAAGGACGATTTTAATGAATTAAACAACAAAAATATATTCAACGCAAGGTCAACGCAAACAATTATATTGTTGTGAAAATATGATTATAAAATCATTTAAATCATTTTTTGGATATCGCACGCTAAATAGAACACTGGCTTAACTCAAAAAAGCAAGTTTTGCTCAATCTGACATGAGTCGGTGTTTTAACAAAAAAATTCGAAAAACACGTACGAATGGATAGCGTTAACATTGTGAACGTTTATCGTACGTACGAATGGATAGCGTTAACATTGTGAAAAATAGATGGATAGCGTTAACACAAGCCTCTGTCTAATGTTAAATCAATTATGACCTAAACCATAATCGGTCAGTTTACTATTAAGCGTGCGATATATTACAATAATTGGAACACAGATTTTTGCATAAATGAGTTAATTTTTCTTTACAGTAAGTCAAATACCCCTTAAATGTGAATAAGAAATACCATTATATATTAAAATTATTACATAGTATTTTGCGGAAAGGACATGTTTTGCTTTGAACTTTACTTTATTGTTCAAGAAATAATAAATAATGGTATCTCACTTGTTGTATCTTACGCATTTAAAACAATTTCTTTCCTCAGAAGTCCATTGTTTTGGCCGAAAAACTATGATAATTTAACATTATTATTGTTAAATTTACAAAACTTTCATAATATTATTATACAATTTTCTATTATTCACTTTTTGAGAATGTCGCGACAGGTGTTTCGCCAACCGATTTTGGCATTTATTTATTTTTGATACAAAAACAAAGCATCTAATGTATAGTAGTGATAAATAATAAAAAAAATATTTTAAAACAGATTAGATTCCTCAGTTAGATGTCTCCTCACCAAGAACATAACATTGGAAGTTCAACTATCTTGTACCACCCCTCAGTGTAAAGAACCGCCAGGCAAAACAAGACATCAATTTAAGATGAAGAGACATACAAATTTAGTTAAACAAGGCAAAGGACAAAGAACAAATATACAAATCAGGTATAATAAAACAATAGCACGAAACAAAGAAAAAACAAACAAACAAATCAAAGTATTATAAAAAAAAGAAATATACAAATCAGATAAAACTATACAATACCATTACATGAAGAAAAAACTATCATACATCTATGATGCCGTTGGCGAAACAGCTATCGCGACATTCTCAAAAAGTGCATAATAATATAATTTAATTCAAGAATCAATTGTATCTCAATAGAGACGAAGATGCAAATTGGAAACAGAATATGGTTGATCGAGGTGTTTACAGAACTAATGACCTGTCATTGGTTGGGTTAAGCGCACGCTTTATGTAATACAACATTCCCCATTCCACCTTCTTTCTTATGACCACCATGTCTGACAAATTTTTGGATGTTGTATATATGTCAATCTGCAACACCACCCTTTGCATGGTATTTTATTCAATCTACACACTAACGCCATCTATGAAGATTGTGTTTTAAGCATTAACCCTTAACGTACCGTGTTCAAAACAAAACGCTCGCTCCCATGTGGTCAATTCAGTTTACCGCTAACTTTATCTAAATATCAAGCATATGACTCGATGAATCAAAATTTAATTTATGTCATCTTGTAGGGAATTTCATAAGGAATAGATCGATATCTATAACATACATTATTTGAAAAACATATCATTATTAATTTTTTTCTGGAACCATGCGATTTCTGATATGGAATGCGTCACAGCATACGAGCAACTGACACCAAGTATAAACTTGTCTCCGCGCCGCTTGCCGCGCCGCGGCCGGCGGGGCGAGACTTTACGAGATTTTACGTATGATAAAGGCACCTAGGCAAAATGTATTGTACGTTCAAGACAACGAGTACGTATTAATATTTGTCCCTTTTGGTAAAGTGTTAATATTTTCACAGTTCTGATATTATTAAGTTGCGTGCTGCGTTTCCGTCCACAGTCGGTATTATTACGTACCTATTGAAAAGGCCAAACAAATAATTTATAATACGTTCAAAACAGCGAGTAAGTATTTGTCACTTTTGATAAAGTTGTAAATATTAGCAAAACAAATTCTACCTTAACACGAATGAAGGTGAGGACAGTCTTAGAAAATATATTTTTTTGGGATGAAGGAAGTAATTTTTTGCTTTTTTTTTTATTACGAAATATTGAAAATACTTCAATGGAGGATTACAATTTATTTTATAATATTAGGGTCCATAGGTTTTAAGAAAATCAACTTTAAATTGGCAGTGGAAACTCAATTGACCACATGGCAACGCGACGGTTAAGCAGAAGATATTTTTAACGTAATGTGAAAGGCTACTGCCATTTAGCGCATTGCTAGAAACCGCCTGGAGATGTCACTCCAATCTAAATGCTATAGTTTTGACCAGTTTTTTGTTTTTATGAGCAGAAACAAAGTAATATAATATAATTTAATGATTTTACAGTGTAGTAAATTTAATTATATTTAATTTAATATAATAATTTCTTTCCTCGTTTCTTCTATATTATTTATTCACTGTTATTTTTTATTCGTCCTTCCGACCGTATGTTGTGCAAAACGTGCTTATATTTATATAACTCTGGTTCGCCTCAAGTTATTGCTAGATGGTTCAATATTCTTATGTTTTGTCCAAGCTAATACACATATTACGTTTTTTGTTAAGGCTTCTTTTAAATATACGTCGGCGTATGATCTTTTCCTTAAATAAAGATGAAAATTGTTTTTTGATAACTTAAGGCGTTCTACTTTTTCTTCTTTACTTCAGCCTTCTTCTCTCCACTGCTGGATAAAGGCCTCTTTCCTTCACACATCCCTCTCTTAAAGGCAGAATCATACTATTAACACGCCACGCCACCCGATGCCACGTGATGCGTGTTGAGTCGAATCAAATTGTATTGTTTTCTATGGACAGAATCACACTATGAACACCCGACGCGACGCCATGCGCGCACACACCACCCGATCCAGACGAGCTAGATCGACGTGTTGCCGATGGTGGGAGTAAACACGCCACGTCACGTGTTAATAGTATGTTTCTGCCTTAACCCTCCGCATCTAAGTCGTTTAAGGTATTTGAGCGTTCTTCTTCTTCTTAACAACAGTTGTCGTCCACTGCTGGACATAGGCCTCCCCCATACTTCTCCATATATGACGTGTCATACGGGGGGTGGTTGGCATTACAACGCCACGCTTGCCAGACGGGTTGGCGAGGTGTCATTCCACGTTAGCCTATGCATCAATATTATCCACCAAGGTTATTCACACTCGATCTCTAACATTTCGCATAGTTTCCAGGGGAGACCAAAGTCGAGGTGTGGATAGGAACTTGGGATCAGATCAATCCTCCAACGTAGCATGGCCATCACCACGGTGATGGCCATGCACCGCTCGAAGAGTCAATAGGATCCTCCTTACTCCCCTGTTGAGCGTTAACACTGCTTAATTCCATAATGACGATTTCTTAATACTGTATTAAAACACAGTTTTTCCGCTTTAAAGATTATTTTTCTCCACATGTTTCTAAGGATACTCAAGATGAAGCAGTAAAACCTTTTTGTGAAAAATATGGTAAAACCTTTGTTACTGCTCATAAAAAAATAATTGTATCATCGTGTGACTTTTTATACACAAGCTTCATGCAAACACATTTAAAAAAAACGGAATAATACCACTGTAATACGATTTAAGGCTTTTATATGAAAAAGTCAGTTTTACATACGAAATTACTAACCATCACGCCATGACTCCGGAGGAGAAGGCAGATGATGGACCGTCACACGTGACTCTTGATGATTTTTTTCGAATTAGAACATGGTTGCCTTTTGGTTATTGATTTATTTGGTTGAATTAAGTTTTGTTATGCCTTTCTTTACTTCTTTTTCCATCCACAATGTATTTATACAACTATTTCGTTATTTTTTCGTCCCCATTATTTTAACCCTTAACGTACCGTGTTCAAAACAAAACGCTTGCTCCCATGTGGTAAGTTCAGTTTACCGCTAACTTTATCTAAATATCAAGCATATGACTAGATGAATCAAAATTTAATTTATGTCATCTTGTAGGGAATTTCATTAGGAATAGATCGATATCTATAACATACATGGATTATTTGAAAAACATATCATTATTAATTTTTTCTGGAACCATGCGATTTCTGATATGTAATGCGTCATAGCATAAGAATGACTGGACACGCAGGTAAAGACAAGCGCCGCGCGGCGGCCGGCGCGGCTAGACTTTACGAGATTTTACGTATGATAAAGGCACCTAGGCAAAATGTATAGTACGTTCAAGACAACGAATACGTATTAATATTTGTCCCTTTTGGTAAAGTGTTAATATTTTCACAGTTCTGATATTATTAAATTGCGTCCTGCGTTTCCGTCTACAGTCGGTATTATTACGTACATATTGAAAAAGCCAAAGATATAATTTATAATACTTCAAAACAGCGAGTAAGTATTTGTCACTTTTGATAAAGTTGTAAATATTAGCAAAACAAATTCTACCTTAACACGAATGAAGGTGAGGGCAGTCTTAGAAAATATTTTTTTGGGATGAAGGAAGTAATTTTTTGCTTTTTTTTTTATTACGAAATATTGAAAACACTTCAATGGAGGATTACAATTTTTTTTATAATATTAGGGTCCATAGGTTTTAAGAAAATCAACTTTAAATTGGCAGTGGAAACTCAATTTACCACATGGCAACGCGACGGTTAATATGTACAAACCATCAGTGGCCGTCAATCTTTTCTACAATTATTTTATTGTCGGTTTATTTTGGGAGATGTGAACGATGGTGGAACCTAGACAATGAATTATGATGAGGAGTTGTATAACATCTACCAAGCACCCAAGCTCTAGATACATGCTAGGCTGGGTCGGCTAAGATGGCCTGGAGATGTGGAGAGAATGCCAGCGTCGCTTGCAGCAAAGAGAACCCTTGAAGGACATCAGGGTGGAAGGAGAAGGATCGATAGTCCTAGACTCCGATGAGAGGATGAGGTGAGGAAGGATGCTGCACAACTACTACAAATGAGATACTGAAAGACCGTAGCAGGTGACATAAGTGCTTAGAGCCGAGGACTGATGGAAGCCAAGCCTCGTGAGCTATAGAACCATCGACGACCTTCGTGGCAGAGTGCTAAGAGATCTTACTACCACACTGAGGGTCCTGGGTTTGATTCCCGGCGATGGCTGTATGATTATCACACTGTTTTTGGTCTGGTATTGAATATACGTGCCAATAAAATGGCAATAGATTAGCTAACTATCACATGTCTTGAGAATCAATATAATAACTTTTTAAAAATGTATATTTGTCCCTGATAATAACTTTCTACAAAAACAGCACAAATTGTTGAATTTGCCACGCTGCAGAACCAACCTGTCAATGGTCATGCCTGTGGGTAGAGCAATTTAGGGTCACCTCGGGGGTCACAGTGTGAGTTGCTTCAGAGATACAATACCAATGGTGTGATTGTTATCTCTGATGCGTAGTCTTTATGTCTGTAATACTGTGATCTTTGTATACATAAATAAATACATAAATAAAACATTATGTTTGCAGTTATTGGATTGATACGACCAAAAAAAAAGAAGACGAAGTTTATAGCTCGAACCCAAGACCTCAATAGTAGACGTAGGCGATAATGTAAGTGGGGTAGCCACTGTGATTGGGTGAATTTTTTTTGTTTTAATTAAAGTTTATACCTTCGAATATACGTGTATAAAATGTTACAGTCATTTTAGTGAGAGTAGGTAGACCGACTGTCCTTGCGCCGACCGTGACCTTAACCGGGTGAAAGCTGTTGAGAATCGCATGGAAAGGGTCAATGAAAAAGTTTTAAAAGTCAAGGACACCACTGGAGATAATGAGAAGAACCAGTTTATGTTCGGCTCGGCACTTTGATGTATAATACATAAGTATAAAAAGTAGTATTATAGAAGAGGATTTTATAATAAGAAGAATGAACTTAAAATTTTAAACGCGTTTTCCCAAAACTTTTTTTTTACATTTGTCACATCAATAATTCGAGCAATTGTCTACCGCAATAGCTGTCGTTAAGCGCAGCCGATTTTGAAAATTTTGTTTTCACCAATTTTTTAAGATAGCTTGAATACAAAAAAAATTAAATCATTCACAATTTTGTGAAAAATCAAAATTTAAAAAAATTGGCTACCTAAAACAGTAACTCAATTTTTAAGATTTTGATGAAAATTGATTTTATCTTTTCAGATAGTCCCTTTACGAGAAATCGATGCGACCGTCGAAAGCGAATTTTTTTAAGACTCTACAGCAAAGCTGATAACTTTGTTCTTCTTATTTTTGTCCTGTCACACCTCCGTGATTCATAGATGCCTAACATCATCCCAAGTGAGGACTGCTGCTACTTCTCCAGGTGGCTCTAGGTCTGCCTCGCTTCCTCTGTCTCCCCATAGGGGACCAGTCTAGTGCGCCCTGAGCGATGCAGACTAGGTTCCGTCTCAGAGTGTGACCGATCCACTGCCATTTGCTTTCTCTAATTGGCTTTTCGCCTGCCATGGACCAGAGAACGGTATTTGACACTGTTGGGGCCCAATAGATCTTGAATATTGGAGCAAAGGCACCTATTTTACACATGGAGTTTTCCAATAATAACTTTTTTACCATTTAATATTTCAAATAAAAATTTGAATATATTATATGGAATGTACATTTATTAAAATGAAAAAACCGCGATCACCATATTCCTTAATTATCCCGATAATTTTTTTTCCTAAAATCACTTATTTTTCCGGCCGTCCCAGTGGCTAACGCCCTTAATAACATTAATTATAAAGTTTTATTTTATTTAATATTTATAAAATAAATTCAAAGCCGAATAACTCCACACTTTTTACATAGTAAAACTCAAACGGGAAATCCCGATATAAAATATTTATGAAGGTGTCTCTAGAAAATTGTAGTAAGTAGGCATAAAATAATAAAATATTCATCTAGTTCAAAGTAAACTCCCGCAATGGAAATTATTATAAAGAATACCAACCAAGGACACCGATCTAAGAAAACGGGTACAAGTATTCAAATGTAAACACGAAGTAATATTATATAATTCAGTGGCTGTCGAAATTATTTATAAAAATGGTGCAGGTTCATCAAATACTTTAATAAATATCATGAATTGTTTTTTTATGAATTAAACATTTTAAAGAAGAGTCAGGGCAGACAACAAAGTGAATGGTGCACTTTCAGTTCTCATGTTGCTTCTTCTATGAGATGTATTCCCAGCAGTTCTTCCATCTTTTAGGAGGTCGAAACCCGTGAGGCTGATATTGTATTTGGTAGCTATCCGTGGCTCTATCCCACTGCATTCCTCTTGGGCATGTTGGGTACCAATAGCTTACAGATAAGAAGGGATGGGTGCACACTTACCCATTTCTTCAGACTTATCAGGTGATTCTTTGAGAATTTCGTCATCTTGGAGGCTATCCATCTTTATGTTCCGGATGGTTATCTTCGACAGCGTCAGCACAGACTGTTTTTTCTCCCAGCATGCAGAACCAACCTGCCTCTGGTGATGCCGGTGGGGAGAGTAATCAAACTGCTAAACATGATCGCTTCGGATATCGATGTCTTTCATATTCATGAACACAGATTGTCTTACCTCCGACAACACAGATTGTTTTACCTACCGATCACCAGAACTAATCTGCCTCTGGTAACACCGGTGGAAAGAGCAATTAGTCTGCTGAACGCGGTCTCTTCGGAGATCAACGTCTTTCATTATTAGTAAATTTACGTTCAGAAGACAAATACTTTTGACTTTGGAGAGTAACTTGTATTCCTAATGTCGAACCATCTCTCATGCGTTTCTGGTATTATATATTTTTTATGTTTTACCGGTTCTCAATAGAGGCCTTAAACTATACTTGTTATTTGTAATATGATTTGATTTGATTTGAATACGAACATCGATGTCAGCCATTTTGCAAGCGACTGCAGTGCTGCCACCTGTTGACGCAATTATGATATGATTACTACTGCAATATATTGCAGAAGGTAGAAAAAGCCCCAAATTTAAAAAAATACAAAACTAACGGCATAAATTTTTGACTCGAATACCTTTAACCTCGAATAAAAAAATACCACACACCGCCGCTGCAATCGATTCGCCTTATTTTCGTACAAAAATATAAACCTTCGTTTGTTTTTCTTCTGAAGGATCTCCAATTGATGTTTTGCTCTTCCGCGTAAGGTATAAGTAATGATTTATTTAGAAATGACAACATCTGACAAAAATATATTTCAATAGTCAAGTATAGAATGGAGGACCTTCGTTTCGATACCTGTTTACTCGGTAAACATAATAAAACGCCATGAGTTTGATACTATTCATTTGTTTACCTATTTGTCTCATCTCAATATTTTTCGTCTCATCAGACTTTTCATACAAATGACAAATATATATTTTTTGTTTACTGTTTCTTGGACAATGCTGTTAAACTCCAAATAAAATAATTAATACAATTGAAAACGTGTGTTTACTTAAAGTTTCATTATAATTAATTGGAATGAAAGTTTTTGTCTTGCAAAGGTATTTGATAGAACTATAATAACTCTCAATGTGAAATGATGACTTGATTTTATTTACCGCATATGAAACGTTTTCGAGCAATTCATTTACAATGTTTTTTAAATAATATTATCAAATCAAATTAAATCATTTGAACAACTTGCTGATAACTTTTTATTGTCACAACACTTATTAACATCGTATACAGACATGTTTCGGGAAAACAGACTTCCCTTCTTCTGTGTATAGTTGATGAAATTTTAACAATCAAATGACACGGAGCTTCTACTAATATACTCTATAACGAATGGAAAAGTGGTGGGTTCTAATGTGAATACACAACACAAAGTCATGGCGAATATAGAACAAATCAAAATATTTTATTTCATCAACAGACATTTCAAAATTATTTTTTAAGGCATCTATTGAGAACAAGTAACATAATATATTGTGTATAGTATACTACCAGAAACGCATGAGAGATGGTTCAACAATATGAAGACAGGATACTCTCCAGAATTAAGAGTATTTGCCTTCTGAACGTACTTGCACTAATATGAAAGACGTCGATATCCGAGGAGACCGCGTTCAGCAGATTAATTGCTCTTCCCACCGGTGTCACCAGAGGTAGGTTGGTTCTTATCAACAATTCTCTATTACAACGATTTTTGACAATGTTCATTTAACGTGATTTTGATCGGATCGGAATGCTGGGCCGCAAGACGACAAGAATAACAGAGGCTGCACGTAGCAGAAATGAAGATGCTGAGTTGAGCCACCGGGGTTACGATGCTGGATAAAGCTAGAAATGAGCACATCAGAGGTACCCTAAAAGTCGGTCCCATAGCGGAAAAAAACTAGGGAACGTCGTCTGCGGCGGTATGGTAATGTGAGCAGGAAGGACAATTAATACATCGTTCAGAAGACCCTGCAACTGGAAGACGGAAGGAGGGAACCAGGTCGGCCACCAAACACCTGAAGGCGCTGGGACTGGACAGCCCGATGACCCTGGGACGTGAGACTTGGCGGAGTCGTATTAGAAGAGCTGACCCCACATAACGGAAAATGTCTAGGCGAAAGAAGTAGTTCATTTAATGTGTTTTTAGAATTTTATATTTTCGTGATATTATTATGTAACCATTTCACTAGGAAGGGGGCATGTGGCGGCTACGTCATACTCCGCTCCGCCCACCTCAACATTGTCATACCCAGATATTAACCAACTAACATCAGTCAATAAATTCACTAGCTACAGAGCAGACGTGTCTTTAATATCACTCCCATTGGAGCGCTCCCACACAAATAAGTATATCTAACTTATACCCTAAAATGACTTAGCAAGGCGGAACATATTATTCCTATAATATATGTCATATTATATCTTCCAGTAATCAGTTGTATCCATTGATTTTTTTGGTTTTGTTTTTTTTATTTTATAAACATACAATAGTTACATTGCATAGAATTTCAAGGCAATCAATGTGTTTTGTATGATTTTGGGTAACAACGTGTGATTTCTCCTTCTCGACCGACATTTCGGATTTCTTTGAAGTTTCTAATTTCAGGGTAATGTGGTGGTGGTAAAGATGGTGACTGCAACGATCTACGAAACGTCGCTCGAGAAGAAGAAATCAAACTTTGTTACCCAAAATCACACAAAACAAATAGGTATATTGTATTCCCATGAGTTAATAACTCATTACGGACAACAAGAATTAATTATGTATACTCGTACACTAATTATAATAGTACATGTAAAATAATCATGAAACATTCAGAAAAAAACAAAATAAGACATAAAAACTAAAATATATTTTACGAGATATGGAGGCATCTAATTAAACACAGAAATAAGATTTTATACAAATGAAATCTTTGATTTTCTTGAAGTTTTATGATATTTTGTGCGCATGACACGTTACACAAATGTGATAATGGTTTAGACAGGCGAAACATTTCATTCACATATAATATAATAAAACTTCAAGAAAATAGACATTTTTATTCGTATTATTTAATATGGAGTTTTTATCATGTTTCAATAAATAATATAATACATAGAAGAAAAAAACATATTCGAATACACAATGTCCGTTGTTTTGGCCGAAACGCAATTATACTTTAACATTAATACTATTAAAATTTAAAACACTGTTACAATATCACAATTAATTTTTATTCACTGAGAGTGTGAGAGTGCCTGGGAGTGAAACATGTAGCTGGCAAAAATAAGATGAAATAATAATAAATACTTTGGAAAAGGGATCACTCAGAAGAAAGTGCGGGAAAACGATATATGATAGAATACTAAACGACAAAATAATGAAAAT
Source organism: Lepidostoma basale (assembly GCA_022606425.2). Classification (NCBI taxonomy): domain Eukaryota; kingdom Metazoa; phylum Arthropoda; class Insecta; order Trichoptera; family Lepidostomatidae; genus Lepidostoma; species Lepidostoma basale. The sequence continues at coordinate 901,268 of JAHDVF020000336.1, read as the reverse complement.
TTAAGGCAGATGATTGCATCATAAGTAAAATTAAAAAAGAATTCCTGAGATGGTTTGGACAAACGGAACAAATGAACAAGAGAAATTTTGTTAAAATGTTGTATACAAGCAATGTGAGTGGAAAGAGAAGCCGTGAAATACCAAGTAAAGCATGTCATGACCAAATTTATAAAATCGATCTTCGTGGCAGAGTGGTAAGAGCTCTGACTTCCATACTGAAGGTCCAGGTTCGATTTTCGGCGATGGCTCTGTGATTTTCACACTGTCTTTGGTGTGATGTAGAATTCACGTGAAAAGAAAATGGCGATAGATTGGCTACCTATTACATGTTATGAGAATCAATATAATAGCTATAAATAAATTGTATACAGTAATTGGGTTCAAACGACCAGTTGTATACAATAAAAAAAAAAAAACAAGCGACAAGCGTGCATGTAACGATGTACTCGTATGAATGTAGAGGAATCTAGAGAGGTATATCAGGACCGAGCAGTATGGTGGTCCATCCTTTCTACCCCTCAGAGTAAACGGCGTGATGGTGAATAACTTAGTTTTTAATTTGATTAAAACAAAAGACATTCAAATTGACGTGGTTTTAGTAATTAATTTTTATTATTTAAATTAAACGAAACACTTCATTGTGCGGCGGTATTCCACTCCAGGGCATTATTTAACCAAGCATTCAGCCACTCATCCCTCTACGTGACCGCAGCACCCAGTTTGTGAAGTGTCTGAACCACAGACATGTGTTGAAGTATTATTTAGCCAGCATTGTTTCTTCATTCTGGGAAAACGACTTACTTACAGGCGGGCGTCATAATATTATACACACTTGGGAATTTTGTATAAATTATTTATGTGTAAACCCAGTTGGTACATACCCGAATTGTTCACCTGAGATTCTATTTAAATGCTGAGGTTGTAAATACAGTAAATTCAATGTAATATTACAACAGATAGATCATTGCGTAACTTTTGTTATGACCTTTAGACGTTAACACTATAGAATTCTAACAACAACAACACATCATCACGCTGTTTCCCCACAGGGTAAGGCAGAGTATTCTTTCTCCATCCATGCAAGCTCAGCATATATATATATATATATATATATATATATATATATATATATATATATATATATATATATATATATATAACAATATATATATATATATATATATATATATATATATATATATATATATATATATATATATATATATATATATATATATATATATGCTATATATATATATATATATATATATATATATATATATATATGCTATATATATATATATATATATATATATATATATATATATATATAACTAACTAACTAACCATCACGCCGTTTCCCCGAAAGGGTAGACAGAAAGAATGGACTGCAACACTTTAATCGATGCTGCACTCTATCCTTCTCTTTTCGCCAACGCGAGAGACGCGGTGTGATGGGTTGCGAACCTCATCGCCACCAATAGGCATCTCCCGCGCACACTTCGGTCATTCAACGTCTAAATAATAAATCTAAAACAAATTGTATAAAATACAATGATATAAAATAAAATAACACATAAAAAAAATTTAACACATAATGTTCTTTTAGATGGTGCACTTGTCGTCAGCTGGACGATCCGGACATTTGTATTTATTTAATTTTTTATTCCACTGTTTTCATTTTAATTAGGCACTTAAAACAATCCAACACCAGCAAAAACTTGAAAATTTGATTGAAGAATTTATTCAAATTGTCATTGGAACAAATGAAAAATTTATTTTGACACCTGTCAAAATTATTTTATAAACGAAAAAAACATATATATATATATATATATATATATATATATATATATATATATATATATATATATATATATATATATATATATATATATATATATATATATATATATATATATATATATAGTATATATATATATATATATATATATATATATATATATATATATATATATATATATATATATATATATATATATATATATATATATATATATATATATATATATATATATTATTTTTAATCGCTCTTTACATCATGACAGCATGAGGCAAATCAATGTAATGGGTATTATAGCTATCATAGTGATTCTTGTGACGTGTGAGAGGTAGTTAATCTATCGCCATTTTATTGTCCTCCCCGGGAATTGAACCCGGAACCTTCGGGGTGGCAATCAATACACTTACTACTTGTCCACGAAGGTCCTCCGAATCAATGCAGCGATCCTTTCATAATTTTGCTTAGTATATCTTCTTCCTTTCTACATTCCTTTTTTATATCAGCAATTGAGATTCTGCCTAATATCGTTCTATTACTCGTACACAGTCGAAATAAGGACAAAAGTGGAAGTAGTTAAAAAACAACAATTTATTTAATTATTATTTAACTGTTGAAATTTAAAACACTGTTATAATATCACAATTTCTTTTTATTCACTGAGAGTGTCACGACAGCTGTTTCGCCAACCGATGTTGGCATGGCAGTTTATTGTATCACCTGTAACACCTGGTGATGCCAACACAGGTTGGCGAAACAGCTGTCGCGACACTCTCAGTGAATAAAAATAAATTGTGATATTATAACAGTGTTTTAAAATTTAATAGTAATAATGTTGAAGTATCGTAGTGTTTCAGCCAAAACAATGGACTATTTAATGAATATTTACTGTTAAAATTGAAATAAAAATAAAGTAAAAAGGTGTTTTTTAACTACTTTCACTTGTGTCTTTATTTTGTCAAAATAAAAACAAAAGTAGGAGTTGTTAAAATACAAAAGTAGAATTCGTTAAAAAAACATCGTTTTATTTAATTATTATTTTAAATGAACATCCATCAAGAGATTTCAGTAAAATCATATGATAACCTATGTTAAAATTGAAACGCCGTTATAGAATCATATTTTTTTTCGCGACAGCTGCTTCGTCATTTGATGTTGGCACCATCAGATGTAAGTGGAGAGACAACTGATAACTATTTGTCAAAACTCCATACATAAACGAAACAAATATTGTAACACCTGATGATGCCAACATCGGTTGGCTAGTGACTGAATTATTATTATTACCAATATTAATTCGATTTAACTTATTTTCTTTTTGTATGCACTTTCTTCCACGCTACATTTTCATCTTACAGTGAGAAATTCTATTATACAATCGCGTTTCTAACAAATTGATTATATATTAACTTTATTAGAGTAGTAGGTTCATCAAATTGATCTTAACATTTATTTAAAGTTAAGTTTTTTAGGTTTTCGCCACATTTGGTATCATCAAATATTCATTTTTGGTAAAGTAAACATGTTTCTCTTTAAAAATATACAATATATCCTAAATAACCCACGTGCCCCATTATAAAAATGTGTACTTCCATTTTTGCTTTATAAAAAAAAAACGCAATTTAATATATATTTTTTTAATATGATCCTCTATTGTGTATACCCATAGTCTGTTATTTTTACCTTATCTGGTCGTGTATCGTGAACCTTATAAAACCTCCCGTAGACGCTAATGAAACCGCGAGGTTCAAAAATGCCGGATTGGTTTCGGTTACGTAAAATTTTAATGCGCCCTTCTTTGGTGGTTGAATAAGGGTTCGTGCTTAGAAAGCTCGTTAAATTAACAAGTCCATCAAATGATAATTAGGATAAGATCATTTTTTATCAAAATTTTCTCAATTTATAACAAAATTCGCTCAGAATCTAAAATAAACAAATATATTTTAATGGAAAGCTTTTTTTCGTAATCAAGTTTTTGTTTTTTTATTATTATTTTTTAGAGATAAATTCACAATGGTTTTGATTAATTTTTTTTTACAAGTTTGTGTGAAATAGTTTTTATAATACAGATTAAAAAATTTATGCACATTTTGTAATGAATATTACCTATTTCTTTGCGTCGGCTCATAACAACAATAATATATTAGGAAATTTATAATTTAAAAACAGTTATGCTTATTAACCACTTAATGCTCGGTTTTTTTTTACAAAAATATAACCAAAAATATTAGGTGATTTTATTTTTTATTTAAAGAATTAACATAATTTAAAAGTTGTCCAGTTTAAAAAAGAGGCGAACTCAGTTCGTTTGTTTACCTTATGTAACGCAAACAAGTCGAAACGCACGAGCAGTGCTCGGGTTGGCGCGATACGATACACGCGCCGCGCGCGAACACTGCTCGTTCAAAAGCATTAAGTGGTTAATAGTGAATTATTCATTTGAGATTAATTTTAATCTTCATATCTATTTTTCACAACGTACGTTTTCTAAAAGTTTTATTATGTTTGATTGGAATGACATGTTTGGCCTTGCTAAGGCATTATCAAATGTTTATAATGCTTCATCTGATAATGTACTTAGCAGGCGAAACATTTATTTCTCATTTTGAGAATACGTACCTTCTTAAAAATGTAATACTCTAATTAACTAACTAACTAACTACTGCGCCGTCTCCCCGAAGGAGTAGGCAGAAAGAATGGACTGCCCCATTTTTCTTTCCTGACACATTTCTCTCACCTCCTCAACATTCATACATCGTGTCATGCACGCGCGTCGAATTCTCCGATTCCTCACATGGCCGACATTCAATATTTGATTTATTTGATCGTGCCACGTTTTCCTCGGAAAATATTATTAAATTAATATAATATTAGAGAGAAATAGTAAGGTTGGTTAAATTGTTCTTAACATTGATATAAATTGATGCGCCTTATTGGATATTATCAAATATTCATTAGTTTTATTGATATCCGATATGGTAAGGCAAAACATGTTTCTCTTTGAAAATATATAATATACAAAAAATAACAAATAACACCGTATTTTTCAGAATAATTTTACATTATTAGTCAAGCTTACCTTAAAAAATATGACGGAATATTATTGTATGCCCTGGAAAGACGAAAAATGTTTTTCTTTCAAAATATTTCTATACTTGAGAGTCATAAAATCTTATGAAATATTTTGAAGAAATGAGCTATGATGGTCATGGCAAATTTGAGATATTTTTGGTGCGTTTAGGGAAATTTTCTGTATTAACAGTTGCATTTTACTATACTAAAATATATTCCGGGTACTGTGGAATATTTTACTTTATTAGTGGATACTGTGTAAATAAAAACATAAAATATAATTAATACATTCCGTACAAAAAACATTTAAAACTGTATGTCTCTCTGGTATATATTTTATTTATCCCTAAAAACAAATATTAAAAATTATATATATTTTTCAATATCATGGAAAAGTCGTAATCTTATACTTTCATAAAGCTAAAAGAAAACATTTCCCACTTGATATTATTCATATTTCTATAGAGTCTTTAGTAAAGACAAAGGTAAGTATAAAAAAAATGAGGCAGCTTTTTTATGTATTTGGTATTGTAATGGTACATACCATTACGATTTCTTCGGACACTGTATTCGCCCCAATTCTCCCCAGTTAAGTACCTCTTCGAAATTTATTTCCAACTTCTCCTGTTTCCGCCGTGTGAGCAACCGCCGCCTTCTCGGTTGGTAACACTGTTTTTCGGTACTCTATGCTCTGAGGCTACAAGCCCCGTCACTTCCCTCCATTCAGCCATTGCGGGTAGGCCGCCATCTTTAGTTCGCGTCGTTTGTGACTCGATCCCGCCCAAAATGTAGAAGACACGGAAATCCGTCTGCATCCGGCTGGACCAGAAATGGTTCAGCCAGTCTTCATTAGAATAACATAAGGTACGATATTAACAATAAATATATGCATCAAGGATCGCGCATCTGTATCGCGCATATGTTCTGTCGGACACCGCGTTTGAGGCTCCGTGTCAAGGACCTCACCACCATGCCGAACTGCGTGGACCACTTCTTCACTCCGTGCAGCACCACTCGGCCTATGGAACCTCGTGTCTGCCAGGTGACGCTCTATACATTTATTTGCTGAACCACCATCTACTGGTCAGCGTCGCTGACAACGTCGACGGACGACGTCGCTATCTGATGCACGGAGGAGCACACCATCGTGGAATCGCCACAACCAGCCCCTTCACTCTTCTGTTTTGTGTTTTTATGAGTAACGACATCTCTAGCATTTATTTTCTAGCTATTATGTTCATAATTCTAACTTTGTAATAAACCCCCATGTATCCCATATAATCTGCGTCTTTATTTACACCCGTCCTTAGTCGAGTAATATACCGAAAAGAATCTCACGATTACCACCCTGAAGATAAAAACCATGCTCTCTGTGCCAACCGAGGAGGAATATTTCAGTATACAACCACTTTATTATTGAAAATGAGGCCCTACTGGTTTCGCTCTATGCAAGCTTCCTCAGGGCTTTATACTGTATAATACAAACTGTATAATACATATAAATACTTTATGTATAAAGCTTTGAAGAAAAATCGCATAGAACAAAACCGGTAGGCCCTCATTCTCAAGAATAAAGTGATTGTCTACCAAATACATTAAAAACTATTAATTTTTTTTTTAATATATGCAACTACCAAGTAAAAGCTTCTTGTCAAAGTTTTAGATCAGTATAATCCACAAATTATGTAATTAATAAAATTAACATTTTCATCGATTGGAAGAAATGGGTAGAAATTGATCATGTTTGTAAACAATTGTATTATATTTTAAATATGTATCTTTATAATATGTATCACTGAAGAAGAACTGGTGGTCTGATATATAATTTTAATAGTGTTGTATAAACAAAGTATATAAAAAAAAGAAAATACAATAAAACATCTACAACACAAAGTACGGCAAACATAGAAGAAAAAGAATTAGTATTCAGAAATACGCTAAGACCCATAATTTGTAAATTATTTCATTGAAAAAAATATGTTCTAACATAATCAGTTTTCATATGCCTCTAATTTATTGTTTCTTTAACAATGATTTAAAAATTCAAATTAAATTATTAATACGAATAAAAACGTATATTTTCTAGAAGTTTTATGAAAGTTTGTGTGAATGATATATTTCGACTGTCTTAGTTTGCTGTTAAATACATGTTTTCATGCCTTAGAAAGGCGAAACATGTCATTTAAATATAAAATAAGAAAACTTCTAGAAAATAGACTCGTAGTTTTCATTCGTATTAATAAAATGCCTTTAATTTTTTTTTTAAATATTCTACCACCTTATCTACCGTCAGATTTTTCCAGGTTTTATAATAACATGCTCAGCAAAAAAATTAAACCCATAAATTTATGATAAGGATCGCGCTTTTTAACTTCAACATAAAATGGCTAAAATGTTTCTTATTTAAGCACCTCCATATTCATGTATTTTATTATTTTATATTCGTACCGAGAAATAAAGATAATCCGAATTGCCCTTTACGCGTTCTTGTTAGACATATTTCTTGTTGTCATGTTTATTATTTTGGCTTCAAATGGGGCCCATAAATGTCTGAGTTCAGATCTGTGTTTTGGGGCAATATATGTAATGCAAGTCAAGTTAATGTCGAGGGCAGGCAATTTTACTTCACAAGCATGGAAAACTTTGGCGTTAGCTTCCATATTCTCTTATTAGCATATGCTTTTAAAATATTTATAATGTATTTACATATTTTATCTCGTACAGCCATGAAAAACTAGATATTAATAAATATTTATGTACAAATGTATATAATTTTCTTTAAGCTAATACTCGTATAATAGACATAAATAAATAAAACACCGTGTAACTATGGTATGGTTATTATAATTGATGTTAACTAGTACCGATAGATGCCAAAAACTAATAATAATAATAATCATAATATACTAACTTTTAAAGCGCCGTTTTTGTGATGTAATCACCTCAAGGGCTCATTAAGACGTGTATCAAATTTAAAAATCTAAATTTTCGCGATCGGTTAAAAAGTATAGTAGAACAAAGTATAAATTGGGTATGAAATATGAAAAGATGGATTTTCAGTTTAGATCTTAAATCTGTCGGATCATTTATGCATCTGAAGTGTGAATGGAGATTGTTCCAACCTGATGGACCGGCTACCGCGAACGCTTGATCCCCGAAATTTATACTGGGGCAACGCTTCGGCTCAACTAATCTTCCTATTGCCGAGGAGTTTGCCGAGCAAAGTGTGGATTTCCTTGTATTTAGGCTGTTCGTTATACAGAGTTCAGATATATAACTTGGTGCCATTCCATGTAACGCTTTGAAGACTGTCCAGCAGAGTTTATACTGGATTCTTTCTGGACTTTTAAGCTAGTGAAGTTCTTGAAAGAACTAAGACCCAAGTTTCATCAGGGTTATAAAATAATTATAAAACACTGCCCCGATGAATCTTTGGTGCAAGCGAAACCAGTTGGCATTAATTACAATAACCTTACCGTGGTTAAACACAATGAGTATTATTAATTTATATCTGTAAGTTTAAATTGTCTAACCGCAAAGTGCTTTATATAAAAATTTACTATTTTCTTTCACTTTATGATAGATTGTCAAACGAAAATATAATAAACGAATGCATTGCGAATTAAAGTATTGTAATCAAAGTAATTTAGAAGCCACTAAGAAGGTTTGGACACGTGGAAATAATGAATGAAGAAAAAATGTTAGTAATAATGTAAAAGATTTATACAGAACAAGAAATATTGGACCGAAGTAAACGAAGTACGATCTCAAATCAATCAAATATTAAATGTCGGCCACGTGAGGAAAATCGTGAGGAGAAATCGACGTGGTGCATGACACAACGTAGGAATATTGAGGAATCGAGAGAAATATGTCAGAAAAAAATGTGTGGCGGTTCTTTCTACGTACCCAATCGGGGAGACGCCGTGATAAGTTAGTTCGGTTTTTTTTCTGTTATGATTTTATACATAGAAATGTATGCGTTAATTAAATGTATGTCCCGGATGAACGGGGACAGGCCTAGAAAGTATATGAGCGAGGCTGACGCAAAGGTGCTGCTGCGCCCTATAACAGCCTCGGGTATGTGGTGTGAAGCCTTCTGTTTTCCTTCCTTTCTTTTATTTATAAAGTTTTTCTCATTATTAAAATAAATATCGATTATTTAACCTTTTTTGTATACATAGAAATGACAGTGAATACCGTGACCTACTTCTTACTGATAAAAAAAAAGATCAGTACTTAAAACAAATAGCCCAGGTTAATTTTTACATTTAAATTATTGTATAGAATTTTAAATGCGTTTTTTTTATATTAGTCTTTCATTGTTTAGTTTTTATTATATCTTTACACGTGAAGATGGAAGTATTCCCCAAAACATGTCGTGTTTTTTAATATATTTTTTGTCGGTTACGTGAGGAGTCGGAAAAATCGACGTGCGTGCATGACAAGATGTATGAATGTAGAGGAATCGAGAGACGTATGTCAGGACAGAACAGTGTGGCGTTCCATTCTTTCTGCCTACCCCTCCGGGGAGACGGCGTGATGGTAAGTTAGTTATTTATGGATTAAACAAAGAAATATTCAATTTCCTAAGTATATAACTATGGAATTCCACAGTTTTAATGCCTTAGCGTTCGATTTTATTTTAACTTATTTTATATTGTATTTATCAACTTGACATGAAACACAGTACGTTATATAAGTTAAAAAACAAGCATATAGAATTTAACAAATGAAAGAGAAAACGGGACAGTTTTCCATGCTCCTCTGGTGTAAGGGTCGTCTATCAGCCACCGGCTAGTGGATACATCTTTATTCGGCCATAAAATCTGTAGAAAATGTAAATCTGGCTTTATTTATTATATCGCATCCTCAAAGGCAATTCCCACAAACGGCGCAGCTGTTAAGGCAAGTTTACACTAGACAAATGGTTTCGATTAAGTTACATCAAAGTGTACTTAGCATTAAAGCAACGGTATTTTGAAAGGAATACATCAAATTTTAGTATTTATTACATTGATAGCCTTCCTACAGCTAGTTGTGGTGTCCAACGATTGTTTTTAGTTCTCTAGCATTACTGAATCATAATATAAATTCAACAACAATTAATTATTATATACCTAATATAAATATCTATTAGCCACAAACAGTGTCAAATGCCGTTCTTTGGACCATGGCATTTGAAAAGCCAATAAGAGAACAAGTCGCTAGACGCAAATGGCAGTGCATTGGTCACACTCTGGGACGGAACCCAGCCTGCATCGCTCAGGGCGCACTAGACTGGACCTAGAGCCATCTAGAGAAGAGCCCTGCAGGACGAGGTTAAGGCAGCAGGCCTCACTTGGGATGATGTTAGGCATCAGGCATGCAATAGAGTCGGGTGGAGAAGGTTCTTTGAGGCCCTATGCACCACGGAGGTGTGACAGGACAATAAGAGGATGAATGACACTCTGGGTGACACCCATCCCAACGGAAAGGCAACGTTCACTTCGATCAGTAAAAACAAGTGCAAACAACATAGCGATTCCAGTCAGAGCCAATAAAGCATGTTTCTATGATCGTGCTTTCAGCGTTGCGGGTCCGTTGGCGTGGAATAGCCTCCATGTTAGTATTAAGTATGAGGATAGTGACGTTAAATTTAAGAAACATCTGAAGACTGCACTGTTCGGTCAGTCATTTTCTAGTGCGCCCTTGGAGTAATTGATTTTACAAAACGGCGCACTTAAAATACAAATCATCATAATAATAAATAAATAAATGAATGGTTGCAGTAAAATAGGCACTAAGTACCAAAAAAATTATAAAAAAAACTAAGTATGCAGTTTTGTTCTGTATAACGTATAGAACGAAACTGCATACTTAGTTTTTTTTGTATTTTTTTTGGTACTTAGTGCCTATTTTACTGCAACCATTCAAATATAAATACTATTATATATAGGAAAAAACTCGAATGTCGTCTAGAAAGAGTACGGGAATACTTTGAATACAAGAGAGCGAGAGAGTGGAATACTTCAATTCTCTCTTAAAATAATTGGAGATACACATGATGCGCATGCCCAAGAACGTTCATGAATTATTTTAAAGGAATCATTTTAAAGGTTGGTCATGTTAGAAGCCGGAAGAATCGACGTGCGTGTATGACTCGCTGTAAGAATGTGGAGGAAGCTAGAGAGGTATGTCAGGATATATGAGTGTGGCGGTCCATTATCTTTGCCTACCCCTGCGGGGAAATGGCGTGATGATTTGTTGTTGTTGTTGACAATATTGCTAAAAACAAATTTAGAACAATTTGGTGTTGGCAATTGTGAAATTTTAAACATGTGTTAGAAAAAAAGAATTAAATTAAAACTTAAAACTTATCACTGATGACGATTGGACAGTGAATCAAGTTTTAAATGGGTAGAAAATCTTTACTTTCGTGAATATTTCACGGGTTGCAACTATTAGATTTAGTTCTCTTACAAGGGGAGGACATGACATAGGAAATTTAATTCGAAATGGGATTTTGCAGGATCAACGTACCTACTAAGAGTCGTCTATAGTCAATAGAAGAAAGCGCAATAGTCAGCAAGTTTCTATAAAAAAAACTTTAAATCTTTTAATAATATTCAGAATTTCGCCACAATTTTCAATAGCTAGTTGGCTGAGCGGATAGCTTGCTTCTTCTATTCTGTTAGTATTTTTTTTCTTAGAAATTTGGTGTCAATTGCGCTTTCTTACATTGACTATGGACCTATGGGTACTACAATCCAGCAGAATCCTATCCCGAAGTCAATTTCCTTTGTCGTGTTCTCTCCTTGTCAGTATTCCTGGAGAGAAACTTGGAGGATGTGTTGAGCTGTATCTGACATTTAGACCTACTATCCGAGTATGGAAGAAGTGTGGAGGAATCAGGGGTGACCTTGGACAGAGGAAGAGGTCTTGGGTGAAGACCGAGGGACGGTGACAATGAATTCCCTTGGGTGGGCCGGTGTTTTTGGGTGGGGTCCAACTTTCTCTTCCTTTATTTGGTGGATGTCCTGATCTTTGACGGGCCTCTAATGTCTCGTGCTTTACTATCTTGTGAGTCTTCGCTGGGTCTATTTCCTTAACATGGTCTCTCCAGAACAATTTTCTCTGCCTTCTCCATCTAACAATATCATTTATATTGCAGATTCTGCGAATCTCTTCATTGGGTATCCTATCTGTAACGATTCATCTCAGGACATTTCTTAATTACTTACTTCCTATGGCCATACAACTCTTGAAGAGTTTTAGCCTCCTTGATAATTTTTCGCCAAGCTCCTCGACCCTGCGCCTTTTGCTCCCAGCAGTCCGATTCGTCCAACCTAGCCAGATCAGCCAGAACATTGTCCATTAAGCGCTGTCTAGGCCTTCCTAGAGGTCTTACTCCAGTCAGTCTAGACGCGTACAGTGTCTTGATTGCTCTGGTCTCTTCGGCTCGTCATACGTGCCCAATCCATGCTAGGTGAACGGTTCTTACGATGCTCGTTATAAGGGACTGCTGGGTCATCGTACGGATCTTGAATCACCTTACATTGAATCACCAATTCGGTTATTTTCATTTTAACCAAACTGAGCCACAGCAATGCGTGGCTGGGTACAGCTGGTTACATATAAATATAATATGTTTATTTTATCAACTCTAAAAAAATGCCCTACTTTATTTGCTATATCAAATCAATGGCGATTGTCTTTATTTTTATATCAAAATTATGTCGCCCAATAAAATAAACTACCACCACTCAGTCAGTTTATAGAGATATCGGAATCATATTGCATTAAATGGATTCTGGGTTATGTTCTTTCGTTTTATTGCGCTACTGGTTGATGGCGCGCCATCAAACAAAAGAATTCGCAACAAAAACTCACTTGTTGATTCACTTTTGTTTCGAGTTTTAAATTGCTGATTTTTTTTATAGCCAAAGAAATTTAGAATAAATTTGAAATTAAATTTACGTTGAAGGTTCCTATTTGAATTTTAATGGTTCTTTTGTTCTTGCAACCACTTTTCACCAAGTCACAATTATCTTGCCAGTTAAAAAAAATTGCAGCTTTCTTAAAGGCTTTTAATTGTTTCAAGTATTGTATTGAGTGGCTGAAATGCGAACCCTACGCTTCATCGCAGACAGAATCCAAAGAGATAGGATCAGAAACGAGACGATTAGCTATGTCTGTGCCGTTGATGGCATTGTAAGATGGGGAAGAAGCAGAAGGCACTTTTTGAGAGAACTGCATGGAGAATACATGAATTTCAATAATTGTTCAAGAAGAATACCCCAGCAGCAAGAGATTACCAGAAAGACCGCTGAAGAGACGGAGAAGTTTTATTTTTGAGGGGTTTTTTCAAGAAGTTTTATTATATATGCCTTAGCAAGACGAAAGACGATATTTCCGTAAATATAATAAAACGTCTTAATAAAAGACAGGCGTTTTTATTCATATTAATTATTTAATAATAATTATTTAACTATTTATATAATAAGTGAATGCGGTGCGAATGAAAGTCTTATGAACAAAATTATGAAAATATCATTAAGATGGTTTGGACACATGGAAATAATGAATGAAGTTAAAATGTTTAAAAAATATGTTAACGATGTAAATGCACCAGAAATATAGAAAGACCTAGGAAAACGTGGCACGAGCGAATAAATCAAATAATGAATGTAGGCCACGTGAGGAGTCATGACCCGATGTATGAATGATGAGGAAGCAAGAGAAGAATGTCAGGAAATAAATTTGTGGTAGTCATGGTAAAATTGATTTTTTTAAAGGTAAAAAAATATTCAATGCAAATTGATGGTTTTGATTTTAATTTGGTAAGACGCCAATATACGAGTTTATATTAAAAACGCTATTGATTTTTTTATTTATGTACAATATAAATAAAAATATGTAATTAATAGTGACTATTTACATTACGACGCCTTGCTAGAGCATTCTCAAACGGGGTTATACAAATTACTGTAATTTTGTTAAAATATACATTAACATAATTAAGATTAACATGAATATGATTTGTGAAATCATAAAATTAGTTTTAATGATTTAGTAAAATACAGTTTCCATTAAATAAAATATATTCGTCAGTTCTTAGTCCCAAGAAACGTAATACGAGTATTTACGTTAGAACATATAATTCGGAGAGTCTAGCAAATCACACCCTGTCAAAATCCTTCTCATTACGGAAAAAACCTTTTTAATATAAGGCTTTCATTATTTTTCCGCGTTGTTAACGCTTTTATTTAGAGCCCCTAAACCATTTACACGCAGTAAGGGTGTTCTGTACCTTGACGAAATGGTGTAACCATATATTAAGGGTGTTTTTTTTGTACTTCCAGAGTATACACATCCAAAGAGTAGAAAAGGGAAGAGGATAGGGTATCTTCAAATTGTACTCCGTAATTTGCATACCCACAAAAAAGATTTTATGGCCGTTTAAGCATTTTTTTCCTTTTTATTTTTGATTTAGGATAAATTTACTTTGAAGGACCTTGTCATTTAATGTTCTTTTTTTATAATGTAGGTATGTATTATTTTAAACTTTAAATCGTTAGGATTTTTTGCGGAAAAGTTTATTAACATCTTTACTGGTTCTTGGGATGCCACTTGAACCTTTTTAATCTAGGATTTTCCCGTTGCTTTCCACATTCGTCAATATCCGGTTATTTCATTTTAGTTATTTAATCTGGACATTAATATCTTTGTTCAAGAAAACCTTTTTTCACTCTTATTTAAATATTATTTAAATTTTATGTAGAATAAATAAAGTAGAAATAAGATCTCTTAGACGAATGTGTAGATTCTTTGTGTATGATAAAGTGTCGAATGAAAATATAAAATGTGAATGCGGTGCAAATGATGGTGTTATGAACAAAATAATAAAAGGATCATTAAGATGGTTTATACATATAAAAAGAATGAATGAAGAATAAATGGTAAAAAAATTATGTTAACGATATAAATGGAACCAGAAATAGAGGAAGACCGAGGAAAACGCAGCACAATCAAATAAATCATATATTGATTGTCGGCCATGTAAGGAGTCAGAGAAATCGACGCGTGTGCATGACACGGTGTATGAATGTTGAGGAAGCGAGAGAAATATGTCAGGAAAGAAAAGTGTGGCTGTCCATTCATTCTGCCTACCTCTTCGGGGAGACGGCGTGATCGTTAGTTAGTTAGGTTTTTTTACATTTAAAAACATTAGCTAATTATAAATCTTCCTCTTCTTCTGATTATAGATTTTGCGATCTATTGATGCAGGATATCAACTTTCTTCCTGTGATGAAGATGACCAGCCTTCTCTCCATCTCTTTGGAGGTCGTCCTGGTGGTCGACGACCCTCTGGGGCCTCTTGCATCACGATATTAGACATTCTTGCTGGATCCATTCTCTTGATGTGGTCCCTACAGAATCGTCTTCTCTGCCTACTCCATCTCACAATGTCTTCAATTTTGCAGAATTTCCGAATTTATTCATTGGAAATTCTATCTCTAAGGGTTATTCCCCACAATAGGTCGCAATATTCTCATTTCTGCTACACTTAAGAGATGTTTGGTTCTGACAGTGTCTGCTCTTGCTTCGATTCCGTATGTCATTATGGGCCTGATGCATGTTTTACAAATTCTAACTCTGATTTCCACTAGCATATGCTTATTATCCCAGATAGTGTCCCTCAGGCATCCGGTAATAACTGCTGCTTTATCAGTCTGTTTTTTAACTACATTATATAGATCACTGAAACTAGATATCTTCACACCCAGATATCTGAACTTCATGACCTCTTTTATGGGTTTATCGTCTTCGATCAGTTTCCATCTGAGAGGCTGTCTGAGAGGTGTAAAAAATTATCAGTTATATAATGTAAAAAAATGCTTTTTTAATCCAAATTATTGTAAATTTGTATCCTCGAAGGGGTAGGCAGAATGAATGGACTGCCACACTTTTCTTTCCTGAAATACTTCTCTCGATTCCCCAACATTCATACATTTCGTCATCGTCGATTTATTTGAATCCTCTCGTGTCCTACATTCAATAATTGATTTATTTCTATATTTCTAGTTACATTTACATTTTTAACGTGTACTTATTTTCCATGCTTTCTTCATTCGTTATTTTCATGTTTTCAAACCACATTAATGTTCCTGTAATTATTTTAAATCAAATAATAATACACTTTTAGTTTTTGTATCTAAACCACTTTATTTGGTAACACCAGTCGGTTTCCCTCCCGCCGGAGCTTCGTCAGGGTGAGAGAGTAAATTAAATATAAAATCAGAGAATAACATTTAAAGAAAGAAATATAAAAAAAGGGGAGAAAGAGGGGTAGGAGAACGTGTGTGCGTGGACGAATAGAATGTTAGAACGGTGAGTCATGATCATTAGGGATAATCTATGGAGAATTTTTTAATAAGATTTTAGTGGCGGACATGGGAGTTACCGTTTGGTGTTCCAAATATAGGTTTAAATACAAAAATACTGAAAGTGTATTATTATTTAATTTAATATTGTCACACCACAAATTAAGTGCTTCATACGAAAGTTTATAATTATTTTGATCATTACGCCTTATTCATTTCTTAAATTTTCATTCAACACTATCATACACAGATTTTCTATACATTTATCTGAGAGATCACTTTTCTACTGCATTCATTCTACTTTCATCATTTTGTGCCAGTTATATACTTTGCATACATAAATGAGATACCCCTGATAAAAAAAATTTGCAGCGTCAAACAAAACAACCCTTAAAATATTAGCAAGAGCCGCCGTAAGACACAACGTAATTTTTGCGTACACAAGATGAACACAAACATGCATAATAACAATGAAAGCTTCTTCCTTTGAAAGCTCGGGCGGATATTATAAAGCATCATTTCGCAGGGGGAATTAATGCTCTATGGTATTGTAGAACAATAACCTCCCTTTTGCATCGCATCCCTCACTTTGTACCCCTAAAATTATTGCATTATGAAAGCCAAGTTATCTTTAACCCAACACATTTCAGCCCAGGTGCACGTGGGCACAATTTTAAATGTAATTATGTATAATATTTCGTCATGGGCGGGGCATGTGACGAGACAGGATAAGCTCAGGTGATCGGGTTATCAGGTGATCCTGAAATTGAGGTCTTGGAACTACAAAAGAGGCATAGGAAGACTACAAAAAGGTGGACGGATTATAATATCCAACTTGCGGGTCATAGGTGGCAACAAATAGACCAGAATCGAAAATGTGCAGTGGAGAAAAATTTACTGAAAAGAAGAAGACGAAAATTTCTTCAAAAACATAATGTGATAGTTGTATTGTACGAGCATTAATAAAATCTATTTTAAATTTTTTTATTAATTGAACAAGGCTTTAAAATATATGTAAAACCTATACAATTCAAACCATCTCAAATTATTCATCAAAATCCATTGTTTTGACGGAAACACTTTGATATTTCAACATTGTTAACTGTTTAATTAAAACACTGTTATATTTCAACAATTGATTATATTTCTTTTGAAATTCACGACAGCTGTTTCGCTAATCATGTGTTTTAAAAAACGCATGTGTACACACGTAAGAAGTTAAACTTCTTTGGCGTAACAACAAAAACATAAATATTATATATACTATTATTATTTATCATTGATGCCTCACGACCTTCGTGGCCGAGTGACAGGTACTATAACTGTCACACCAAAGGTCCAGGGATGGCAACGATATTGTAAAATTCACGTGACAGTAAAATGGCGATAGGTTGGCTGTCTATCACATGTTACTAAAATCAATATGATAGCTTTACTCTTTATAGATTTCATCATGAATACACATTATAATTATACATCGTATTCATAAAATATGTAAATCAAATTAAAACTATCCCGTTATATATTTATATAGTGGCTCAGACTGTCTCACGACAATGTCTCAAACTGATTTAAGGCGCCTCTAAAACAGCACGGGTAGGTGTCGCGCTGTGCCACCTCGCGAGTAAGAAGAAATCAACTTCTATGTCCTCTACATAAAACATAGACAATAATATCAATCTGACAGCTGTCAGATTGCAAATGAAAAGCCGCTAACTTCATCATATAGCACGTTCATAAGTGGGTGCGGGCGCAGCTCTCAATTTTATTCCCTGCGAAATGCGTCAAAAGAAGTACAACTTCAAAAAAATAATATTATTTTTAATCAAAGATTTACTGTTTAATGCTGACATAATATTTGTGTGCTTTCTATGGAATTTTAGATAGTCAAACGTGAAATAACTATGTTACGGATAAAATATCTGTCCTTTTCAACGACAAACTAGTCGAAATATCATAGAGATGGCGCTAAAATCGCCGTATCTATCTCTTTCGCCTACCATTGTGATGAAAGATTATGCTGACATTGTGTCGTTTTCAGAGGCCTCAATTAGGATATTTTATAATGCATTAGCAAGACGAAACATGTCATTTCCATCAAATGTAATAAAACTTCTAGAAAGCAGAGTTTTTATTGCTACGAATTATTTTACATATGTTATTTACCATCAAGTTTTGATTAATTATTTCTCATATTAATGGCAAGAGAAATTCGGACGTTGAATTGAATCGTCTCAGATTTGTACATTTTTAGTGAGACATTAAAAAACATATCGATTCTGGAAAGAGTACTGCCTCACTGACGTCGACATATTTAGATTCCTTCTGACAAGGGAGGGCACGACATAGGAAATGACTAAGGGATGGAATTTTCAAGGATTGTAGTAGCCCCTAAGGATCGGAAAATTTACCAATTTCTAGAAGAAGAAAAAATACTTTCAACCGTTCGCTAAAACAACGCATGACACGGGATTTGAACCAGATAACAGCGAAATATAGAAGGCAAACTATCTGCTCAGCCAACTAGCTATTGATACTAATGGCAAAATTTATCATTTATAAGTAACAGTATTTAAATTTCACATCTGGGTCATATACTGCGTGCGTAAAAGTACCACCTTCTCCAACGGATATTGAAGGGGAACGTTGAGGCACGCCGAGGGCCCGGAAGGAGATTTATGTCCTGGCTGCGAAACGTGAGAGTGTGGACCGACATCCGAAGTGTGGAGGAGCTGTTCCGAGCGGCGCAGGACAGGGACAGGCTCGCCGAGGTGATCGCCAACGTTGGGGGGACCCGACAGGGCACTTGAAGAAAAAGAGAAAGTAACAATAAAAAGTATAAAGGGTTTATTCTAGATATTGGCTGACAACTACGCTTTCTTACTTTGGCTATGAACAACTACTAGAGGAGGTACTATAATTCTGCAAAAACCTTTAAAACATTTTTCCTTGTCGTGCACCCCGCTTGTGTTATTATATTATTATTTAAGCGCTTTGTATCCAAATGAGTCACCTAAATGTCTTCTTCTTCTTCTTCTTCTCCTTATAGACCTTTGGTCTGTTCCTGAAATCAGGCTGGCCTCTCTTGGGAGGTTGACTCCCAACTATCTCTCTATCTCTTCGGCGGTCTTCCGGGGGGACGGCAACCGGCAGGAATCTGATGCGCCACAGCGTGTGGGATTCTGGTGGGATCCATCCTCTGCACGTGCGAATTCCAGTGTCTTCTGCATTGTCTGCCCCATCTCACGACATTCTCCACCTTGCCTCGCGGATGGCCGTATTCCTCGCCCTATCGCGAATAGTCTTTCCTGCTATCATCTCAGCGTCCTCATCTCTGCCACCCGTACTTTAGCCTTCGTTCTTGTGGTATCCGCTCTGGTCTCAATGCTATATGTTAGTATAGGCCTTACGCAGGTTTTATATATTCTGACCCTACTGTCAGTTCTCATATACTTGTTTTTCCATATTATATCCTTGAGATAACCTGACACTGCTGAAGCCTTGTTGACTTGTCCTATTGTTTCACTGACAAGATCATTTTTACTGAGCAGATCCACTCCCAGATATCATAACCTATATATACCTAAATGTGTGAATAATAAAATAAATAAATGGAATACTCTTGAAGAAATCTCATGCCATGCCAAAGCATTAATATTGAACGCGTGCCATATGTCAGTGCGGTTTATTAAAAAGGAAATTGTATCATTGATATTATATAAGTCTATAGAGACAGACAAAAGCCAATGCCATTACAAAGAAAGTAGAAAACGCTTTATTGGGTTACGTGCTCTTGAAAATATTAAAGTGATCTGAGATGAGTAATTCTCGCTATATTTCTTTCCTCGGGCGTTTATGTGTTAGGGCAAAAAGTTTACATTCGTTTCACAAGAAGCGGTAATGGTTAGGATTAGAAAGGAAGGGGATGGTCGTTAGGTCTTATCTAAAGGACGAGGCTCCTGCGAAGCCTTACAACAGGTAGTAACGATTCTCCGTTACCTTCTAACGACTTTCCCTCGCGTTAACGGCCTATTGTCGTCTCCTTTTAACCTTTTGACCGCGTACAAGATCCGTGTTACATTAAGCGATACCCGAGCATATTAGGACTTATAAAATTATGATCGTATCAGTGTAAACTTACCTTTATGACGGTATACAAAAAGTAAATGAATTTCGCAATTTAAGCGCTCATTGGTTGTAAACCCATTCTACTAGATTTTTTTATTATATTTGTATAGCTTGACACTAACATTCAGAAGATAAAGTATCAAACATATAAAACGTGCTAAAAAATCATTGTCCTAAAACAGGTGTCTGAGTTTGTGTATTTAGGGAGCATCTTTACAGTGATTGGCCGAGCGGATAGTGACGTCGAAAGAAGGGTAAGTGGGGGTAAAATAGTGAATAGGCTTAATTTATTGTTTCTTGAACAATGATACAAAACTCCATATTTAATTCAAAAATTAATATGAAGGAAAACGTCCGTTTTTTAGAAGTTTAATTATATTTTATGTGAGTAACATGTTTCGCCTGTCTAAGACAATATCAAATGTTTTTGTGGTATTATAATAATTTTAGGAATGTTATTTACATAAAATATAACAAAACTTCTAGAAAACAGACTTTCTCATTTTTTATTAATTGAGTGACTAGAGCTTTTAGCCGTTTTAGGAAACGAAACTATCAATGAAAGCAAAAATGGCCGTTCAGAATGGAGTTTTAATACCAACCCAATCGTATGGAAGTGAAGTATAAAAATGACAGAAGAAGTACGAGAGTTAAATAAATGCGGAAGAAAAGAAATCTCTTAAACGTGTGCGTGTTAAAACTATGTATGACAGAATTATGATATAAGATAGGAATGTAGAGCGGAAGAAATTATCATGAATAATATTATGAAAGGATCACTGTGTTGGTTTGGAATAATAAAAATAAAGCCTTCCAAACCCTCCACCAATAGTAAACGAAGCATGCTTTACTTCCATAATACATAAGGGTCGACATATGGACTAATCTAACCAACCGTCACAAAGGGGAAGGCAGAAAAAATGGACTGCCACACTTTTTTTTCCTGATATACTTCTCTCGATTCCTCAACATTCATACATCGTGTTATGCGCTCACGTTGATTTCTCCGACTCCTCGCGTTTTCTTCGCTCTTCATCTATTTCTAGTACCACTTATATCGTTAACATATACTTTTTAAAGGATTAATTGTATCTCAATAGAGACGAAGATGTAAATTATTTGGAAACAGAATAGGTAGTCGAGGCGTTTACATGATTTATGACCTGTCATTGGTTGGGTTAAGTGATCACTTTATGTTTAACAACATTCACCATTCCGCCCTTCTTACGACACCACGTCTGACAAATTTTTGGAACTTGTATATATGTTATTATAATATTTTTTAATAACTTCACTGTTGGTAGGTCCATCTACATTAGCGCCATCTATTTAGATAATTTGTAAAAATTTTGAATAAAAATCCAGTATTTGTATACAAAAAAGGCGAAAGATTTCACTATTAAAAAATGTATCCGTTAAATATAAGTTATTAATAATAAAGAATACCGTTATTGAATGACTATAGAATATATATTTTTTATATCTTTGTGAGAATGTGGGAAGCTTTTTATGGATTCTTAAAACTACCCCAAACATCCGCGATAACTTATTTTAAATTTCATTCTCTCACTACTAAACCAAAACCTTTGAAATTAATAGCTTCAGTCCAGCCCCACAAAGACTTGTTATCGGAGACTGACGTAAGGCGGGGTGGCGTGACAATCTCACGAGGGGGCGTGGCCTAATAGTCGGAGCACAATGATACTTTTCACCCAAATTTCAACTTTATACCCATAAACAGTCCTCTGCCAAAATTTTAGCTAGAAAAATATACATTTGTCTTTTTTTAAATACTTTTTAGATACATCACCTTTTAAAAAAAAAAATCAGACATGTTTCGGACAACCCGGTCGTTCCTCAATGATATTATAAAAAAACATTTAAAATATTATAAAAACATACTTAGGAAAATAACTTTGTTTAATCCACTTGAAAACATTTGAATACAACTTTGTTTAATCCACTAATTATTTTGAATTTTATTTGAACACCTGAAGATGGAGGCATCCTCCGAAACATGTCATGTTTTTCAATATTTAGTTATTTTTACTATTATAGTAATTAGTGGATTAAACAAAGTTATTTTCAATTTCCTAAGTATATTACTGTGGAATTCCACAGTGATAATTTCTTAACATTCATTAAGTTTATTATAAAATTGTTTACAAATATGATCAGTTTTGACAGATATAATAAAGATTTATTTAGGAGCGTTATATAAACGTTCCAAAATAAATCTTTATAACATCTGTCATAACTGATCATATTTGTAAACAATTTTATAATATTTTAAATATCTTTAAAATATTACTGAGGAACCACCGGGTTGTTCGAAACATGTCTGATATTTAATTTTTTTGGAAAGTTAGTGTTGTATATACAAATTATAAAAAAAGGGAAAAGACAAATAAAACATGTACAACCCAAAATATGGCGAACATAGAAGAAATATAATTTTTTTTTATTTCTATAGCAAAGTGTCTTCTAGCAGATACACTTTCGCAAGTTCTTGGCAAGATTTAATAGTTTGTGTATTTTGTCGCATTCCAAAAATGTTGATTGTAGGGGATGTTTCTAAGATGAAATGAACTTAACTCAAACGCAGTTACAAAATACGTATTTTATATACTCGTATATTTATTTATTAGGTTTTCTAGAAGTTTCATAATATTTCATGGAAATGACATGTTTCATCATATTCATATTATAATATAAGGAATTATTAATATTCAATGCAAAACATATCATTCCCATAAAATATAATTAAACTTCAAGAAAACAAAATTAATCCAATCCAACCCGAGGTGTCAGAAGAAAAGTGTGGCAGTCCATTCTTTATGCCTACCCATTCGGGGAGACGGCGTGATGGTTAGTTAGTTAGTTAGTTAAATAAAATAAATTTTAAATATTCATAAGCCATTTCAAAAAAATTAACCATGAAATCACATGATTAAAAAAAATTGTAATGCAAATAGCATTTGTTTCCTTGTGTTTTAATACATAAAATCAATTCAACCAGTCCTCTGAATCAGAAAAATACCTTAATTTATATTATGTTAGTAAGATTTCTCGTCGAAATAGCATTTATAATGTATTTTTATTTGTTTTGGTCACGTTAACAATTAAACGATAAAAAATCGAGAGGGCTAATAAACTGAATATGGTATGTACCTACATATATAATAAGCGGGTTGAATAATTTTTATCGCAATTTTCTCTGATTTATGAAGCCGCGTGTGTCGGATAAAGTTACTATCAAAATATTTATTATGAGTAGCTACTTTTAACTATTTAAGCACTTGAATAAAAACTATGGAACAACTCCATGAATTTAAATGTGTTTAAACTTATTTAAAGCCGGTGAGAAAGTGACTATTTGTGGAAGTTGTTTATTGTTTAATTGTTCAATGAAATTAAATATCTTCTCACTGTATGAAGTTTATTTACTATTTTGCGTGATAGTCAAAGGTGATTTTGAATGGGAAGAGCAAATGACAGTTTATAATACTCGTATAAGTGTGAACGAAGAGAAATTGGAGCAGGTGAGTGAATTTGTGTATTTAGGTAGCATGTTCACAGCGGATGCCCGAATGGATAGTAACCACGAAGGAAGAGTTGTAAATAAGAATTTATCAATGAAAGCGAAAATGGATGTTTATAATATAAAAAAAAATATGAATCCTGCTCTAAATACAACATGATCATATCCATTCCAAAAACAAAGCGTATGACATTCTCAAGAAATCAACTAAGATGCAAAATCTCCGTACGCCAATAAAAAATTGAACAGGCAGACCAATTAAGATATCTCGGAAGCGAAGTAACCAGCTCTAATGACCTCTCCAGATAAGTATGGTCACAGGTAGATAAGGCTGCAGCGGTTGCAGGCTGCCAGAAAGATGTCATATGGAGAAACAAGGACGTGAGGACTGACAGCAAGGTACGCATTTATAAGACCTGTGTGAGACCAATCCTCACATATGGCATTGAAGAGCAGACACTGTCAAGACAAAGAGCATGCTCAGGACAACCAAGATGAAAACACTCCGCGCTATAGCTGGCAAAACCCTACGTGATCGAGTTAGGAATACAGCAATCCGAGAAATCTGCGAGGTCGAAGGTCAGATGGGGACGTCAAAGACGGCGATACTGGCATCAACATGTAGAAAGAATGATCTCAAATAGAATACCATACATAGCTCTCCATGGAACGCCAAACGGACAACGCTGACCAGAAAGAACCCCGAAACGGTGGAGAGAAAGCTGGAGTTCAGCGTTTCAAGAGGACCCGCCTGAAATAACAGACTTCTGAGTCTATCAAAAGTGAAGAAGAAGAAGAAGAATATAATATAATATAATTCGTTTTAGATTTATTTTGTGGACGTTGGACGATCAAAGTGTACGCGGTGGATGCCTATTAAGGAACTAAGGAACTGACAGAAGATGGATGAGAGCAGAATAAATGCGGTTGAGATAAGATCCCTTAGACGTATGTGTGGTAGAACGTTTTAAGACAGAATTTCAAATGCTGATATAAAAAAAAGGCATATAGACCGGAAGAAGATATTATGAATAAAATTATGAAAGGATCGCTGCGTTGGTTCGAGCATATGGAGCGCATGGATGGAGAAAGAAAGGTTAAGAAAGTATACGTCAACGATTTAAAATGAGTACGGAGTCAAAGTAGACCGAGGAAATCATGGCATGACGGCGTGATGATTTATTGTTGTTGTTGCCATTCCCAAGCCACACGACATCCGGGCAGACCACCAAAAAAATGGACCAACGGCTGAATGGTGACCTCGCAGAAGCCAAATTTATTTAAATAAATATATAAGGACTATGCAATGAAGAATAAAACAGGGCCCCTTTAAAAAATTAAAACACTTTTAATATATTCCCCCACTCCTCACTTTACTCCTCTCCTCGTACTTAACAAATAAAATCTTGTTTTTTCAAATACATCATTATAACACCACACTTATATCACGGACATTGACAACTTACATATCGCAACCGTAAATATGTATTTAGCAAAATTATTTTTAAAAAAAAATAGAAGTATAATAATGTGGAGGAGCTGTTCCAAGCGGCGCAGGACAGGGACAGGTTCGCCGAGGTGATCGCCAACGTTGGGGGTACCCAACAGGGCACTTGATTGATAATTTCAATAGATTGACGACCTACATGGCAGTGGCAAGAGCTATGACCGTTACACCGAAGGCCCCGGTTTGTTGATTGTCACACTTGGTCTGGTGTAGAATTCGCGTGACAATTAAATTGCGATAAATAAGTTTGTGTTGTCAAAAATTATTTAATTCAAATAACCTGCTGAATTTAATTGTAGAAAGTAACGGCATTCAAGCCCCCAAAGGCATTCCAAGAACCAGTAAAAATTTTACAATTTGCTGCAAACCAATCCCTTGGTTTGACACTAGCGCGGAATTGATCGGTACACGAAACCCACTTTGAGGAGTTCTGTACCAGACTAAAATATAACACGTGTTTCATTTTTCAAAGACAATAAGGTAAGCTTGTTATTTTTCACACAAAGTAAAACGTATGAACCTAGAGTATCATTTCACGAAACCGTTAACTGCCGAATATTGATATTAATGCCTTGATAAAAACAGATTATTTCCACATAACCCCTTAAGCAGTAAAAATTGGCGTCATAAATAAGTACTTAACCTAGTTTTTTTTTCGACGCGTTTCATCATAAAATATGAACCCTACAATTGGGGTACAATTTCAACGGGGGTGTCACGAAATGATAAATAGGCACAACTCGGTTAGGAAACTTCTCCCGCTGTTAATTTCGCCCTTCAAGGGTGTGGAAAAAGTAAAATTAAGCCTCCCTTAATTAAGATACACTCGGACAGTGCGATATATCTTCATGAAAACATTTCACAAAAAGCCTAACTTTCCACCTTAACGTTCCGTTTAATTTCAAACAAAAATTCGCCACAATAAATTTGCCGACCCAAAGAAATAAATTTTGCAGATTTTTTTCGCATGGAATGGCTCCGTTTCTCGCAATGCAGTGGCTCTCGGTTTGAATAAAATAGATTTACTTTGTATATATTTACGATACTTTAACTAAAACAACGAAGCCCATCGTTTTGGCCGAAATACTATGATATTTCAACATTATAACTAACTAACTAACCATCACGCCGTCTCACCGAAAGGGTAGGCAGAAAGAATGGACTGTTACACTTTTACTGATGCGGCACTCCATCATTCTCTTTTCGCTCCGCGGGAGACGCGGTGTGATGGGTTGCGAACCTCATCGCCACCAATAGGCATCTCCCGCGCACACTTCGATCGTCCAACACCCACAAAATAAATCTAAAACAAATAATATAAAATACAATGATATAAAATAAAATATCAAAATAACCAACAACAAAATAACAAATAATAATTTAACACAAAATGTTCTTTTTAGATGGTGCACATATTGTCTATTTAATTTATGTTCCACGAATCCACCGTTTAATTAATTTAGCACATAATGTAATAACACATGATGTTTTTTTCGATGTTGCACATGTTGACATGGACGATCCAAACTTTTGTGTTTATTTAATTTATGTTAAACGTATCCACCGTTTTTTTTTAAATTAGCTGTAATCAGGCACTTAACCAGCAAGAACTTAAAAATAATATTGAAGAAATTATGCAAATTGTCATTGGAACAAATGAAAAATTTATTTTTACACCTGTCAAAATTCTTTATAAAAACGATAAAACTAATATAATTTTAACAGCAAACAATACAAACGTATTACGTGTCACAATTAACTATTATAAAGTGCGGCAACAGTTAAATTGACCAAAATAATTCACTTATACCCGCAATATCTCCAAATTTACAGGAGCACCACATCGCTATATGGTATATTGATACCATGAAACGCTGTTTATGGTATCAACAGTAGTTACCTATGGGTGTGAGGTGTGGACAATGACAGCGAAATCCTTTGTATAATTTTTATTTTATTTTCATTCGCTACAATGAATTTGTACCAAAAAATTTCACTACCAAATATTAATAAATATGTTATTATACATGTTTCAACTGTATTATTGTGAGATAATATGTAAACTTAATCTCACACGTATCACGATTTAGACCTTTGACCATTGAACATTTAATAAAAAAAGTTGATTACATTCTTTGGTTAAGAAAATCTTACTGGCTATCACTGCTCTACTGTGACATGTAATTGATTAAAACAGTTTTTTTTATTTCTGTCAAGGTAAAACGTAATTCCCATTCTGTATAAATAAATGCGTATTTTAACAGGTCGAATCCAATTTTTACCGACTACGGGGGTTGTCTGAAACCATGCAAATTAATCGAAAAATCCAACCGAGTTTGATCTTAAGATCGATCTAAGAAGAACAAAAAATAGAGGAAGGCGTAGAAAACGTGAAAATCATTCAAATAATAAATGTCGATCACGTGATGTGTTGGAAAAATCGACGTGCATACATGACACGATGTGTTTTTGTTGAGAAATCAAGATAAGTATGTCAGGAAAGAACAGTTTTCCTAACTTTTTTTTCCTACATCTATCGCCATTCTCGTACAAACCGGAGTATTTGTTTTTGTTTTTCTTCTTTATCATCTTATTCTAGATCATTTTTTTTTCCAAGAGGATGACCTCTTGGGAAACCAACTTTGCATCAGCAAAAAAAAAAAATTATAATGCGTATTTAGTTTAATTTATTTAAATGAAAACGTATGTCTCCTAGGAGTTCTATTATGTTTTTTTATGGAATTACATATTTTGGTCTTCTAAGGGCTTATCGAATATGGCGAGAATCATAACATAAAGGAATTATCAAATGTGGCAAACTACACAAAAAGTGGCATACTACGTTAATACAGTGGCATCCTAAACACCATGATGCATGGGGATAGAAAGGTTAAATGTCTATAGCAACCTTCCCCTCCCCCTCATCATCATCCTAAGCTCGACAGCCCTGGGTGGGCCTTGGCTGAATCCAGGAGCTTCCTCCATTCTTGTCTGTTTGATGCCCTTATTCTCCAATTTCTCACTTGCAACACCGATGCATCCGTGTTGACACTGTCCATCCATCGCATTTTGGGCCTTCCTGGTCTTCTACGTCCCTGTGGTACTGAGAGCGTGGGGCGTTTTGTAGGGTTGTCGTCGTCCATTCTGATTATGTGACCAGCCCATCTCAAGCGCCCTACTTTCAATTGTTCTGCCAATCCCTTGGATTATGTATGTGTGGTAGAACGATGTACGACAGAATCTCAAATGCTGATATTAGGAAGGAATGTAGAGCGAAAGAAGGTATTATTAACAAAATTATGAAAGGTTCGCTGCGTTGGTTCGGACATATGGAGCGCATGGGTGAAGAAAAAATGGTTAAAAAAGTATACGTTAATAATTTAAATGGAGTAAGGAGTCGAGGTAGACCGAGGAAAATATGGCATGACCAAATTAATCAAATATTCAAAGTTGGTCATGTCAGAAGCCGGAAGAATTGACGTGCGTGTATGACTCGATGTATGAATGTGGAGGAAGCTAGAGAGGTGTGCCAGGATAGAGTAGTGTGGTGGTCCATTCTCTCTGCCTACCCCTGCGGGGAAACGGCGTGATGGTTTGTTGTTGTTGTTGTAATTGTTCTGTACTGTTTCTTTATATTTCTCCTTTCTTTTAAATTGTTCTTTGTTTTTTCATCGTCTTATGTTTTATCTTTCTCTACTTTTCCTGTATATTTTATATATTTTTTTTAAATTGTTATTAAATATACATATTTTTAATTGTTATCATAAACGCGTTGGAAAATATCTGTTATAATAAATTGAAATTGAAAACAAAATAACGGTTCTTTTGTTTTCGTAAACCAAACAAATAATCAAAATGAGGTATCTTATATTAGCCCGACTGTATATTTTATCGTTTATTTTAATTCACACTCACAAAACGCACAATTAAGTGCTTAACATCCATAAACCTGAAATTTATAACCAAAACGTAAGCATTTTTCCATCCAAAATAATAATAATTTGTTTCACCCCCGGCGGTTTGGCAACGTTGCCGCTAATTTAGCTTTTTGTTTTTACCAAAAAACACATCTTGCAACGTCGCATTGTAATATTTCAAACATGCAAATATATCCCTTAGGATATTAACTTAATTATTAAAATGGATCGTGTGTCAGGGAAACTAATATTAGATAGTTTTGTAGTTAAGCATTCGCCATGCACAAGACAAATTATCTGAAATTACGTATTTTATTTGTGAAAACGTGATAGAAATTTTGTTAATTACTAATTACATACCCAATTTTCATAGTGTGAAAATATTTTCAACGTAACATTTTCTAGAATTAACCCTTAACGTACCGTGTTCAAAACAAAACGCTTGCTCCCATGTGGTAAGTTCAGTTTACCGCTAACTTTATCTAAATATCAAGCATATGACTAGATGAATCAAAATTTAATTTATGTCATCTTGTAGGGAATTTCATTAGGAATAGATCGATATCTATAACATACATGGATTATTTGAAAAACATGTCATTATTAATTTTTTTCTGGAACCATGCGATTTCTGATATGTAATGCGTCATAGCATACGGGCGACTAAACATCGTCTGCCGGTCGGGTCGAAACTTGTCTGCACGCCGGGCCGGCGGGGCGAAGATAAAGGCACCTAGGCAAAATGTATAGTACGTTCAAGACAACGAGTACGTATTAATATTTGTCCCTTTTGGTAAAGTGTTAATATTTTCACAGTTCTGATATTATTAACTTACGTGCTGCGTTTTCATCCAGTCGGTATTATTACGTACCTATTGAAAAGGTCAAAGATATAATTTATAATACGTTCAAAACAGCGAGTAAGTATTTGTCACTTTTGATAAAGTTGTAAATATTAGCAAAACAAATTCTACCTTAACACGAATGAAGGTGAGGGCAGTCTTAGAAAATATTTTTTTTTGGGATGAAGGAAGTAATTTTTTGCTTTTTTTTTATTACGAAATATTGAAAACACTTCAATGGAGGATTACAATTTTTTTTATAATATTAGGGTCCATAGGTTTTAAGAAAATCAACTTTAAATTGGCAGTGGAAACTCAATTTACCACATGGCAACGCGACGGTTAACAGGGTACAATTATGTGCAGTTGTAACTAAAGAAATAAATGTATTTTTTGTTTGTTTTGGTTATCAGAATCATACGTCCTCAACCTTTTTTGAACACTGCACCCTTTGAATGAAAAACAACGACCCTTTTCCCTGGAATAGTTATATCAAATATTTAAAAATGCATAACCTATTTTTTTAATACATTTTTAAATATTTGGTATGATCGAAATATTAAAAAAATCTTCTTCTTCTTAAAGTGCCCTGTCAGGCCCCCCCGACGTTAACGATCACTCTGGAAAACTCTTCCCTATCCTGCGCTGTCCGGAATAGCTCCTGTACAATTCCGATTCCCGTTCATTCCCTCAAATTGCGCAGCCAAGAGATCTGCCTTTTCTTCTGCGGCCCTCTATTTTCCCCTTTAAAATTAGATGCAGCAGGCGATATTTTTCTCCTCGTAGAATTTGACCCAGATATGAAATTTTGTGGACTTTGATCAATGTGGCTCTCTATTTACTCCTGCACGATTCAGGACTTCTGTGTTCGTCACTATGTCTGTCCATGGGATCCTGAACATTCTTCGGTGAAGCCACATTTCAAATGCCTCTAACCGGTTCATTGTATTTACTTTTAATGTCCATGTCTCACACCCATATAACAGAACAGACCACACATAACACCTCAACATCCTCTGTCTTAGTTTTAAGTTGACATTTTCATTGCAAAATAGTGACTTCATTTTGATAAATGCTGTTCTTGCTGCTTCGATACGACGATGATGATGATGATGATTTATATAGCGCCATTTTTGTGAGAGATTCACTTCAAGGGCGCTCATTTCATGGGACATTTCACTTCTACATCTGGGTCAAGGGTATCTGTAAGCATGCTGCCGAGGTATCTGAACTTTTCCACCTTTTCAAAATTGTAACCGTTCAGTTGCATCACCGAATCAGTCACACAAAAAAATCTAATATAATTTATCAAAAATACAATGGCTACGATCAAGGATTATTAAATGGCTAAGATCAATGATTTTTATCAATGATATTAGAATTTGTATTTACAATCTTCAATGTGAACAGAAAACAGCTCATTATTATGAAGAAGGAATCTAATCGTGTCCAGGCTTGAACCCACGTCCCCTGGATTAGGAGCCAAGCGTCTATCCCTTAGACCACCACCCGGTTATATATATTGAGATAGTTTCTTAAATTATTAATTAATTAAAAATATGTTTTGAGGTATTGTATTTCATCATTATTTATTAAAATACATACGCCACAGCCGCCCACTTGACTATCTCAACGCCCCCTAGTACTCGGAACGCTATTTTTAAATTTGTTTGTTTTATGACAGTCTGAAAACAAGTCAAAATTCAAAAGCGTTTGAAAAAATAAATTCGCACTAAATTTAAAACTCAAATGATTTTACTGAAATCTCTTGATGGAAGTTCATTTTAAATAATAATTAAATAAAACGATGTTTTTTAACTACTTCCACTTTTGTCTTTATTTAGACAGCGACCGGTTTCGCCAGGCTCGCTGGCATCGACAGACTGGACCAGTCTGTCGATGCCAGCGAGCCTGGCGAAACCGGTCGCTGTCTAAATAAAGACAAAAGTGGAAGTAGTTAAAAAACATCGTTTTATTTAATTATTATTTAAAATTTAAAACTTATTACTGATTACGATTATGCAGTGAACCAAGTTTTCATAGGGTAGAAAATATTTAATTCTGTAAATATTTCACGGCTAGCACATACTAACTAACTAACTAACTAACTAACCATCACGCCGTCTCCCCGAAAGAGTATGCAGAAAGAATTGACTGCCACACTTTTCTTTCCTGACATATTTCTCTCGATTCCTTAACATTATTATTCCGTGTCATGCACGCGCGTCGATTTCTTTGACTCCTTACATGGCCGACATTCAATATTTGATTTATTTGATCGTGCCACGTTTTCCTCGGTCTTCCTCTATTTCTGGTTCCATTTACATCGTTAACATATTTTTTTTTACCATTCTTTCTTCATTCATTCTTTCCATATGTCCAAACCATCTTAATGATCCTTTCATTATTTTGTTCATAACACCATCATTCGCACCGTATTCACTTCTTATATTTTCATTCATTTTCAAGTGATTAAAAAAATTTGGTTTTACGTTTTACATTAGAGATAGTTCGACATTCGGAAGACAAGATACTTTCTAATGTCAAGAGTATTTTTGTCCCCTGAACGTACTTTCACGTTTATAAAAAACGTCGATCTCCGTGGAGACCGTTCAGCAGACTAATTGCTCTTCCCACCGGTGTCACCAGAGGCAGATTGGTTCTGGTGGCCGGTAGGTAAAACAATCTGTGCTGTCGCTGTCAGAGAAATCTATCAGGGACAAAAAGCCCAACACCCTCTAGCACTTACTTACTATTTTTTTTACAAACTAACTAACTAACTAATTAACTAACCATCACGCCGTCTCCCCGAAGGGGTAGGCAGAAAGAATGGACTGCCATACCTTTCTTTCCTGACATATTTCTCTCGCTTCCTCAACATTCATACATCGTGTCATGCACGCGCGTCGATTTATTTGACTCCTCACATGGCCGACATTCAATTTTCAATGTTTTCCTTGGTCTTCCTCTATTTCTGGTACCATTTACATCATAAACACATAATTTTTTTACCATTCTTTCTTCATTCATTCTTTCCATATGTCCAAACCATCTTAATGATCCTTTCATTATTTTGTTCATGACACCATCATTCGCACCGCATTCACTTCTTATATTTTCATTCGACACTCTATCATACACAGAAAATCCACACATTCGTCTAAGAGATCTCATTTCTACTGCATTTATTCTACTTTCATCCTTCCTTTGCCAGTTCCATCCTTCGCTTCCATACATAAGGGTCGGTAGAAGAACACCATTGTGCACTGCCATTCTAGCTTTTTTGGATAGGTTTTTGTTTGCGATGACAACTTAAGTGCACCATTCACTTTGTTGCCTGCCCCAACCCTTCTTTCAATATCCCTCTCCACTCTCCCATCTCTTGTAAACATACTACCTAAATACACAAATTCAACTACTTGCTCCAAGTTTTCACCATTCACGCTAATGTTGCAGACTGTCATGGTTTCTTTCTTTTCAAAAATCATTACCTTGGACTTATTAACATTCATCATCAGATCATTTCGCATGCATACCTCATACATACAATTCACCAGGACTTGTAGTTCATGTTCGTTTATTTTATGGAATGTTCGTTTTTTTTACATCTGTGAATATTTCACTGGTTGCAACTTTAGGGATGTGCTTATATGGGGAGTTGTATTAAAGACACGTCTGTTCTGTAGCTAGTGCATTTATTGACTGAATGGTGTTCGGGAATAACTTAGGTCTACGAGAGGGCACCACTACATCTTTCCTCTTCTAGAACCGTCGTTAAACCCGAATTAAATACAAAAATTAAACAATGTTATGTTACATAAAAATTAACGTATGAAAATGAACATGAAAAAAAATGCTTAGCATACCTGGCGACAATATTTATAAATGACAGTACAATGAAGTTCTTATTTCTGACATATGCAGTTGGTACATGTAAGTCATAGAAGATCGATCGTCAGGAAGGCAAATGATAAACAATAGTAATATAGGTACATGGTTAGTGGTACTAGGGTAAGTGTATGGACAGTAGGGTAAGTTTATGGACACTTGTTTATGTTTATTTAATATTATTGTTGATACTAAGAAATTGAAAATAAATTTTGATAATATAGAATTTTTTGAATATTTTCTAGGAAGGTTACATATTCCATATGGCAGCAAAGCTAAGCCAATTTTTTTTGTAAAACACTTAATTTATTTTAGAATTTGGAGTGCTTTGAATGCAGATTACCCTTTATACGTTCCCTCTTTATTGCTAATTCAATTAATCCGGCGAAACTCCATTTATTTGATTTGGAGTGCAAATTTGCAAAATGTAGTATGCAACAGATGAGTTTCGGGGCAAATGTTTGAGTCGGTGGGGCGTTCTGCGGGCAGAGCGCGGTGGGTCATGAATTATGCAGGGCGACCATTGAAACCTTGCCTAGGTATAACTACCTTATGGCATTATAGCGTTACGCTACCGTGTTATTCTTTAAAGAAAGGAGCTCATACAAAAATCATCAACCCTTTACAATGTGCGCCTTAGAAAGTGCTTATATTAAAATGTATGTGCTGCTAACGGCAAATTCAAAGACTTAGTGATAAGCTAAGTGTCCTCTTGAAAGAAAGTAAAACTAACTCCGAAAGAGTAAGCAGTACGGATGGACTGCCACACCAATCTGTTCTGACATTTGCCTCTAAGCTAAGGAAATCATGGAAAACCTCAGTTGTCACATTTGGTGTATGGAGTATGATATGATTTGATATCATCATAGAAAAATACTAACTAACAACTAACCATCACGCCATCTCCTCGAAGGAGTAGGCAGAAGGCAGAACTGCCACACTTTTCTTTCATAACACACTTTTATCGTTCTTCAACATTCTTACATTGCACATGCACACACGTCGATTTCTCCGTCTCACGTGACCGATTCAAAATTTGATTAATTTGATCGTGCTACGTTTTCCACGGTCTTCCTCTTTTCCTAGTTCCATTTACATCATTAACTTATAATTAATGATGTGAATGGATATAATTAATAATATAAATATGTAAGCTCTAGTAAAATTTTAAATCCATTGTAATGATTATGAATCTTCTTGAATACCTGTAGTACCAATATTTAAATTAAGTAAATTTTACATAAATATTTGAAGATTATTTTTGTACAGAATCATGTTTACCACCCCTGATCTGTATATATAAAGGAGTGAGTTTGCAATAATGTCACCAGTCTGTCGATGCCAACGAGCCTGGCAAAACCGGTCACTGTCGAAATAAAGACAAAAGTGGAAGTAGTTAAAAAACATCGTTTTATTTAACTAACTAACTAACCATCACGCCGTTTCCCCGAAAGGGTAGACAGAAAGAATGAACTGCAACACTTTAATCGATGCTGCACTCCATTCTTCTCTTTTCGCCAACGCGAGAGACGCGGTGTGATGGGTTGCGAACCTCATCGCCACCAATAGGCATCTCCCGCGCACACTTCAATCATTCAACGTCTACATAATAAATCTAAAACAAATTATACAAAATACAATGATATAAAATAAAATAACATATAAAAATAATTTAACACATAATGTTATTTTAGATGGTGCACTTGTCGTCAGCTGGACGATCCGGACATTTGTGTTTATTTAATTTTTTATTCCACTGTTTTCATTTTAATTAGGCACTTAAAACAATCCAACACCAGCAAAAACTTGAAAATTTGATTGAAGAATTTATTCAAATTGTCATTGGAACAAATGAAAAATTTATTTTAACACCTGTCAAAATTATTTTTATAAACGAAAAAACTTGTATTATTTTAACATCAGAAGAGTGAAAACGTATTTTGTGTCACAAATAACTATCACAAAGTGCGGCAACAATCAAATTGACCAAAACAATTCACTTAGACAAGAAATATCTCCAAATTGACAGGAGCACCACATGAATCAAACCATTTTTTTTAAAATCAGAACCAGTATATCGTTTTATTTATCATTAATATATTGTTCTTTTAGCACTCATTCTTCATTCATTATTTCCACGTGTCCACCATCTCAATGATCCTTTCGTTATTTTGTCCATAACACTTTCATTCGCACCGCATTCACTTCTTATATATATTTTCGTTTGACACTCTATCATGTACAGTTTTTCGACATATTTGTATAAGAGATCTTCTTTCTACTGCATTAATTCTACTTTCATCATTTTTGCCAGTTTTATGCTTCGTCTATGTAAACTAACTAACTAACCATCACGCCGTCTCCCCGAAAGAATAGACTGCCACACTTTTCTTTCCTGACATATTTCTCTCGATTCCTCAACATTCATACATCGTGTCATACACGCGCGTCGATTTCTCTGAGTCCTCACATGGCCGACATTCAATATTTGATTTATGATTGATTTTGCAACGTTTTCCTCGATCTTCCTCTATTTCTGGTTCCATTTACATCGTTAACATATAATTTTTTTACCATTCTTTATTCATTCATTCTTTCTATATGTCCAAACCATCTTAATGATCCTTTCATTATTTTGTCCATAACACTTTCATTCGCACCGCATTCACTTCTTATACATATTTTCGTACACTCTATCATAGACAGTTTTTCGACATATTCGTATAAGAGATCTTATTTCTACTGAATTTATTCTACTTTAATCATTTTTGCCAGTTTTATGCTTTGTTTATGTACATAAGGGATTTCTATAGAAAAATACGAAATTATACTTTTCTTTCATATAAGACCATAATATAAATTCAAAAATGATATTACGAAATTCTGTATCGCACCATCACGCACAACAGGGACAAAGCATGATACATTAAAAAAACAGCTACCAAACTCTAAACATCAAATGACAAAAGCCACTACTTTGCATAATAAGAATTCCGGTATTGCTGCAGAATAAAAACACTTTTTAATATCAAAGTTACGTAAAAAAACTATCAACTTGTGACCAGCCACTCAGATTTTTTTTTATGTTCGCAGCCATTTTCTCCCTATGAATAATTATGAACTCAAAATGGCGACGAAACAAAAGGCGGCCGGAGGCAATTTACCGAAACAAAAGTTGGCAAATTCAAAATAGAAAAAAATAATATTTTGTAAACGAGACTTATGTTACAACAGTAGATTTTGAATTGTTTTATAAATAAACATTAATTTTTTACATTTTAATAGAAAACGCAGAGTAAATAACTTATTTATATTTCTCTCCTTGATGTTGATCTTGCAATCTGTTAATTTTATCAAATTTTATCGTCAAATGCTATGTGTGATCTGTTTTATTGTATGGATGTGAAAATTGGACCTTAACCCTCCCTTACCTGTGATGGGTATCTTCTACACGTTGCTTCTAATAACCATCAATATCTCTATAAATATAATAAATACAAAGTTAAGATTTTAGGTATTCTTCCATAATATATTTACGCATTGATTGAAAAAATAATATTATTAATAATCAACATTTATCGGGTACATCGGAGGTATTTTGTGAACATCGGAAACAAAATTCGTAGCGTTGAGTGCGCGACACTATATTCGCATCTCACTCTTACATACTTCACTGTGGAAGCACGAGGACCTCAATGTTCTCACTGCCCGGCAGTCGGCGGCAGTAGCTCTCGGGCTTGCAACCAGATTGGATCTATGCCCGTTCCGTGAGCGTTGCCAGATGTTTTTTTTTTTTTTTTAATAAATAAATCTCAATTATTATAATTGACTTCAATTATAATTATTTAAGGGGATTAGCTATGAATGTTTTGATTGGGTACTGACTACCTAACACAGGAACGCGCGTTTTTATTTTAGCACCGTAAGGGAAAGGTTAAAAATTAAACTCAATGAACACACTGGAAGCATTGGAAATGTGGCTCTATCGCCGAATTTCCTGGACAGACATGGTTACCAATACCGAAGTCCTGAGGCTCGAAAGTATCACACCTAGGTTCGGAAGATTTCCCATCTGGGTCAAATACTGCGTGGGGAAAAGTACCACCGTCTCCAACTGATATTGGAGGGGAAAATTGAGGGACGCCGAGGGCCCGGTAGGAGACAGATGTCCTGGCTGCGAAACGTGAGGGATCCGAAGTGTGGAGGAGCTGTTCCGAGCGGCGCAGGACCATATTAACCTTTTTATTAGACCATGTGTTCAAGTCCTGTGTACTATTTGAATAAATATAACTGCACTTAGTATTACAAAACTTAATTTCTCTTATTTATTGTTTCTTCAACAATGATGTAAAACTCCATATTAAATAATTAATACGAATGAAAACGTCAGTTTTCTAGAAGTTTTATTATATTTTATGGGAATAACATGTTTCGCCCTTCTAAGGCATTATCAAATGTTTTTCAAATCCAACATTTGATATAGCCTTACAAGGGCGAAACATGTCATTCCCATAAAATATAATAAAACTTTTAGAAAACTGACGTTTTCATTCGTATTAATTATTTAATTTCCTTTATCACAGACATGTGTCGGTTACAACAAAACATTTTTCAATGCAGAAAATTTTGGCAATAAAATAAAACAGAGTGGTCACGTATATACTAAAAAAGGGTGGAGTTATGTATAAAGGTGGAGGGGGTATAATTAGGATTTAGGAGAGGGGATAGGTAACGGGAACATAACGAACCTAGGTGTGTGAGTGTGTGTCTTTGGTTAATTGTCAAAAATGATTTATGAAGAAAAGGCTTGATTAATGAATACTAAATAAATATATTATAAATAAATTTTGCACTGATTATACGAATGGAGTTTGAAATTGGAATAGATCAAACATACCAATTCAATTATAAATCTCGGCCGCATGAAGAGTGGGAATAAATTGCACACATGCATGACACGTTCCATGGAGGTCAATGGCGTTAAAAAAAATATGTGACTCCCATAAAACATAATAAAATTTTCTACATAATGACGTCCACGTGAAGAGCGGGAGAAACGATGTGCAAGCATGACACAATATATGAATATTGATGGATGAATGCGAGAGAAGTATGTCAGGATAGAACTGTAAGGCGGTCCATTATTTCTACCTACCCTTTCGGAGAGACGGCGTGATGATTAATTAGTAAATAAGATAGCTCGATAAAAAAAATCATTAAGATAGGTACAAAAGAAAAAAAAAAGTAAGCTGGTAAAGTGGGTGTTATGATTGCAGCCCTTCTAGTAAACTGAAATAAATGTTTAAAAATATTCTCAATTAGTGAGCAAATTGTTATGATCCCTACCTCTTAAAAAAATGCAAAATGGAAGTTATCTGAAATAAATATTCATGCCAAGTTATGTAGGTAATTCCAAGTTTTGCTCGGTCTCCCACGACTCCCTACTTTATTCACATCGCTGACGTAAACTTTATTTAGTATTTTTTCTTCATTCATGCGTTACATATGTCCAAACCAACGCAGTGATCTATTCATAATTTTATTTATAATACTTTATTCTGTTCTACATTCATTCCTCATATTAGCACTAGAAATTCCGTCGTACATCTCATTTCAACCGTGAAAGATTTTTTTTCATATACTTTGTGAGCAGTGGCGTGCCTAGGGTCAACAAGTAAGGCAAGCCAGTCAGACTTTTTTGTGTTATAATATTAGTAGGGGGTCACGATAATATATTTTCCCGGATTTAAATAGTTTTATCTTTAGTAATTAATTTCATGAATTAATTAATTATAAATCCCATTTTGGGCGTATTTTAAGTCTATACAAAACATTAATTTTCTGCGTCACCAAACTCATGTTCTTGTATAATATAATAATGTATAATATAATAATAAGGTAAGAAACTTACATAATAATAAATAACCTGTAAATTGACAATAACAATAAATTTGTTAACACTGAAACACCAATTATATGTTCTTAAAGAAATCACACAATTCTTTCTTTTCATAACATTTCTGCACATAACGTAAATGACAGATAACATTCTGACAATAGAAATGCAGTTCGTGACACATCGAATAGTAGCATACTTCAAAGTAATAAAGCCCGGCTTCAAATCCATACAAAAAAACGAAGGTATATATAACGTTTGGTATATGTGCACCTATCTATATGATTACAAGCCAAAAATACATTAGTGGGACAAAGACCCTTTTACATTTTGCAAGCCCAATATGAAGCCCATGAAAAACATGACAGAAAACATGTGGACGTAGGCGATTTCGCGGGCATCTCACCTACGGAACGTATGAGTGAAATAACATACGGTGCGTATGAGAGAAACAAAACATACACTTAGGTCAATTCTGCGCATGTCAGCGGAGTCATATGCAATGCACCGAATTAAATCGCGCGAAATTCAAAATATTATTTCATTAGTAGACCGTTCAAACGCGCATAGAATTTCGTTTTATTATAGATTTTTTAAGGCAAGCCCGGCTTCTTGCTTGTATGGACGTACCGCCACTGTTTGTGAGCTTAATAAAGTTAATAAGAAGTGTTTTACGTCTCACACGAAAGTATTGTAGGCTTTCGCGGGTCTTCAATTAAGCATCTTGTATCGTGTTTGTATTAAGATGAAAGACGAAGTTCTTGGAGCCGAGTGAAAGTTTGATCCGAATTTAGAGAATTTGTCGAATTTGTCAAATTTCGACGAATTTGTCGCCAAAAAGTTCCTTCTTTTGTCTTACACGATTCGTCTTTGATCTCGCGCAAACTTGCTTTATTTGTTTTGACTCAGATATTTGTTTCGCGTAATTAATTTTGCGAAATTCAAGTTCGGAGTTCTTTAACACCGAGTGATTGTTTCAAGCCTCAACGGAATTAATAATTTGGCAAAATTCATGCCCTTGCCCTTATCATTGGAAAACCTTTTTTAAAATCAAAGTTTTTTCAAAACACAAAAACACTTTCATAATTAAAAGCTATACATTACAAAGGTGCCAAGTGATTTAAACATAAAGCAGAGGAAATAAGCGAAAACTGTTTATTGTTCCATATGTCATGTACCAAGGGTGGCATCTTTAGGGCGACGTTTGAACTACACTATTTTATTCAACCATTACGCTCATTCGCACAGTTACTGGCCTTTATTTTTAGGACCAATTGGCATCAAAAACTCATTGCGTACTTTTCGTACACTTAGCACCTTTGTAATGTCCAGCCTTTTTTAAGTTTATATTAGCATAACTTTACATAATCGAATGATTTTACTGAAATCTCCTGATGGAAGTTCATTCTAAATGATAATTATATAAAACCAGTTTTGCCAGGTTTTGCCAGGCTCGCTGCCATCGACAGACTTGTGGCACTATTATTAACTGACTTCTCTATATACATAAAGATCTGGGGTGTTAAACATCTCGGCAACTCGGTCGCTTTCAAAATAAAGAAAAATTTGAATTAGTTAATAAATTATTATTAATCATTTTACTTGTTTTTAAACAAATCGGTTAGGCATCCCTGGAGCTTTCTCTGTGTAACAAAATAAACCGTATATTTTGTTACCCCAACGAAGCTCGGGATAAAAAATTAATTAATTGCGTAGATTTTCACGGTTGCCAGCAATATGTTTTGTGGGATTTTGGGTAACAACGTGTGATTTCTTCTTCTCGACCGACGTTTAGGAGATCATTGCAGTCTCCATCTTCAGGATAATGTGGTGGTCGTAATAAATGTGGTATGAATTGTGTCTGCTAAGGTACTTCTCTGTTGTACCATGTCGCCGGCAGTGTGTACGTGAGAAATAGAAAGTCCACGCTAGGTTCCCCGAATACGCTTAGCCAACAGGGTTCCGCAGAGATGTGTAAAGTTGAGAATATTATAAGATATAGTAGACAGTGAAGGAGGGATTGGTACTGTCATCTCCAAAGAATATACACCACCGACTCCCCTTTATTTCACTACATGATCAGCCTGACGGGACTCGTCTTCGTGGAAGACCTCCTAAATGATGGAAGGACGGCTGGGAAGCTACCTCACAAGAGGAGCAACCCTCTGGAGAACACGCCACATATGTAGGTCTACAACAAGGAAGAAGAAAAATAAGTTTTAATAATGCCCTGATGAAACTTGGGTACAAACGAAACTAGCTGATGTTTTTTTTTATTATTTACTTTGTATACAAAACACACTTTATTAAAAAATTAAAAACCAAGCATCTTTCGGACACACAAGCCCTTCTACAGTGATATATAAATATTATATATGTAAATATAACAATTATTTTGTTAATTCACAAATATGGTCAGTTTTGACAGATATTAACAATCTGTAAAATAAATTGTTTGTCCGAAACATGTTTGGTTTTAATTTTTATTTATTAATGTACAAAGTTTATAAAAAAAGAAACATTAAACATCCGTAACACAAAGTTATGGCGAATATAGAATAGAAACTAGTTGACTTTAAAGGTGTTGTACAAGGTGTTTATTTTATTTTGAATCACTCCATGAGATAATTGAATAAAGTAAAATAAGTTAGTAGTAATAATAAATGTCTTTATTAAAATGCAATAGAATTCGTTTCTGATATTTTATTAATAGTGTTCGTATTACTACACAAGTGTATGGTAATAATTTGCGAGAGAGGGTTGAGTGGCTTAAATTGGAGTTTCTTTGTGTGTTAAATTAGCAAGAAACTTCGGTTTAACATGCGGCGCCAGGGTTGTAAGGAAACGAGTTAATAGTCACCGAGGAACTCGGAGAGGAATTGGGAGATATAACTCGAGAACGAATTTACGGATTGCGATGTTCGTTTCAAAGCTTAACTTAAGCCACTTCACTCCGGTTTACGTTTCAATTTTTATTCGGATATTTCAGCTCAGTTTTATTTGGGAAAGAACTGTTTTGAAAGTGATAAATAAGCTCTTAAAATCATCTATAGACACGTCGATTAGACAAGGGTTGAATTCGTGTCAATGAATAAGGTTACTTTAAATATCCCCTCTGGGTAGGTTCACGTAATTACATTTTTGATAAACCCATGTTTTAAACACTGGAATTCCGTGATTACAACAACAATAACAACAAATCACACCGTTTCCCCGGAAGGGTAATCAGAGAGAATGGATCCCCAATACTCTATCCAGACACATCTCTCGATTTTCCTGTATATTTCTTCAGTGAGTGAGACGCGGTTGTCGCACTTCTAAATTTGATTAATTTTGTCATGGCAAAACAAATATTTCTAAGACCAAGATGATACCGGTTCAAGCCCTTGTTTTCTGCATATTCCTTTATGGTTGCGAGTCTTAGACTATGCGAATATCAGAGAGGTCCAAAATTGAAGCTTTCAAGATGTGGTGCTGGTGGCGAATGCTTCGTATACTCTGGAAGACAAGGAGAACAAAACCATTCGATCATTGACTAGCTGGGTATCAGGGCAAGATTCTCGCGGATGTGCTCTCAGAGAGTGTTTTAGAGACTGACGCGTGACATTAGCTGGAGATTGCACCATTCCAGAAAAAAAGTAAAAGCAAAAGGGTATACAGGCCACATTTAATCCATTTTAATTTCAATCCACTTCCATGTCACAATCTCACAAAACAGCAAAACACGACACATGATTCTATGGCTCATCACAAAATCACTTCAGACCGACATTGGTGAGGGTGGGACAGAGTGTGGGATGGGAGAGAAACCTTGGAATGATGAAAAAAAAATTCTAAGTAAATAAAGAAAACAGTCATGGAAACTAGGGACAGGAACACAGGGAATCGAACAGTTTAATGTGTAGAAAAGAACATAATCCAAGAGGAAAGAACGGGGCCCCCGAGGTGCTCCCTCTACCCCGGCGAAGGGTCCGACACCCCTTTAAAGGGGCGGATGTACGACACAAGACGGCGACTTCCGGCAAGATAGTCGACCGAGAAACCTACAAGTGCGATCCAGGAGCAGCAGCCCCAATGATCGAGATTCTAATGCCAATTATGTATAGCTATTTGAATACTTTAATAAGTGCCAGCCTTACTAAAAACACCAGTCCACGCTCTTACAAAAGTCCTCAGGCATCTAAAGTTATGTTCGCTGCCCATCAAGTCCGAATTGCAGACCGGCCGGGCAGCAACTATTACATTCTCGATCATTCTGTCTCTTGCACT
Organism: Lepidostoma basale; assembly: GCA_022606425.2. NCBI lineage: Eukaryota > Metazoa > Arthropoda > Insecta > Trichoptera > Lepidostomatidae > Lepidostoma > Lepidostoma basale. The sequence continues at coordinate 857,041 of JAHDVF020000336.1, read as the reverse complement.
CTTCAGGAGACAATACTCCCAAAGGATATGGTAAGCTGACAGGGGTCCTCCACCGCACACACACTCCGGGTCCGGCTCCAGGTTAAGATCGTGGAGCCTGGCTCGGAAATGACCGTGGCCCGAGAGCACCTGGACGACGTGTTGGTCCAGTTTAATCCACATTGACGTCATTTTTCGCCTCAGGCAAGGGAAGAACGAATAAGTCCACCTTCCCTGGGGAGCATCGTGCCACCTGTTTTGTCACACACATAAGGAAGCTTTCTTAGTCTCCCGCATAAAACTGTAAACTAATCATCGTCTTCAGGGTCAAGAGAGAGATTACTTAGAATAGTGACAGAAACTTGTATTTTGTGTACTCGTATGTTAAAAATACCGTCACAGGTTAATAGTTTGTCCTTAATAGATCTTGGGTACGAGCCGGTTCCTTGTCAATGAATTTTAAATAACGGTCTTAAAATTTTTATCTGATAAACAATATTAAAATATACGCTATGATTATTATCACTACCTTACTTAAGTGTAACTTATTATTTGGGAATTAATATAAATCAAAACACTGCTTAATCCATCATTAAAAATTGTGTTTAGATAAATGAAAAACAGAATAAAAAAATCAGAGCTTTAAAGTCACTAGATCATCAGTATGTGTCCAAATAAATGCAGCTACATCAAAAAATCAGTGGCACATATAATTAATACAAATGAAAACGTCTGTTTTTTAGAAGATTTATTATATTTTATGTAAATGACGGGTTTTGGCTTCTAAGGCATTACCATTTTATAATGCCTTAGATAGGTGAAACGTGTTATTCACAGAAATATAATAAAACTTTTAGAAAACAGACGTTTTCATTTATGTTTATTATTTAATATGGAGTTTCGCATCACTGTTAACGAAAAAATACCCCCCCCCCCCTTTTGTTATACCCAATATAAACAAATAAAAAATATTCCCGAAACCGATTACTGCCGAAAATTTGTTTTGTTTGATTCCAGACCTTGGAAGCTATATGGATGGGGAAAACCGAATAAGGCGATGCCAACCTTATTGCCCAAGAACTATGACATACAATATTTAAATTCAGTAAATTTTACATAAATATTTGAAAATTATTTTTGTATAGATCGTGTTTACCACCCCCATTATACCATATTTAAGATTATAAATAATAATAAACATTTACCATATTAATTATTATTAATAATCTTAATAGATGGCGCTAGTGTAGATTAACCTAAAAATGTGAAGTTATTTAACATAGTAGCATATATACAAGTTCCAAAAATTTGTCAGACTTGGTGGTCGTCAGAATGGTGAAATGGGGAATGTTGTTAACATAAAGTGATCGCTTAACCCAATCAATGACAGGTCATAAGTTCTGTAAACGCCTCGACTACCATATTCTGTTTCCAAAAAAATTTTCATCTTCGTCTCTATTGACATACAATTAATCCTTAAAAATGATTAACCAGCAATGGGTAAAATCCAGTATTTTTTCACATTAAAAAAAATATTATTTAAAACATAATGTTAGTGGAAAATTTTCAAAATCATGCACGGGTTTCATAATGCGAATTTTAAAACACGCTCTTATCTTAATTTTCTATGAAATCATTAACAAAGGGGAATTTTAATATGTCGGCTTTGTCAATTATCTAAGTAAACATTGAATTTCTTGCGTAATACACCGTAAATTCAGGAAATGTTTTACAGGAATATCGAAACGCAGGTGGATATTTTGATGATGTAAAAAGACCGTAGGTAGCTTATAAACCGTAGAATTTACGTTAATAATTTATCATAATCTACCCGCCGCCTTCGCTACATAATCGTGTGTACATATATGTACATGAAAATGTATATAGCGTAATACCTAAGTACTTATGAATATTTGAGCGTTATAGGCATTTATAGCATTCTTGAATAAGTAGAACGTTGTATATTCCCAACGACTTACCGCGGGCTGTATTACGAAAGGTTTCTTGTATTGCTTCTTAAGTACGATTTCTTAGTATCAATTTACTCGGAGCTTGTAATAACAGCTAATACTCGAATGATTTTTTTTTAATTTTCGTATGAAGCACTTAATTTGTGGTGTGACATTATTAAGTAATAATAATGTTATAAACCCTCATGTGGCGATGGGCGAGAGATGTCGCTCGCGATCCAGATGAAAAGTGGACAAGGCGACTGCTGTGCTGGTGGCGAAGGACGGCAAAGCGTGGAGTTGGGCGCCCACAGTTGCGTTGGCGCGACGATGTCCGGAGAAGTGCGGGAAGTGCCTGGATGCGGATCACTCAGGATAGAAGAGAACGGAAAATGCGAGAGGAGGCCTACGTCCAGGAGTGGACGGTCAATACAGGCTGATGAAGAAGAAGAAGAAGAAGATTATTAAGTAAAATAATAATACACTTTCTGTAATTTGTAATAATAACACAGGGGGAGTAAGGGGGATCAAATTGACTCTTCGAGCGGTGCATGGCCATCATCATGGTGATGTCAATGCTACGCTGGAGGATTGATCTGATCCCAAGTACCTATCCACACCTCCTCGACTTTGGTCTCCCCTGGAAAGTATGCGAAATGTTAAAGATCGAGTAATTGACCTCGGTGGATAATATTGATTCATAGGCCAACGTGGAAGGACACCTCGCCAACCCGTCTGGCAAGCGTGGCGTTGTAATGCCAACCCCCCCCCCCCCCCTATAACGTGTCATACGTGGAGAAGCATAGGGGAGGCCTTTGTCCAGCAGTGGACGATAACCACTGTTAAAGAAGAATAATAACACCAACCGGTTTCGCTCCCGCCGGAGCTTCGTCAGTAAAAAATCATAGGTTAAAAAATCATAGGTTATAAGAAATAAATATAATGTGAGGGTAGAAATAGTGGGGGAGGAGACAGTGGGCGCGGACGAATAGACTGTTAAAACGGTGAGTCATGCTTATTAGGGAAAAATTATGGAGAATTTCTAATTCAGATTTTGGCGGACAGGAGAGCTAAATTTTATTTTTTATATGAATAGTTAAAATTATTTTCAATGGGGAACATTGCTAGAAAAGGGACTATGGGATATGGACATGGATATGATAGAGTGTCGAATGAAAATATAAGAAGTGAATGCGGTGCGAATGATAATGTTATGAACAACATAATGAAAGGATCATTAATATGGTTTGGACAAAAGGAAAAAATTTGTGAAGAAAGAATGGTAAAAAAATTATATGTTAACGATGTAAATGGAGCTAGAAATATAGGAAGACCGAGGAAAACGTGGCACGATCAAATAAATCAAATATTGAATGTCGGACACGTGAGGAGTCAGAGAAATCGACGCGCGTGCATGACACGATGTAAGAATTTTGAGGAAGCGAGAGAAATATGTCAGAAAAGAAAACTGTGGCAGTCCATTCTTTCTGCCTACCCTACCCCTTCGATAAAACGGTTAGTTAGTGTTTTTAAATTTACTTTATTTTTTATTATCTTAATTGCCAAAAATAATGGTTAAATCAACGTGATTTTCTATTTTGTATTATTTGTTTAAAAGCGTTTGATACTGCAGCAATAAATTAGGAAATATTATAATTGCTTTATTTAACTTTCAATTCATTACTCGATTACTTACAAAATGTATCATTGTGATTTAAATGGGTTCATAAAATAGGATCTACAAGTAAACTTGAGGAAGACTTAGATGTTTTACAATTCAGAAAAAAATCATAATTCGACTATTCAGAGTAATAAAGAAATACGGAGAAACCATGAGTACTCCGCATAATATATCGATTTTAAAGAATCAAACAATGCAATGCGGGACATAACATCTATTTATTCATTTCAGAAATAGCAAACTGTTTATGATATGTATGAATGTCGAAACGAACATATAAGAAGTGAATGCGGTGAAAATATAAGAAGCGAACTGCTAATTAAAAAATAATAAGTAGGGGAGAACCACCATGAAGAGAACGGCCCATGAAGTTGTATTTGCAACGATAGTAATAAACCTAGTGACATCCTGCAGCCCTTCACGTGATCGCAGTGATGTGACGACATCGCGCGATAAGTTGGGCGCATGTCCGTTCTGTGTGCTTCGGACGTCTGTCTTCTAGCAGTTTTAATAAATTTAGATGGGACATGTTTCTTTAAACATTGTAAATTTGTCATAATATTCGTTAATTGATTTCAAAAAATTCTATACAGTAATTTTCAAATTTCACCTCGTTCATGTTGTAATTTATTTTAATTCCCTAATTATCACACTCTGTTAGATTAACTAGGGTATATAAACGATCGCGCACTTAATTCTCGCCACACTTGATAATGCCTACGAAGGGCGAAACATGTTATTCCATATAAAATATAATTAATTTCCAAAAAAACATACGTTTTCATTCATATTAAACTTAATACTGGGCTTGGTATTTTTACTGCAATTTTTACAGGTATGTTTCGGTTATGACATTGCCTTTTTCATTGTACAAACTTTTGATATTTAATACTCATATTTATATTTAAACAATCATAATTAAATAATAATGAAATAATACGATGTTTTTTAACTACTTCCACTTTTGTCTTTATTTAGACATTTTATTTAGGTGAGTTGACCAGTCTGTCGATGCCAGCGAGCCTGGCGAAACCGGTCGCTGTCTAAATAAAGACAAAAGTGGAAGTAGTTAAAAAACATCGTTTTATTTAATTATTATTTAAAATGAACTTCCATCAAGAGATTTCAGTAAAATCATTTGATAATCATAATTAAATAAAACAAAGTTTTTAACTAATTTCACTTTGTCTTTATTATGGTAATTCCGGTTTCGCTAGGCTCACTGGCATCGACAAACTGGTCAGTAAAGGACAGGACAATAAAAACAAAACTGGAAGTAGTTAAGAAAACATGTTTTATTTAATTATAAGTTAAAATTATAATACTTATATCAAGAGATTTCAGTAAAATCATTTGATTATAAATATGCTCTATTTTCAAATTCATCATAACCAGAAGCATCATGTTCAACTCCAATGTCGTCATCTGAAGAATAATTATCCAGTTCATCTTCACTATCCCCGAATGATTCCATGATCTCCAACATTTCCTTCTCAGTAATTGGCTCGTTCATACCTTTCTTCAAATATGACATTCTAAGGATAAAAAAGAATTAAAATTATCGTACTGTATATAAAATAATATATTGGAAAGTAATCCATAAAACGAGCATTACGAAGCTACAATTGCATGATGTAACAAATTTGATACAATTTTAAAAATAGCAATTTCAGTGACAAAAAACAAAATAATACATTTATTTATATTATTAATGATAATACACCTACATGACTGCCTCTAAATATTTTTTCTCCGTCAAAATTGCTCCAAAAAAGGCAAAAACACGAATCTCAAATTGCCGATATGCACCAATTGACAGTTCGTCTTCGAGTGACAAGTGAGGTTATTATTTTGGCATTCATAGGGTCATTCATAAAATAAGGTTCCCATATTTTTTTTAATATACAGCTTTATTGCTATCCTTAGCATTATACATCTATTTTTTACTCTATTTTTCAACATAATTGCTGTTTCTGTCTAACACTTTTGCAGATGACGCTCCGTCTTTTGTATCCCCAAGTCATAAAATTCTGCCGCCATTCCTCTGAGAAATCGAACAACCTCTTCCTTGACTTCATCATCAGTATGGAAGCGCATTCCACCCAAGTGTTCCTTTAATTTTGGGAATAAGTGGTAATCATTAAGGGCTAGGTCCGGACTGTAGGGGTGGGTGGGCAAAACAGTCCAGCCAAAATCTGTCAGCAGTTCTTGAGTTTGATTTGAGACATGAGGTCGAGCGCTCAACACGTTTCTGCTTGGGGTTTTCTGTGAGCATTCGTGGTACCCACCTTTCGATAGCCTAATTTTTCAGTTAAAATTTTGTGAATTGTGGTGTTGGAAGTCCCAGGAATACGAAGAGCAAGTTCGTTAATGGTAATCTTCCGATCCTCAAGCATTACGCTCTCAACTTCGCATCTGGCGGAAACAGCGATAGGAAGCTCCATCTTCGACGGCTGCCTTTTAACACTAACTTTTGGCAATGTATTATAATAAATTTGATACGCGATGCAGCGAAGTGTTAAACAATGTTTCATACTACAATTATTAATAATTGTTAAAGTTATACGTTAGAACTAATGTTTTTTTTGTGTTTTTAACGCATAATCTAGGTGTTGTCTTTGTTTCTGGATAACAATATAAAATGTTTGAGTAAGTTTAAAAAAGTACGATTTTTCAATGTTTAATGCATAACACGTCAATTTTTATTAGAACCATTGTCATTCTTTACGTTATTTTCTATTCCATTGTGGTCTGAAATCGAACCGGGATTTGTATAATGAATTTAGTTTAACTTTTATTATGGGGTATAAAAATGTTTTATGCCGGAGCCCAAACCTTTTTGTTACTACATAATGGGAAACCGATATGAGATTTTAAAGATTACTCTGTATGTTTGCCCCGTTTTTTACATTTTGAAAATACCTTTGGAATTTATTAATAGCCGTGTTAGGATTAAGTTATTTAACTATGTACTTAATTTTTACGATAAAATCAATATTAGAAATTCCGGAGTAATGTCTTTGCCAAGTATTTATTATTGAACACGATTACATTACAGTTTTTTTATATAATAAAAATAACTTTAATTACTTCTTTATTAATAATTAAATAAACAATGTTTTTTAACTACCGGTTTCGCCAGGCTCACTGGCATCGACAGACTGGTGAAACTATTTACAAATTGAGTCCTTTAAATACATACAGATCGGGGTGGTAAACATAATTCTTTACAAAATTAATCTTGAAATATTTAAGATAATCAAATGATTTTACTGAAATCTCTTGATGGAAGTTCATTTTTAATAATAATTAAATAAAACGATGTTTTTTAACTATGTACTTCCACATTTGTCTTTATTTAGACAGCGACCGGTTTTGCCAGGCTCACTGGCATCGACAGACTGGTTGACCCAGTCTGAAGATGCCAGCGAGCCTGGCGAAACCGGTCGCTGTGTAAATAAATATAAAAGTAGAATAGTTAAAAAAACATCGTTTTATTTAATTATTATTCAAATTTTTGTATAATATGTTCTGAACTTAAATATTGGTATTACAGGTATTATATAGGGTAGCGAAGCTTAAATGGTCATTTGCGGGACATGTTGCCAGATTTGTAGACGATAGATGGACCAGAAGGGTGGTAGAGTGGAGACCCCGCGAAGACAAAAAAAACAGAGGGAGACCCCCCACACGATGGTCCGATGACGTTAGAAGAATTGCTGGCGATTGGATGCAAAAGGCACAAGACAGGGATACGTGGAGAAGTATGGGGGAGGCCTATGTCCAGTAGTGAACGACAACGGCTGTCTAAATAAGTAAGTATTACAGGTATTCAAGAAGATTCGTATTCAATACCATGGATTTTAAAATTTATTATAAAAGTTTGAAAAATTAGTACTTTTGTTATTATTATTACTGAATTTAATTATGATATGTTATAGTTCTTGGTTCATCAGGTTGGCATCGCCTTATTCGGTTTTCCCATTTCATTATATCTGCAAAGGTCTGGAATCAAACATACCAATTTTTCGGCAGTAATCGATTTCAGAAATATTTTATATATTTTTATATTGGGTATAACGAAGGGGAGTAGGCAAACAGTAATTGTTCATTAAGGACTACTTGGTCAGGAATGTTGCTTACTTATATATTGTTTCTTGAACTCTGATGTTTAACCGTCGCGTTGCCATGTGGTCAATTGAGTTTCCACTGCCAATTTAAAGTTGATTTTCTTAAAACCTATGGACCCTAATATTATAAAAAAAATTGTAATCCTCCATTGAAGTGTTCTCAATATTTCGTAATAAAAAAAAAAGCAAAAAATTACTTCCTTCATCCCAAAAAAAAATATTTTCTAAGACTGCCCTCACCTTCATTCGTGTTAAGGTAGAATTTGTTTTGCTAATATTTACAACTTTATCAAAAGTGACAAATACTTACTCGCTGTTTTGAACGTATTATAAATTATATCTTTGACCTTTTCAATAGGTACGTAATAATACCGACTGGATGAAAACGCAGCACGTAACTTAATAATATCAGAACTGTGAAAATATTAACACTTTACCAAAAGGGACAAATATTAATACGTACTCGTTGTCTTGAACGTACTATACATTTTGCCTAGGTGCCTTTATCCTCGCCCCGCCGGCCGCGGCGCGCAGACAAGTTTATACCCGATGTCCAGTCGCCCGTATGCTGTGACGCATTACATATCAGAAATCGCATGGTTCTAGAAAAAAATTAATAATGATATGTTTTTCAAATAATCCATGTATGTTATAGATATCGATCTATTCCTAATGAAATTCCCTACAAGATGACATAAATTAAATTTTGATTCATCTAGTCATATGCTTGATATTTAGATAAAGTTAGCGGTAAACTGAACTTACCACATGGGAGCGAGCGTTTTGTTTTGAACACGGTACGTTAAGGGTTAAGAAACTGTAGTATAGGGGACGGAACACTTGTCTCCTGATCCAGAGGACTTGGGTTTAAGCCTAGACACGACCAGATTCCTACTTAATAATAATGAGCTATTTTATGTTTATATTGAAGATTGTATAATTAATTATAATACCATTGAAGCAAGTATTTCTTAAAAAAAGGATTAGATATGCTTTTAAAAAAATATAAACTGTTTTAGTGAGGATTATAATCAAAAAAAAACACTGAAATGAGATTACGGATAATCCCTTAACACTTTTCGCCCAAATTGCTCCTATAAAATTATAATATCCCACGCGTTTTTTTTTTAAATAATGCGATAACTCTCAAGACACCCCTCGTTACTCGGACAAGTAACGGCCGAAGGAGCCACATTACCATTTCTACCCTGACTGTTTTGCTGAAAGTCACCAAGACACAATGAACAATAGAAATGATTGAATAAACAACATATCGCACCGTGAGTGTAAAACCGAAACAAGTGCAAATATACAGTTTGGAGATATGGGAGTTTAAAGACTTCATATTGCTTGGAAAAACTGTTTTTTTTTTTAATAAACCAATGATTTTCAGTTTAAAGTAATATACCTATAAACCGAGTCTTTAAACTCCCATATCTCCAAACTGTATATTTGCACTTGTTTCGGTTTTACACTCACGGTGTGATATGTACTAGTTCTAACAGAATAAATATATAGGTATTAAGATTGATAAAAATGAAAATGCAATGCGAATGTAAGTGCTATTAATGTAAATTCAATTTTGCCCTATTTCTTTCAACTTTCAATTTTTTTTTAAATACTAAAAAAAAATATTCACAAAACTGTACGTCATGCGGTAATCACATATACATATATAGAGAAGCTTTGTGCAAAATTTCAAGTAAATCGGTAAATTAGAACTTGAGATATCACGTCAACCGTATCAAAAAAAGACAGTTTTGGAAAAGCGCGTTTAAAGTTTGGAGTTGATTTTCGCGCGATCTAAGTCGTTTAATGGTTTGTTATTCTTACATTTTCTCATTCAACGAACCCAGCCCCCTTAATTTTCGACCTTCCATGAAGTCGATTTTTAATGATTTTTTTAGTACAAACGAAAACGATATAAATTACAGAACCATAAAAAAGAACGATATAAATTATCTAAAATTAAACAGCTTCATTTGAATTTGTGATTTAATTTTTTTTTTATTTGTGTATTTTTCCCTGTCTTGGGTTAACTGCCTTGTTTTACCTGATTTGTTTATTTTTTATTTGTCCTGAGCTATTGTCTTGTTTTGCCTAATTTGTGAATTGTTTTTTTCTTTATGTAATGCTATTGTATCGTTTTATCTGATTTGCATATCTCTTTTTTATCATACTCAATTGATAGTTTTCAATAGTCCTTGGACAACTTAATATATTGATAATTAGGCTTATTTCATTTTTTATGTTTTAGGAGATTTTTAATAACTCTTTACATGAAAAATTATAGACAAATATGCCCAACTAGAATTTAGCGAGAGCTGGATCGATCATAGATATAATTAATTATTTAAATTCTCATACAGAGCTATTTCAAAAGAATGTACTCCTTACTTATATTCATATATTTAAAAAACTTTAAAATGGCGTATTGTTAAAAATATTTCTTTTTAGACTAACCTAACCTAACCTAAAACTGAGAATACTCCTCATCAAGACCTATGTATGGAGTGTCTTGATGTACGGCTGCGAGACATGGTGCCTATCCGAAAGGGATAAGCGGAGACTAGAGGCTTTTGAGATGTGGTCCTATAGAAGACTCTTTGGAATTTCCTGGAGAGACCACATCACGAATGAGGAAGTTCTTCAAGGAATCGAAGGAGGAAGGCACCTGCTCAGGACCTTGTCTGAAAGGCGTGCAAGATGGATCGGCCATGTAATACGTCAAGAAGGTCTCTTGCATGCCATAATGGAGGGTATGATCGAGGGGACAAACTCTAGGGGACGCCCACGCCGAGAGTACCTGGAGGACCTGTTGGTGGACGTACGCTGCTCATCATATGCAGATCTCAAAAGAGCCGCACAAGACAGGGAAAAATGGAAGAGAATAATGGAGGAAATTGCTGCAAACCAATCCTAGGATTGAAACCAGAGAAGAAGAACCTAACCAATACGCCGTTTTCCCAAAGGGGTAAGAGAAATAATAAATCACCAAAATGTTATTTCCTGACACACTTATTTTACTTCCTCGTCATTCATGCATAGTGTCATTCAAACACCTCGATTTCTGATACTCACACGTGGCCGACATTCATTATAACATTGATTTGATAATACCACGTTTTTCTCCTTCTGTCTCTATTTCTAATTCCGTTCACGTCGTTTACATATTCTTTATTTACCGATTTTTTCATTCATTCTATTAATGTGTCAAAACCATTTTAATTTTCCTTTTATTATTTTTTTAATAACACTTTCATTTGCACTGTATTCACTTATTATATTTTCACTTCATACTCTTTCATATACAGATTTAATAGACATTCGTCTAAGAGATCTGATTTCTGTTGCATTTATTCAACCTTCATCCTTCTTTTGCCAGTTCCATCCTTCACTTCCAATATTTTAATTTTAGTAATTAAATGTAACAAACATGTTGATTTATTTGATCGAACCACGTTATTTGTTTGTGTACATGTACATTTAAATGTATATTTTTTGTAATTATTTGTGGTATCTAGAAGGAAATCTTTGGCAGAAGAAAATATCTCGGAAAAAAGGCTTTGTAAAGTATTGCCTATAGCAAGATTCTTTGTATAAAAGGTTTTGTGTAATGTGAGACAGTATATAAAAAAATCAGCACATCGGTTTATGCATATCTTTTCTAATTTATCAAGCTAACACTCAGATTCGTTGTGCATAATAGACAACCATAAGTAATATAAATTGGGGCGATCAAGTGGTTTAGCATTTTTTCGCTCATCCAAGACAATTTACATATCTCCAGGAGGAGGGTCGTTCTGAAAGTGGCGGATTTAAGGGATGAACTAATTGTAGTTAATCCAGAGATATTACGGCATTACCCCGCTACACGGAACCCTGCTCCGGGCCGATAGCAAGTTCTGCTGAACCATTCGACCGCCTCTCCTAACTACACGCAATTAGTGAAGAAAACTAAAAGAAGTGCCACAAAACTAATTATCTTGATTGCTTAGTAACTACAGTACTTTTTCATTGCTGTGCTAAAAAGATCCACTTGTATAATAAGATAATGAATATCATCTACGAGTATATACGCCATACTTTGTGTTGTTATGATGGTTTATTTCTAACTAACTGTGATTTATTTTAAAAGTGTTGTATACAAAGTGTATAAAAAAGAAAAATAGAAATTAGCACATAAATAACCTATCCCTTCTTCTTCTTTCAAGGTCACATCCTCTCCAAATCCTCTCCATATCCTCCCTAATAAACTCTCCCTTCTTCTTCTTTCAAGGCCATATCGGGTACCCCTGACGTTGACTATTTAAAAAATTACAAAATATTTGAATCAATGGCATTAGAATGTATTTTACAATATTGTGTTGCGACACGAATGTTTCCTGCGTGATGTGTTGAAGGTAATGGTCGAGGGATCGATTGGCAGAGAACGACCTCGCCAGGAGTACCTAGAACAGAATTGCCGAGATATGGGCTGCACCTCTTATGTGGAGTTGAAGAGAGTTGCCGAGGACCAAGCGAAGTGGAAGAGGAGATGCGTCGCCTTGCTGCAGACCAATCATTAGATTGAGCCCAGAGAAGAAGAAGAATATTCTGTATGACCAGAAAATAGATTATTATTATGAAGTAGGAATCTCTTTGTGTTCAGGCTTGACAATTATTTAAAATATATCGTTTAAATTCCACCCTAAAATAGTTAATTCACTTTCATTGCGAAATACTTTGTAGTTAAATGTTAAGATGCTCAAATTTTGTCCAATTTTAATGTATGATAAAACCGAAAGTAATTATAAATAGTCTTCATAAATAATTACATTTTCTTTTCGTATATTTTATTATGTATATTTATATCCTCTGAGGATGAGCGGGCTGAAGTGGCGATGGGCTGGCCATATCTGTTGGAGAACCGACGGCCGATGAGGAAGACGGGTTCTGGAGTGGAGACCGCGTACAGGATTCCGCAGTGTTGGACGTCCTCCTGCCCGCTGGACCGACGATCTGAGGAGGATTGCTGAACCTGGATGGATGGAAGCGCCAATGGATAGGGGGTGGTGGCGTAGTTTGAGAGAGGCCTACATTCAGCAGTGGATGACAGACGGCTGATGATGATGATGATGATGATGATATTTTATTATTAAAAATTTCCTTATAAAATGTACGCGCTAGGCGCGTATTAAGCTCCCAACGAGATTTCGGTAATACACTTGTAGCGCGTACTCAGCAATCAACATATTAAATATTCTTGAGGCATTTTAATAGCGTTATTTAGTCAAAAGCTTGCTTTTCTTGCTTACTAATACCATGTTGTTGAAATTAAGCTTAGAAAATAATTATAACACAAATAAAATAATTTTCTCAGAATGCGTCGGAATTCCAATGTATGTAAATTGTTTAGAATTTTCTCTGTTTGTTTCTACTGAATTCCACGACTATTGTTCAACGAGTATTACAAGGGAATTTCACTTGTGACATCAAATACGAATGTGCCCAGTTTAATTATGATAAATGTTTGGAATATTACGTTACGTATAAATAATATATATATTTTACCTATTCGTATTATATAAATTGACCTACCTGGGTACAATATATTAAACAGTGAATTGAAATTACTGTAAAAATAATTGATACTCTTAAAAAATCTTAAAAATTATGCATATTTTTAAATAAAATTCATATAGTAAAAATTCGCATTAAAATGTTACATATTATTAACGTTTTAAAATTATTTTGAATTATTATTCTTTTATTAAAAATTAAATATTAACACAAACATGTTTCGGATGATAATTTTAACATCTGTAAAATCTTCTACATTCAAGATGAAAAAATATATTTTACACAATGCTATTTTTAAACCAATGATCCGTCGGTTTTAATGATGTTATGGAAGAAAATACTAAATTATTTTTAAAAAAACACGCACACACATTAACTTACTCCCCCGATACATAATAAAAGGACAAGTTACATTGTATTTAAAAATAATGTGGCTTGTTACAAAATTAAAAAAATATTCAATAAAGAATCCGTAAAACAAAGTAATGGTGAATATAGAAGAAATAATATGTAACTAATTAACTAACCATCACGCCGTTTCCCCGGAGGGGTAGGTAGAGAGATAGACCACCATACCGTTCTGTCAAATCAATCAAATATTAAATGTCGATCACATGAAGAGTCGGATAAATCGACGTGCGTGCATGAAAGATGTATGAATGTAGAGAAAGCGAGAGAATTATGTCAGGACAGAATAGTATGACGGTCCATTCTTTCTGCCTACCCCTCCGGAGAGACGGCGTGATGGTTAGTTAGTTAGTTTGTTACTACTTATAACGATTTATCGAATTTCAAACGGACAGCACACTATTGTCTTTGTTCAGTAGAGTACGAATTTATACCCCTGATATAGACAAACAAACCCCAAAGCAGAATGTACTTTGGTGATTATCTTAACCGTTCTGAGTACTGCAATGAACTCGCTTTAGGGATATATTTAAATGATTTAATAAGTTATTTTTAACAATTAAGTTTTAAAACACTGTTATGATATCGCATTATATTTTTATTTTTTATTGCGACAGCTGTTTCGCCGAAAGGGTAGGCAGAAAAAATTAACCATCACAATGTTCTTTCACGAATTTCTTTTTCCACTTTTGAGTTTAGTTTTCTCAACGTTAATATTTTATTAACAATTAAGTTGTGGTAAAAAGAGTAGCAGCATGTCAAAAGATATGACTTTTATACCGAAGGGTTTGGGATCGATTCCCGACGATAACACTGTGGAAAAAATCTAACACCGTATTTGTTCTGGGAAAATTCACGTGAAAATAAAAATGGCAAAATACCATTAGTTTTTCTTTATTCTTTTTGTGTTGTAGGTGTTTTAAATTTGTCTTTTTCCTTTTTTATATACTTTGTGTAAAACACTAACTTTTTAAACAAATTAAAATTAAATATAACACATGTTATTTAACAAACACATTGAACATCTGTCAAAATTGAACTTTTTATAATATTCACAATTTTATAATATTTTAAATATCTATATAATATCACTGAGGAAGGACCGGGTTTTCCGAAATATGTTGATATATAAATTTAATTTGTTTAAAAATTAGTATTGTACACAAAGTATATAAAAAAAGAAAAATATACTAATATTTTGATTGTGACGGGAATTCCATCAGCGAAAACCTAGGGCATATTTTTATACTGTCATCACTGGGAGTCGAACCCGGGACCTTCAATATGGCAGTCATCGCTGTTGCCACCCTGTCACAAAGGCCGTGGGGTAATTAAATTTACAAAATGGTTAACTGTTTACAAACATTTTTATATTTTAAACAGTTGAAAGTCGTCAAATCAAAACTTGTGGTAATCGAAGGGTTGACCATAGTACTAACCAGTGTCACTCAAAGTGTCAGATACAATCAATCTGTATACGACTGCCCCAGATCACTCCATTTATCTTGTGATTCCGACACGTCTCTGACTAACAGATGCTTCAGTAGAGAGGCATCATATCCCTGTCCACAGATGGCGTTATAATGTCGCAATAATTTTGATTGCAAATCATAACTTAAGCTCAAATTGTTAAAATAGTCCATTGTTTTGGTCGAAACACTAAAATACTTAAAAATTATTAACTGTTAAAATTTATAATACTGTTATGATAACACAATTGAATTTGAGTGTCACAACAGCAGTTTCGCCTACCTGTGTTCACATAATCAGGTATTACAAAGTTGTTTGTAGTTCCAATACTTATGTATGGAAAATGAAACAAGCCGAAGAAGGATGAGAGGAAAACAAACGAAGTAGTGCAGTTGATCCCTTAGACGTATATGTGGTAAAACGATGTACGAATGCTGATATTAGGAAGAAATGTAGAGCAGAAGAAAGTATTATGAGCAAAATTATGAAACGATCACTAATAGTTATTGCGCGTTCACAATGGAGTTCTGGTCTCAACCCTTATGTATGAAGCAAAGCATGGAACTGGCAGAAGAAGGATGAGAGCAGAATAAATTCGGTATAGATTAGGTCCCTAAGACGTATGTGCGGTAAAACGATATACGACAGAATTTCAAATGCTGATATACTCGTAAGAAAAGAATGTAGAGCGGACGAAGGTATTACGAACAAAATTATGAAAGGATCGCTTCGTTGGTTCGGACATATAGAGCGCATGGATGAAGAAATAATGGTTCAGAAAGTATAAGTTAACGATGTGATTGGTGTACGGAATTGAGGAAAACACATCTTGAACAAATCAATCAAATTTTTATGGGTCGAACATCGAAGAGTGTGTATGACTCGCTGTAAGAATGTTGAGGAAGCAATAGAAATATGTCGGAAAAGAACAGTGTGGTGGTCCATTATTTCTGTATACTTCTTTAGGGAGACGGCGTGATGGTTAGTTAGTTAGTTAGCTAGTTAATGTATGAATTCTCAACTCCGGGGATTCACTTTGTCTACATATATTGGAGTCTAATATTATCAAATTAAATCTATTTACCTACCTCTTAGAATCTAGTGTGTACATTTATCGTATTATTCTTACTTCATGTTTGTCCAACATAAGAACGTAAGTAAATAAACAGTTATCGTACAATAGCAGATTTTAAAACAACCCGAATGTATTTATTTTACCATCCCTTTAATTTGTAAGAACAACAAAACATGTATATTCAATTATACTACTTAACAATAGATATCATTTTAGGCAGAGCCGGAATCAAGATGAAAACTTGTAAGATAATCAAATGATTTTACTGAAATCTCTTGATGGAAGTTCATTTTAAATAATAATTAAATAAAACGATGTTTTTTAACTACTTCCACTTTTGTCTTTATTTAGACAGCGACCGGTTTCGCCAGGCTCGCTGGCATCGACAGACTGGTCAACTGGTGGACCAGTCTGTCGATGCCAGCGAGCCTGGCGAAAGTCTAAATAAAGACAAAAGTGGAAGTAGTTAAAACATCGTTTTATTTAATTATTATTGAAAACTTGTAAATTAAATATCAATAATAAAAAAATCTAAATTCTGTCAAAATTCCAAAGGCATAGTCAATATAGGCAGAGAGAATGGACCGCTACACTACTATATCCTGACACACTTCTCTAGATTCCTCCAAATTCATAAAACGAGTCTTACGCGTACGTCGAACATGACCAACTATTAAAATTTGATTAATAAATTAATTAATTCCAAGAAAAAAATTAAAACAACACTTTATTTTGTAAACTGAACAAGTGGAGGTCCATCGGGGTAAAACATCGTTTTTACATATACATAAATAATACAAACAGTCTTCGATGTTTGCCATACTTTGTGTGAGATGTTTAATATTTTTCTTTTTCTTTTTTATATACTTTGTATACAACACTAATATTTGAAAAAAAATTTAAATATTACAATAGCGTTATTATTTATTTATCATGTCTTATATTTATCATTTTTAACACGTAATTTTAACATTTAAATTTCTATTTTAGGTTTTATTTTAAATCTGCAAAAATCATATTTCTTCTTGGCTTTCTTACCATCATGCATTGAGCCTTAAAAATCCCACTTGTCAAATCGCATAACTTCAACATCCCTAGACATTTATACCGTAATAGAAGCGCATTAGGGGACTCCAGCTCGCTAATTCAATTTTTCAGTACTGCTGCTGACACCCCCGCGTAAGGGTGGATTCGCCATCCCATAAGATTTACGTCTGGGGCGCTGCAAATATGATGTGTACATTATGGAATTTCGTTTGTCAGGGTGGATTTAATTTGTTGTCATTTTCAGAGGACGTTTGTTGCAGGTGCAAAAAAAAATCTTGCGAATTCGTAAGGGACAAGTTCAACTGGGTGTGACAGGAATATAGATTGCTCTACTTAACAACTTTTATTCCATAGAAAATTGCAAGTAGACGGTTTCAATTTGTGCAGTTGTTGATGAGAATCATTAGTGTTTCGTTGGGGCATTATGAGTTGATATTTAAAGAATATTATGGAATGGATAATTATCGTTATAACACTAATTAATACTGGTATTCATTTCAGGCAAAATTCTTCACTGACGTTCTCTTACTTATTTTTATTTGTTGAACAACAATGTAAAACTACATATTCAATAAATAATACGAATGAAAACGTCTGTTTTTATGAAGTTTTATTTTAATTTATGGGAATGAAATGATTAGCCTTTCTAATGCATATGGACATTTGATGTTGCCTTAAAAAGGCGAAACATGTCATTCTTATAAACTGTAATAGAACTTCTAGAAATAGACGTTTGTTTTCGTTTGAATTCTTCTCTTACTAGTGCCGTGTCGGGTCTCTATACCGTTGGCGATCGATCGATGGGTAATACATGTTTCGCTTTCCTAAGGCATAGGCACATTTGATATTGCCAATATCATTTGATAATGCCTTAGTAAGGCGAATGTGAACCACGTCTTTCCATGAAATATTAAACGCGTTTTTAAAAATAGATGCTTCTATTCGCATTAATTATAATAAACCAAGTTTATGAAATATGGTATACGTTTATAAATACATGTATATTATAAACAATACATAGGTTAATAATACAAATTAAATCTGTTTTATATTTACAGCTGAGAATGGGGATAGCCTCCGAAACGTGTTTATATAAATGTTTTATATTTAAAGTTTATTGTTAGAGTATTAAATATTTATTTTCAAATTATCAATGGAATTCCATACGACCCAACCTTCATTTGTCTAAACCAGTGGTTCTCAAACTTTTTTGATCCGTAGACCCGCTGATTTCTTTTATTTTGTGCACACCCCCTACTTTCGTAATATTAATGACTATTCACAGATTTTTTTTTGTTCTTTTAAATCGATCGGAACTTATAAAAAAACTAACAGGATCTATATTTCCCACTGATCTTTGGTAGAATACTCATTGTGCGTAAGAAAAAAAATTTAAACATATTTTTTAAATAATTTATTTTAGGTAAAAAAACATTAAAATGATTTTTGTAAAAATAAATCACAATCACTTATGAAATATGACATAAATTGAAATTCATATCAAATCACCAGCTATGTATATATCATACAGTGAAATAAATGTCTATAGAACTCAAATCAATCGTCAAAATCCTTATTTACTGGAAAGTTCTCTCAAAAAATTTAATTATCTGACGCATGACACTCAAAAACATAATAACACGTGTTTTTTTTTAATTCAACTGCCAGTTAAAAGTTCAACCGATAAAGCTGGTTAATGTTTAAACGTCATTCCCAATAATGGCGCGAGATGAATATAGTGAATAAATTTAGGAAACGTAATTCCCACTGATCTTTTTAAAACAATTTCGATAGTGGGAATAGATCCTCCCACCAGCCACGAAAGGGTCAAAGAAACTCTATACCCGCGGACTGCATATCACAAATAGTTTTCCTGTAATTTTGAGCTCATTGAGCGCCGGTTGTCAGTCAGTTTGCTTGACTTTACATTTTTCTGTTGAACACCATAGCAGAGAGGCGCGATATCTATCTGTTTCCTGCATGATGTATTGGAGGGTATGGTCGAGGGATCGATTGACAGAGGACGACCTCGCCAGGAGTACCTAGACCAGATTTGCCGAGATATGGGCTGCACCTCTTATGCGGAGTTGAAGAGAGTTGCCGAGGACCGAGCGGAGTGGAAGAGGGGATGCGTCGCCTTGCTACAGACCAATCATTAGATTGAGACCGGAGAAGAAGACATTTTTCTTGTTTGTTTGTTCCATAGATTATCATGTTAACACACACGTCATATAATTTCATAAATCACTGTATTTAAAAATATAATAATTTGTTATTTAAAATTGCATAGTAGAAGTTCATTGTAAATAACGAAAATTAAAAATTCGAGTATATGTATTTTTTTTAAATGTATATTTAGTTTAAATCTTCTAATTTTTATGTCTTTGACCAGTTCGCTACCATATTATGGTACCTAATAAATTGTTTAAGTTATACCATAAATGAAATGATAATGTTAGGGGATCACTTTAATTTTAAACTTTAGTTTACATTATCACTAGGTGTGTTTAACGTAAAGCCTTTTACGCTTAAAACCACGTACATTAAAAATCTATCTACCTAAATCTTCCACCCATACAAAGTTCCAGTCAGCCCTTATAACGATTACGTATATTCTCGTTTCCTTTTGCTTTGAGCTAGATTGAAACTTTAGGAAATTTGCTCACGGTTATGTTTTACTTGGTATGAATATCGTTTGATTTATGCGATATTTTTTTCTGGAGCATACCTTCATACAAGTGGTTTTCGCGTTACATAACTGGTAATTGAGATATATTGCTACGGAATATACCAGCATATTGGATACATTTCCGAGATCTTTGCTTAAAGTAAAACAGATTTGCAAATGATGAAATAACATAATTTTAATGTTTATTATAAAAAAAAGTCCGTTTATTATAAATATTACTTTTACATATAAGAATATTAAATGCAGTAAAAATGTGATTATGATATTTACGATAGATAATTAATACGAATGAAAACTAACCACGCAGGTAATTTATATTGTTATTTGAAATTTAATGAAAAAGTTCATTTTAAATAATGAAATAGAAAATTTTCTCATAGAATTTTTTTAAAGACATCTTCTTTTGGTGCCGTGCCAGGTCCCCCCAACGTTGGCGATCACTACAATAAAGGTATTCGCCATAGTGATTCCTGGGAAAAGGTGACCAGAGTGGTTTCCCGTTGCCTTCTCAGTGGATTTTTTGTCGGGGTTACTGAATGAGAATGCAACTGGGCGTTTCGCAGCATTTTATAGAATCACACCCTCCAGCAAGATGTGACTCGCCGCGACCCTACTGACAATTCGAACCCCAATTAAAGACATATTTACTTAAAATCTGCTGATGTTTGTGTCTTCGACTAGTTTCGGCAGCTTGCTGCCATCTTCTGGTGTCAACTTAATGCTTTTAAACGAGCAGTGTTCGCGCGCGGCGCATGTATTGTATCACGCCAACCCGAGCACTGCTCGTGCGTTTCGACTTGTTTGCGTTATATAGTAACGAGTTTAGTACATATAAGGTAAATTAACGAACTGGACAACTTTTAATCTATGTAAATTCTTTCAATAAAAAATTAAATAACCTGATATATTTGGTGTTATTTTTGTAAAAAAAAACCAAGCATTAAGTGGTTAAAAAAAAATTTTTTTTTTTTTTCATTATGTCCCTAGAAGGCATTATAAAATGACATTTGATAATATCTTAGGCAGACAAAATACGTCATTCACATAAAATATAATTAAACTTCTTGAGAACAGACGTTTACATTCGTATTCATTATTAAATATGGAGTTTTCCACCATTGTTCAAGAATGAATTAATGTTTATTTTTGCTTTGTGATTCAAGTAAATGTTTCTCAAATATTCATGACGAAAATCAATTTGTTTTACTAAACAAAACAAACTTGTTTGATGATAATTAATACGAATCAAAACGTTTGTTTTCTAGAGGTTCAATTATATAAATGGGAGTGACATGCCAAAGCATTATCAAATATCACGTTTGATAATGCCTTTGCAATGCAAAACATGTTATTCCCCTAAAATATAATAAAAATTCTAGAAAATAGTCGTATTTCATTCGTATTAATTATAATCTTCCTTTTCTTCTTCTTATTCTTAGGCCTAGTGGCCTGTTTCTTAAGAGGAATTGGCCTCCTGCGAAGTCTACTCCCAGCTGTCGATCCATCTCTTTGGTGGTCTGCCCGGGGGTCGTCTACCATAGGGCTGGCAGTGAAACATAATGAAAGGGAGTCTGAATGGATACATTTTCCTTACGTGTGCATACTAGTATTTTCTTCTTGGCCTTCCCCACCTAACGACATCCTCGACCTCGCATACCTCCCTTATCCGTGTATTCCTTATCTTCTCTTGCACTGTCTTGCCAGATATATTTTTGATCGTCTTCATTTCTGTGATACTCTGAGCGTATTTTTTGTGATTGTGGTGTCCGCTTTGCACTCGATTCCATATGTCATGATAAGTCGCACGCTAGTCTTATAAATTCTCACATTGCTGCTGATCTTCATGTCAGGGTTTTTCCAAATTGAATTCTTCAAGCATCCTGAAATGACCGCAGCCTTGTTTACTTGCCCCATCACTTCACACGTTAGATCCATTTTCCCACACAAGTCCACTAAGTAAAATAAGTAATAAAACTTGTAAACTTATTTTCGTCCATTTCCTCTCCATCGTTTTATCATTTCTCCATTGAGGCAGGAATGGTTTATGGAAGTTAAACAAACGTGGAAATGAAATGTTGATTTTCAAAAGAATTTTTCTTGGAGGTACATACTAATGTATTGCGAATAAAGGAATATGTGTTCTGAAATATAAAGAAGATTGATCATTTCATAAAAGAAGAAAATATTAGAAAAATAAACCCCAAAATCTTTATTTTTTAAATCTTACCTAGAATATATGATATAGAAAAATTCTAAAACAATATTAATTGAATATATAATCATTTTTAGGACTTAGTGGGTTTCATTGTTTTAGTGCGAATTATGGTGATTAAGTTAGATAGATTAAGAAAATTAGATAGATTAAGCACTAGACTGGTCCCCTATGGAGGGAAAGAGAAAGCAAGGCAGACCTAGAGCCACCTGGAAAAGAACTCTGCAGGACGAGGTTAAGGCGGCAGGCCTCACTTGGGATGATGTTAGGCATCAGGCATGCGATACAGTCGGGTGGAGAAGGTTCCTTGAGGCCCTATGCACCACGGAGGTGTGACAGGACAAAAAGAAGAAGAAAAAGAGATGGTGATTAGGATGACAGCAGAATTAATGTACCTAGTAGAAATGAGATCTCATAGACGAATGTATATTAAATCTTTGCATGACAAAGTGTCGAATGAAAATATACGAAGTGTATATGATAGGAATGAAATTGTTGTGGACAAAATAATGAAAAAACCTTAAGATGGTTTGACCACATGGAAAAAATGGTTGAAGAAAAAATGGTAAAAAAAATAAATGTTGACGAGATAAACCGAACAAAAAGTAGTGGATAATTTTAATATATCTTCTTCTTCTTCTTTTTGTCCTGTCACACCTCCGTGGTGCATAGGGCCTCAAGGAACCTTCTCCATCCGACTCTATCGCATGCCTGATGCCTAACATCATCCCAAGTGAGGCCTGGCGCCTTAACCTCCTGCAGGGCTCTTCTCCAGGTGGCTCCAGGTCTGCCTCGCTTTCTCTTTCCCCACATAGGGGACCAGTCTAGTGCACCCTGAGCGATGCGGGCTACCCAGCCTGCGTGTGTGTGACCGATCCACAGCCATTTGCGTCTAGCGACCTGTTCTCTAATTGGCTTTTCGCCTGCCATCCAAGTCCAGAGAGCGGCATTTGACACTGTTTGGGGCCAATAGACTTTAAATACTGAGCGCTCAAAAAATATTTAATTTTAATATATACTTTATTATATTTCATTAACTCTATTTTTTTACATAAGGGTCTGCACAAAAACCACCATTACTATCAAAAAGTATACTGCCATTTCATATTTTTTTTTCTTATAATTATGAGTTGTATGTTACATATTTTTTTAATTATATGGTAGAATTTATGTAACAATAATTAACGCGATAGACTAACTACCTATCAAATGTCACGAGAATGTTTAGCTAAAATGTATCCAGAAACTGCGTTCAAATGACTTTTGTTTACTAAAATGTAGATAGCAACAGGAAACTACCACATTTAAGGCCCAAATGGGATTCCAAGAACTAGCAAAAATATTAACCTTGCTGTAAACCAATTTCTAGTATTAAAACATTATAAATAACAATAAAAAATTGCTTTTAAAATAGTTATTGGACACAAGAATTTATCAATGAAACCGAAAACGGCCATTCACAATAGAGTTCTGGTCCCAACCCTAATATATGGAAGCGAAGCATAGAACTGGCAGAAGAAGGATGAGAGCAAAATAGAATAGCAAAAGCAAAATAGCAAAGTAGAGATGAGGTCCCTAAGACGTATGTGTGGTAGAACGATATACGCAAGAATCTCTAATGCTGATATAAAAAAAAATGTAGAGCCGAAGAAAGTATTACGAACAAAATTATGAAAGGATCGCTGCGTTGGTTCGGACATATGGAGCACATGGATGGAGAAAGAATGGTTAAGAAAGTATACGTTAATGATGTAAATAGAGTACGGAGTCGAGGCAGAACGAGGAAAACATGGCACGACCAAATTAATCAAATTTTCAAAGTTGGTCATGTTAGAAGTCGGAAGAATCGACTTGCGTGTATGACTCGTTGAGGAAGCTAGAGAGGTATCCAGGATAGAGTAGTGTGGCGGACTATTTTCTCTGCCTGAAACGGCGTGATGGTTTGTTGTTGTTGTTGTCATAAAGAGTTGGTTTTGTTTTTACTCCTGGGTTATAGTATTTTTTGACATATTGCATTTAATTACATGTTTCAAGTAATACAACCCATAACACAATGCCAACAAATCTCCATTTATTTTCCAGCTAAACAGCCTCAGGGTGTGTAGGACCCTAAACGAATTTTTATTTAATATCCCACAAACCAGAGGTTCTCAAAATGTTTGTACATAATTTAACTAGGAATAGATCATATATAGAAATAAGTTTTAGTGGATATTTAAAAAAAGTTGACAAAAGAAGGATGAAAGCAAAATAAATGCATTAGAAATGAAATCTCATAGACGAATGCAAATATAAGAAGAGTATTCGGTCTGAATGAAATTGTTAACTAACTAACTAACCATCACGCCGTTTCCCCGGAGGGGTTGACAGAGAGGATGGACCGTCATACCGTTCTGCCCTGACACACCTCTCTAGATTCCTCCACATTCATAATTGTAATTTGCACGTTCGTCGATTTTTCCGACTTCAAATGTGGCCGCCTTTCAGTTATTAACTAATTTGGTAATGCCATGTTTCCATGGTATTCCACGACTTTTCTTTCCACTCACACTGCTTGTTTATAACATTTGAACCATTTTTCTCTCATACATTCCTTCCATATGTCCTAACCATCTGAGGAATCATATTTTAATTTTACTTATGATGCAATCATCTGCCTTCAATTTCTTCCTTAATTTGTCATTCGGTATTATATCGTATATGATCTCATTTCTACGGTATTTATCCATGATTTTTCAATGAATAAGATGGTTTGGATACATGGAAAGAATGGATGAAGTAAAATTGGTAAAGACAAAGGATATTTTAACGAGATAAACGGAACAAGAAATAGTGGAAGACCGATAAAAATATTTTCAATTGCATTTTGTAATGTATACCAAGGTTAAATTTAAATGATACATTTTTCTTCACAATCTTTAACAATAGAGTTGAGAATAGAATACTTAGAATTATCCTGGGACTCAGACCCGGTGTTGCATCGGGAACTTGGATGTATAGGACAAACCAAGAGATCCGTACGATGACCCAGCAGCCCCTTATACCGAGCACCGTGAGAGCCGGTCGCCTAGCATTGATTGGGCACGTATGTCGAGCCGAAGAGACCAGAGAAATCAAGACCCTGTACGCGTCTAGATCGACTGGAGTAAGACCTATAGGAAGGCCTAGACAGCGCTTAATGGACATTGTTCTGGCTAACCTGGCTAGGTTGGGAGAATCGGACTGCTGGGAGCAAAAGGCGCAGGATCGAGAAGCTTGGCAAAAAATCATCAAGGAGGCTACAACTCTTTAAAATGTATGTTGTATGGTCATAAGAGTAAGCAAGGAAGTCTTATTATTCTTCAAGTGCCCTGTCGAGTCACCCCAACGTTGGCGATCACCTCGGCGAACCTGTCCCTGTTCTGCGCCGTAAGCAAATGAGTAAGTATCGTTAACAAAAAATGGGGATAAGTACAAACTGATTGGTGGAAAAGTCTAGTGAAATGTTCGGAACCACATAGAAAAAGAAAAAATCGCCATCGCGGTATGGAAAAGAGCACAAAAAATGTGATTTAATATTTGATTTTGCCCGAAACTCCGCGTTACGCATATTTATAAACATAAACTTTTATGGAGTAAACGCCATGTAGGAAAAAAAATAATGCCACTTTATGCATGTACCCTGTCGTGTTTACAGAGTTTTCCATGGCGAATTTCGAGGAAAACTCACACGTTATGTTCATACATACGTATTTTTTATGTTAGAATACCAAAATAATAAAGACCCTTTTGATGTGTTTTGTTATTTGGGAACACGTTAGTTTTTAACGTCAGAATGGTAAACAAATAAGACGCCTTCAAACCTAAAATCATGTTGAAATAATGTTTAAATAAGGGTAAAAAATTACGTTAAAATAAAGGGGGATAAAGGTGCCTCAACGTGTGAAGTAAAACAAAATAAACAAACATAATTAAATCAAACCCAATATCATCAATCCGAAACAATTACCAATCGCCAAAACAAACCTGTCTCTGGAACTCGTAACACCGATGGGAAGATGAATTAGTCACAATTGAAAGCGGTCTTCTCGGAGATCGACGTCTAAGATCACAGTTCTAAGAGTCCCCATTCCATACAAAAAATAATACTCCACTTCCATACGTAAGTGTCCGTACATGATCGCCATTGTGACTGCAAACCATCATTATATTATGTAGATATTCAAATCTGTTAAATTCCGTTCACTCGATTTTATTTTGAATACAAAAGCTAAGAAGAAAGCTTTAAAAGCTCCTAACACTTAAAGTCCAGCGCCCACTCGCCGCCCCGCCCGCGCCCTCCCCGTGACATCCGCCCTAGGCGACGGCATAAAGCCTTAAGGATCCCTCGTCGCCCCTTGTAACCGGAAGTCCAGGGTTCTTGTCGGGATCTCGTTCGCTTCCGGCGAGGGTGTATCGATATTGCGTTGCGTGTAGAAAGGATTTACCTTTTTTTAATGAGCCGTTTTGAATTCAGCGAATATCACTATGTCGCTATTCGGTGTCGATGGACAAAACGTATGAACCTATTACATTGTATGTATATATTTTATTGAAAGCTAAGGCATTGTAGAATTCCATAGTAATTGACTTAGGAAATTGAAAAAAAACTTTCTTTATTTTCCACTAAATATTAAAAAACACATGTTTTGGAGGATACCTCTATCTTCAGGTGTAAATATATAATAAAAACTAAACAAAAAAAGAAAAATATAAAACAGAACGAACATTTAAAACACGTATCAACCAACACAAACAAGCTTTCAACAAACATACTATTTTTTCTGATATGGCTAACCATTGTATTGAATTTCACCATAGTTTCGATAAAAATGACACGATGATGACGAATGATTATAGAGACGATGATGATGACGAATGATTATAGAAATTAATAAATGATTAATTTGCATATGATTAGGAATGAGAGCTTAGGAGACTAGAAGTAGACAAGGTATATATTTAAGGAGAAAGAAGTAAAAAGAGGAATCTGATTATTAATTATGTTTTCACACAATATCACCGACTTGAGGATTTCAAAATTTTCATATTTGTTTAATTTATTGCTATTGTTAATTGTGTGATGGATGTAAGATGGAGGTATCCTCCGAAACATGTCGTTTTTTTTTTATATTTTGTGGAAAATAAAAAAAGTTTATTTAAATTTTCTAAGTGAATATATATTTTATTTAGTTACTTATTGCAAAATCAAGATCCTGATAATTATAATAATAACCTCATCAAGACTTATGTCTGGACTGCGCTTCTGTATGGCTGCGAGGCATGGACCATTTGCCAGAGTAAATGCAGACGTCTACCTGTTTTGGAAATGTGGTGTAACAGACACATGATGCGGGTCTATTAGTCGGTACTCATCCAAAACAGCGAGGTAATAAGAGGGGCCGAAGAAACGAGTAAAATCAAGTGGTGGTCCAAAATAAGCCACTCACTGCTCAACCTTCTCTTCAGTGAAGGGAAGAAAGAGTAGGTCTAATTTTCCCTAGGCGAATCGTCCCATCTCTCCTTCCAGACTCTAATCGAAGCATCTCTTACTTTACCGCACAAGACCGTGAGTCTGTCCTCTTCGGGATCAAAAACGAGACCCAAATGGGTGCTATCTCGATGAATGTACCGGTTGGAGGCGTTTGAGATGTGGATATACCGCAGACAGCTGTTGTTGAATGTGAAAGTTAGAAAAGTATCAAATTTCGGTCATGTGTTAAAGGGAAAAAAATAGCATCTCCTTCGATTGATATTACTGTAATTTGTAAAATGAAGGGACGTCGGGGAGTGATTAGAAGGCAGTTGTCCTGGCTGCGGAACATAAAAGATTTTACAGGAATGATCAGAGTCCAGAACATGTTCCAAGTGGCGCAGGACTGGGATGCCTTTGCTGCAGTTATCGCCAACGTTGGGGGGAAGTAACATGACACTGGAAGAAGAAGACGATTTATTTAAATATATCCTAAGAAATACAGAATTATTTTCCAATACACTCAAGATACAAGTTAGAAATACACAGTAATAAGTTATACATAATAAAATAACAAAAGAAGCGAGAAACGTAAGATACATGACAAATCAATAAAATTATTATACAATTATAATAAAGACATTATTTCCCTCAGGTGAGCCAGACAATTTCAAAATACGTCAAACTCCGAGGTGATACGATTTAGCAAAGATTTTGCTCTCTCTACCAGCATAACCGTTGGCAGGTTGTTTCTGCATCGTGGGAGATAAAACAATCTATGGCCCCTTTGCCGAGATCAGGGTTAAAATAACCTACAACGCTCAGGATTTATGAGTTGTGTATACAACAGTCGAAAGAAGTGTATCTCTAACACCCCAGCGTATGTCTCGTCTTCTCTCGAGTGACTGGTAGCCTAGCATCCCTAGCAAGAATTCAGTCGGAAAGAGCCACGGGTAATATTTATTGTCCTTAAGATAGAGGTTTCGCAGAAATTTCTTCTGAACCCTCTCCACCATCAGGGAACATCGAACCTCACGCGGCGCCCATAAAATAGAACTTAATTCCAATTATCATATTTAATGTGTAAAAATTCATCCAATTATATATTATTTTAATGACATTATTCGCCTTTTTTAGTTCGATAATTATTTTGAATTATTATATAATTACAGAATAAGATAAAATAATCATATTTATTTTAATTTTAAGTTTCTGTATTTAGGTAGTATGTTAACAAATAATGGGAGAGTGGAGAGGGATATAATCAAATCAAATCAAATCAAATTAAATCTGTTTCTTTTCTCAAAAGATATTACAAACAACAATTATAGTTTATGGCATCTATTGAGAATAGGTAAAACATAAAAAAATATATAATACCAGGAACGCATGAGAGATGGTTCGACATTCAGAGTACAAGACTCTCCAAAGTCAAGAGTATTTGTCTTCTGAACGTACTTTCACGAATATGAAAGACACTGATTTCCGAAGCGATCATGTTCAGCAGTTTGATTGTTCTCCCCACCGGCATCATCAGAGGCAGGTTGGTCCTGCATGCTGGGAGATAAAACAGTCTGTGGTGACGCTGTCGAAGATAACCATCCGGAACATAAAGATGGATAGCCTCCAAGATGACGGAATTCTCAAAGAATCCCTTGATAAGTCTGAAGAAATGGGTAAGTGTGCACCCATCCCTTCTTATTTGTAAACTATTGGTCCCCAGCATGCCCGCGAGGAATGCAGTGGGATAAAGCCACGGATAATTACCAAACTTCCTCATGTAGAGATATCTCAGAAATCTTTTCTGAACCCTCTCCAACATGAGCGAGTATCTCACCTCGTGGGGACTCCATATCACCAAGCCACACTCGAGCCAGGATTTAAGAAGGGTTGGGGCAGGCAACAAAGTAAATGGTGCACTTATTTCAATATATTATAATATGTCCTTTTGGTATTCGTTCGTCTAAATTAAATGTTATGAGTAAAAGAAAATCTTAAATCGTATATTAAAAGTTTCCATGTGAAATATCATAATTTAATTTTAGAACAAATGTCTCATATTCACTCATGAAAATATTCGTAAGGATAAAAACCTCCGAAGTTTCATTTTTGGGGCGATAAATCAGTTATGCGGGAAAGTTTATTAGAATAAAAGGGGTTAAAAACACCCGGTCGCAATAAAACTTGACTTCATAATAATTCCGCCGCGAAAGGGTTAAGCACAGGGTGTTCCGAAAGTTTTATGGCGGAGAAATTATTTAAACAAGCGTAAGATGAGCCGCACTAATTGTCTTTTGCGGTTCCGGATGAGAGTTGTACTGCGGCGACGGCTCGTGAATTTTTTCAAAGTTTTGGAAAATATTTGTTTCTTTTCTCATACAAAATATTTTGGTAAATTTAACTTTGATATTAATACTGGCATCTCTGATTCTCTAAAATGCACATTAAGGAAACATAAATTTATGGAAAAGTAAAATTAATATTAATCAATTTCTTCTATATACGCCATACTTTGTGTTGTTATGATGGTTTATTCTAACTAACTAACTAACTTACTATCACGCCGTCTCCCCAAAAGGGTAGGCAGAAAGGATGGACTGCCACACTTTAACCGATGCGGCACTCTATCCCTCTCTTGACGCGGTGTGATAGGTTGCGAACCTCGTCGCCACTAATAGGCATCTCCCGCGCACATTTTAATTATTTCTATTTTAGTTTATTTATATTATTTTATGTTCAATTTGTATATACAACACTTTTATTAAAAATAAAATTATATAGACATGTTTCGGACAAACAGTCCTTCTTCAGTAAAGATACATATTTATAAAAAATATTATAAATTGTTAAGAACTTTAACTTATTATTTTAAATTTTAAATTGAATCATAATATTTGTTATTACAAAAGCAAACACGTTCATAAATCTTTATCTGTCAGATCATGTAAACAATAACAATTTTATAATATTTTTATTAACATTTATCTTTACTGAAGAAGGACTGTTTGTCCGAAACATGTTTATGTAATTTTATTTTTAATAAAAGTGTTGTATGTACAAAGTGTATAAAAAATAAAAATAGAAAACAATATTGATTAAGCTTGCATTATACCAAAAATAACAATTGGCGTTGAAACAAGGACAGACACAGTTAACACCAAACAAGTTTTGAAGACTTCCACGATAAAGACACTGAGGATAATAGCAGACAAGATACTAGAAGACTGCGTGAGAAACTGTAATAAGAGATATGTTTAAGACTGAGGATATGATAAGACTGAGGAGACCACAGGGAGGGACTTGTAGGGACTGGTAGGGCCATGTCCAAAGAATGGACAGCACCAGACTCCCCTATATTGCATTGTATAATAAGCCTTTAGGGACTCTATTGTGAGATATAGGATGATTTTTTTGGAGGTTTAAAATACATATTTAAAATGAAAAAAACTCATTAAAATAATGTTAATATCTATGATACTAGCTTTATTCAATAGATAATTTTATGCCATTATTGTTTAAATATGATTTCGGGTATTTGAGCGCCACGGCTAGCTGAATGGAGCGCAATCGTGAAATCCAATTTTCGACAATTGTCGTCTTTGTGGATGCGTATTATCCACTAGAGTGTACGTGGTGCGAAAACGATCCACGGTCTTTCGAATAACTTGCTCGGATGGACGATTATGTCGACCGTAAAATGGACGTAGTGCACGATAAGTTTGGCAAACCGAACCATGATTTTCAAAATCAATTTGCACAATTTTCAAGCGCACTTCTGGCGTCAGTCTATTAATGGTAAAATGGCAAAACGTATGAACTACGAAACAACTGTCAACTGTAAAATTGACAATCTGTAAAAATAACATTGCCAGTTTAAAAACCAAACCTCTAAAAAAAACACCCTATACTCGTATATAATATAATGATATTTTGAATTAACACGATTTTTTAATAAGAAAATTATTCTCCTATTGTTAAAATTATGTGAAATGACAAAACCGACCAAAACACTTATTTATTTCAATAAGGGTTTTCAGAGATCCAGATATGTTCTGAGTCCTATACAATTTATTGGTTCCGAGCCGACTCAAGATTGATTCTGTGATACAGAATCCTCACGAGGTGAGATATTCCGTTATGCTGGAGAGGATTCTGAAAAAAAAATCTGAGGTATCCCTACATGAGGGAGTATGGTAAATATCCATGACTCTATCCTACGGTATTACGATAAGGAAAGTCGAAGATTATATTTCATTACATATTCTTATATAAATCAGGTGATATTTTATGAACTTGACCGCGCTGGAAGACAATGATTTTTTTCTTCCGGCAGCGATAGCATAGATTGTTTTACTTACTGCCCATCAGAACTAACCTGCTTCTGCCGCGTCACCACCGGTGGGAAAAGAAGTCAGTCTGCTGAACGAAATCTCCTCGGATATCATCATGTACTTTCAGAAGAAAAATACTCTTGAATTTAAAGCGTACGAGTATATTGTCTTCTGTCTAAAATCAAACCATCGTTCATGCGTTCTTGGTATTGTATTATATATTATATTTTACCTGTTCTCAGACTTTTGACAGACATTTAAAAAAAAAGTTTTTGTTTTGTTAATCTCATATTTTTACATCTAATTACTTTTACTAAATGCCCAAATAATGCATAAGTTTCAATGATATCCTTGTTTTTTAAAAAGGGCAAATGCTGAATGGTTATATATTAATTGCACAGTTGATATAAAAATACTGGTCCAATATCATGATCCAACACCTTTTACTTCTTGTACTAGCCTTTTATTTCATCTCATTATCATTCAATCACATTACCCATCAAAGTTGTATTGGCATTTCCAGGAATCTGTTTGTTTACAGTCGTAACGCGTACATAGTTTAATTGGCGCCGAATCCAGGCAAAGGGTTTGTTTGATCATGAAACAGATCACTCGATATGTTTATGTGTATCTATGTTCCGGCTTCAATACCAGATCTTCTCAAATTGTTTTTATTAAGAAAATTTGATATAAGAGATTAAATTAAATAAATAAAACATTTAATTAAATATCAGACATGTTTCGGACAACCCGGTCCTTCCTCAGTGATATAATAAAAATATTAAAAATATTATAATATAAAATTGTTGACAAATATAATCACTCTACAGATGTTATAAAGATATATTTTGGAACATTTATGCTTTTGTTATAACAAATATTATAAATCAATTTAAATTTTAAAATAATAATGTAAAGTTCTTATTGAGGTTCAGGTAATTACTTACAACAAAGGAAATAAATCAAAGATTGGACTTACCTAAATAACTTTTTATATATGGTAGGTTAAACAAGGCGTAATTTTAAATTAAGAATCAAAGAGCACATAAGATGTCTCTCTAAAGTTAGTGTTGTATATACAAAGTATATAAAAAAGAAAAAGACAAATAAAACATATACAATACAAAGTATGGCGAACATAATAGAAGAAAAAAATATTTAATAAAAAATATCTTTATAGTATATATTAAGTTTAGGCTTCGACTCTAATATTTTAATTTCATAACTATCTTAGAATTGCATTTTCTCTGAAGAGATATGGCGTCATCTCTCGATTTTCTGGTACATCATAAGTCATCACAATTATGCTCGTAATTTTTTTTAACAGGTTTTCAACTCTACCCATTCCAATCCAGTCTCTTATATTTCACAGCCAGGACAGGTGCCTTCTGCCAACTCCCCGCGTCCGTCTGCTTTGCCCATGATTATCAACCGAATGGGTGATATCTTTCTCCCCTTAGCATATGACACAAATATGAGACTTTTCTAATCTTCACACTAAAAAACAGCTCTCTATTGGCTCCGGCTCTCTGTAGTACGTCTGCATTACTGACCATATCGGTCCACGGTATACGACGCATTCTGCGGCTTATCCACACTTCAAATGCCTCCAGCCGGTTCATAAAAGTCACATTCAGAGTCCAAGTTTCACAGATATACAGTAGAATAGACCATAAAAATTTACTATTCACTGTCGGAGTTTTGGGTTATGATTATCGTTGCAAAATAAGGTTTTCAATATTTTACACTATACTAATATAACTAACTAGCTAACTAACTAACTAACCATCACGCCGTCCGGAGAGATAGGCAGAAATAATGAACCGCCACATTGTTCTGTCCTGACATACTTCTCTCGTTTCCTCTACATTCATACATCTTGTCATGCATACACGTCGGTTTCTCCGACTCCTCACGTGACCGATTTGATCGTGTCACGTTATCCTCTATTTCTAGCTCCGTTCACGTCGTTCACGTATACCCTCTTCACCATTCTGTCATCACTCATTATTTCCTTGTGTCCAAACCATCTTAACGACCCTTTCATTATTTTGTTCATAACACTTTCATTCGCACCGCATCCACTTCTTTTACTTACATTTGACACTCTTTCACATACAGATTTACCACAAATTCATCTTAGAGATCTCATTTCTACTGCACGTATTCTAATTTCATCCTTATTTTGCCAGTTACATGCTTCACTTCTATACATTAGGGTCGGCACAAGAACACCATTTGTACTGCTACCTTTTTTTTTTTTATAGGCTTTTGTTTGAGATGACAACTTTAAGTTCACCATTTACTCTGTTGCCTACCTCAACCCTTCTTTCAATATCCTTTTCAACTCTCCCATCCTTTGTAAACATACTTCCTCAATAAACAAATTCATCCACTTGTTCCAGATTTTTTTTTACACAAATGTTGCAGACTGTCATGTTTCCTTCTTTTTCGAAAATCATTACCTTGAACATATTCACATTTATATAAAAAATATTATTCACTACATAATTCGGAGCTGATCGTTTCCATTGACTTTCGTAACTTAATCAAAACGCAAGAAATAATATAGATAAAAAGAGATTATACAAGGGAAATATTTATTAAGAGATAAAGAAACAAATGTTCTATTTCGGCATACTTTTTTATTCTCAAATTTATATATTTTCTTTATATTTTATATTTAAAAAAACCTCACGCACCGCCCTTTTGTGTATCTTAATACATCTGCCTCATGCTTTCTAAATGTCGGGCGATTATTCTCAGCCTAGTGACATAATTATAGAATAGCCTTTGAGGCTTAAGCTTGGAGTTACTCACCACGTTAAACATTTTTCTCATTATCTGATCCCGAACTTATTTCCGGCGAAATGATAGTAATCACTGTTACAATTCCATTCTTCGAAATGGCTCTTAGAAATAACCTTAAACAAACATTAATACATAAAAAAAGAAAAATATCTGAAATCATATCCTTAATAGCCTCAATGATCTTATAGAAAATATTTAGAGATACTAAATAACGAAATAAGAAAGAAATGTAAGGAAGATGACTGCGTCCTCAATAAATTTAAAAAGGAACACTTAAATGTTTTAAGCATATGGAATGAATGAATGAGAGAATAATGGTTAAAAAATTATAATATATACAAACAGTGTGAATGGAAAAAGAAGCCGAAAACGGCCAAGGAAAACATGGCATGATCAAATAAATCAATTGCCGAATTTATAACCATGATATATTAGAAGTCGGAAAAATTGAGGAGCGTGTTCGCGCTACTTCTTCTTCTTCCTCAGCCTATTCCCGTCTACTCCTGGACAAAGGTCTCCTCCATTCGCTTCCATGTCACTCTGTCCTGTGTAGACTGCACTATTCCGACGTGTCTGTTCAGATCATCCTTCCACCGTAGTTGCGGTCGCTCTGCACTTCTGTTTGCCGTCCACGGTCTCCAAGTCAGCAGTATTCTTATCCATTTTTCATCTGAGCTTCTGACTACGTGACCTGCCCATTGCCATTTTAGAGTCGCCACCCGGTGGATGATGTCAGTGACTTTTGTTTTTTTCTCTCACCGTATCGTTTCTGACTCTTTCTCTTAGACTTATTCCTAACTTTGGGTCACTCGTAGTTTTTCGGCACTTTGTTTGGACAATGTAACAGTTTCAAGACCATAAGTACCAACTGGCAGAACGCAGGCTTCATAGACGTTTTGATCGGTATTTTCCGGTTTTTAAGGATGTAACTAATGTTTCCGAATTCATTCGTAACGATGTATGAATGTAGTAGAACTGGAGATTTTTATCAATACATGGTAGCCTTGCCGTTCATCCTGTGATGGCGTTATGGTAAGTTAGTAAATTAGAAGATACTACTAGATAACACTTTTCGAGCCTATAATCTTAACCAATGATTAAAAATATTTCGCTACCAACCACTAGTTAAAGAGTTTGACGGGGCGTTTTTTGGTCAAAGCAATCACAAATTAAAGGGGACGTTATGGATTAACAGCCTGGACAATACTCATATTTGAAACTTTTAATTACAATTACGATAATAATGAAACTGGCAAAAGAATGATGAAAATAGAAAAAATGCAGTAGAAATGAGATATCATAGAAGAATGTGTGGAAACTCTGTGTATGATGAAAAAATATTAAATAGTCCATTGTTTTGGCCGAAACACTATGATACCTTAACATTATAAACTGCTAAATTTAATAACATGTTTTATGCATCACAATTATATTTTATTTTACGTGACAGCTGTTTCGTCAACCCATGTTGATATCATCAGGTGTTACTTGTAACACCTGATGATGTCAACACAGTTTATATTTTTAAAATATATTGTATTAAGTAAATGCGGTGCAAATCAAAGTATTATGCACAAAATAAAGAAAGGATCATTAAGATGGTTCGGGGACATGGAATGAATGAATGAAGAAAGAATGATAAAAAAAATATTTGCCAACGATGTGTATGGAACTATAAATAGAGACAGATCGAGGAAAACGTGGCACGATCAAATAAACCAAAATTGAATGTCGGCTGAATTCTACGTGCGAGCATGACACGATGCTCGACGAAACGACACACATGAAAGTGCGGTATAGTTCATAGTTAGTACCTTCTCCTTCGGAGAAACGGCGTGATGGTTAGTTAGTTTATCATAATTAAGTGTTATAAAATAAAATAAAACATGATGTTGAAGCAGGAGCAGAAAAAATCAGGAACAAACAAGTTTTGAGGACTTTCGAGACCATGACACTGTAGATGCTAGCAGGCAAGGCACTGAGAGATCGCATGAGGAATACCAAAATGAGAGAGATATGTGAGGATGATAATATTATAATATGGAGTAGACAGCGACAGGGAAACTGGCACTGTTATGTCCAAATAATGGACACCACCCTCTAATTTACACTAGTAATCAACCTCACTGGTATGTCTTCGTGGAAAACCACCTTTAACCACCCTACATTCAGGTTATTTTCCGAGAAACGTGCAAAAAAAAAAAGATTTTTTATTAATGAAATTGAATTGTATATTAATTTAATTTTTTTAAATTACCAAACGTCAAATAATCGGCCACACACTTTGCCTGCCCCTTGTAAAACTATCATATTTATGAAGACTTGTAATCAAGTATTGTTGGCACACGCGCGTATCCCTAACAGTTTGTACATTTTGGGTAAATTACTTTTTCTCAAGCGCGTACGTGATACGGGATAGCGCAGAATGGTACAGTCAAAGTGAATGTATCACGTGCGTTCAAATACGTAGGGTGGTTAAGATGGATTAACAGCTGAAAATCTATCTCACAGGAGGAGTAACCCTCTGGAACACAGACTCATATCAATCCATCTGATAATGTCTCTTTGGAATCCTTGCTATTATATTTTTATTATTTTATCTTTAATTTCAAATTTATTTTTAATTAAAAATGCCTTTATTTAATAAGTTAAAAAACTTGTTTCTGGCAATTTAAATATTTAGCATGTAAAGTTAATTGTTCTCAAAAGTGTCGAAAACTTAGATGTAGAAAACTACGATGTAGAAAACTTATTCAAACAATTGAACATCTAGCTGAAGAACTAATAATTTGTCTGAAATGTAAGGAATTACGTTAATGTTCCTACCTTTGGAGAAGTGGTTCCCAAAGTGTTCGATAACATCCCCTAGTTGGCGCTTAACCAATTCACAGCGGTGATTGTAGCCTCGAGTGCAATCGAGGGGAGTGAATGAAATTATGGGGCGGCGATAGAAAAAAAAGACAAGAATAATTCAATCGCGTATTTCCAAATACCTTATACATTTTTAATAATTGTTATTTTATAAAAATAGGATGTTTTTTTCGAAATAAACACAGACAAAACTCTTTGTAATCCTTCAGTGTGAACAGGTCTACTTCAAAACATTTTAAACTTGGAACTCAAGTTTTGAAAATGGCTGCATATAATCAAAACTATTGATATTATTATTTATTGTTTCTTGAACAATGATGTAAAATATTATATTAAATAATTAACACGAATTAAAACAACAGTTATCTAGAAATTCTATTATATTTTATGGGAATGACATTATTTCTGTCTGGTATTTCCTAATGTGGACAGACAGATCTAGTTTTTGTATTGGTAATAAATGCCTGTGATGTTCACTAATTATTTAAAAAATTAAAGTTTGATTACAACAAGCAGTTATTTTTTTATACATTTTTAAAACACGTGACCTCGATAAATTTCAAAAAAACTAAAATTCGTTTTATCTCAAAAATGGTTCACTTTTGCCTAATACCTTACATGACATAAATCATCGGAAATAACCTACCCTTCAACCTCCTAGAAGTAATATATTCAATAACCAATAACCCTGTATAATATTTCATATATTCACATTGCATATTACTTGAAGAGGTCTAATGAACCTTTCGACGGACTTGAAATTACAATTAAACAAGGTACTCTCTTAAGTAAAGAGTATTTATCTTCTGAACGTACTTTCAGTAATTTGAAAGACGTCAATACCCTAGGTGATTTTGTTCAGCAGTCTGATTGCTGGTTGATAACAAATTGCAAGTTTGAAGATCAGTGTCTCCATAAGTACTACGTACTAGAAGATAATAATCATCATTCGGCACTGGAGTTTGGGTGCTCTGGTAAAAGTAATCCTTATCAAATCAAAACATTTCTTCTATATACGCCATAGTTTGTGTTATTATGATAGTTTATTTCTATTTTTCTTTTTTATACACATTATATATACAACACTTATATTTAAAAAAAAATATATGTAGACATGTTTCGGACAAACAGTCCTTCAGGATAGAACGCTTGGCTCCTGATCCAGGGGACATGGGTTCAAGCCTGGACACGACCAGATTCCTTCTTCATAATAATGAGCTATTGTCTGCTCACATTGAAGATTGTAAAATAAATTCTAATATCATTGATGTAAATCCTTGATATTAGTCTTTTTTTTTTAAATAATAATAAAAAAAATAAACAAATAAAATAAAAAATAAAATAAAATTATAACATATATCAGATCAAGTAAACAACAACAATTTTATAATATTTTTAAAAATGTATATTTACTGAAGAAGGACTGTTTGTCCGAAACATGTCTATATAATTTTATTTTTTCAATATAAGTGTTGTATATACAAAGTGTATAAAAAAGAAAAATATTAATAAATCAAAACATTTTCATTCACCCAAAAGATATTACAAATATGTTGACAGTTTAAGGTATCTATTTGATAACAGGTAAAATACCATAATTACATGAGAGATTCGACTCTAGGAATGAAAAATACTCTCTAAAGTCAAGAGTCTTCTGAACCTACTTTCACCAATATAAAAGACATCGATCTCCAAGGCGATCATGTTCAGCAGATTGATTGATTGGCATAACCAGAGACATAATGTTTCTGCATGATGGGAGATAAAACAGTCTGTGCTGACGCTGTCGAAAATAACCACCCGGAACATAGAGATGGATACCCTCCAAGATAACGAAATATTCATAAACCCAGGGTACTTAGTATTGTTATTGTATTGTTTATAGTTAGGTTCCAGGCTAAGTATTAAGAAACCTGTTTTTTAAAATAAGGGCTGGGTTAAAAATATCTTGAAACGTATCTCAAGCTTCTAGGTTTAAGAAACCCTGTTTCAAAACATAATCCGTCTGCCTCTTCTCCCACTACTCTTCCTGGCTCTCCCACTACTCTCCAGCCAGCCGAATAAGTCATCATCTTCACGTGTGCCAATATTAAATTTGAGACTGAAAACTTTGCCGAAAATAATTAATGTGCCTATTAATTAGAGAAATCCTTAAAGACAATCCTCCACATACTCACGCGGAAAGAGGTTGAACAATGCTCGAACTCTCGTATGTGTAAAATTTGAATTAAAAAAAAATCATCCGAGAAGATAAAAAAATATATACACAAAATTATGATAGGATCGATGCTTGCAAGAAAAAAATATGGCATGACCAAGTTTATTAAATTTTTGAGGTCGGTCACGTTAGAAGTCCGAAAAATCGACGTGCAGGTATCGCTGTATAAATGTGGAGGATGATAAAGTTGTGTTTGATTAGGTTAGGTTAGAAAAATGTATTTAAAGTGGAGGGAAAGAAAATAAAGAAGACGAAGAAAAATTTATCTCCTTACCGTTCTGGTAAACGTGGTGGTTCGTTGTTTCTGTTATTAAATTTTTATTCAAATTGTTTTGATTTTATCATCATTAAATTCAAATATAAAATAACAATTAAAACTTTAGTAAATATTTTAGTTTTCATTTGGTTAAACTTCATTTTAAAATGTTTTTTTATATTTTACAGGGATTTTTGTTTGTTATCAAATATTAAAATCGACAAAATTATCGCTTTTAAATTGTCATTTAAGTAAAACATTATACAATATCACAAATTATTTCGATTTCTCCTCCTCACGTGCCCAACATTCAATATTTGATTGATTTGATCGTGCCACGTTTTCCTCTGCCTTCCTCTATTACTAGCTTCGTTAACGTCGTTTACATATACCTTCTTCACCATCATTCTTCACTCATTCATTCCATGTGTCCGAACCATCCAAAAACTCGTAAATATTCCAAAATAAAATTCATGAGTGTGGTCAGATATGAGAGATATTAAAATGATATTTATAGAACTTTTATAATATTTATATTGTATATAAAAAACACTCATGAGGGGCTTTTGTGTCCGAAACATGCTTTTTTTTCAATAAAGTTCGTGTTGTTTATAACATTTTATAATTATTATTTAACGCATCCCCAAAATAAAGTTATGGCGAATATATAACAGATGGCGCCGGTTATTAAAAAAGACTTAATTTATATCTACTTATTCTATGTCTATTTCCAACAACCTTCTATAGCTGTTTACCATGGTCTATTTTTTACAGAATACATTTTCCAGTGTTTGATGGTGATTATGATGATAATTTTTATAACGTACTATGTATCGGTGGATTATATTTAACGACAGTTTTATAAGGTTCTGATATCGGCAATTCACAAAGAAAGACAAGTCTCTCCCTTCAATAAAGTGACCCTCCATGCTCCTATGCCTGGAAAACTTTAAAATCTAATTAGATGACAGTTCTTCGCTTAATTAAATCATAATTGTAATGCGTAAGAAGTTTCATAAGCCCCAACTTTATTATTTACCCGCGGTGCTCGCGCCCGCCAAGTCTGGTGCCCTGTTATTGGGCTTTATAAAATTGTCAAGAACTTACATTGTTCAAATGGAACTATTGACAAAGCAGAGTTTCGGGGAATTAATTCGTTTAATTAAATACCGAAATATAAATAATACATTCCGCAAATTAGAACGTTTAAGTTCTTCTTAGAATCTTCAAATTTTGAATATAATGATAAACATATTACAAATTAAAAAAAACTCTAAATCATACATAAAAAAACCTGAATTGTAATATTTAAATCACAATAAATTACTTCAATTTTCTTCGTATATTAATGAAATACTATTAGCAAACCGTGAAATTTTCAAGGAAGTAAAGATTTTCTACCCTAACCTAACCTAACCTAACCTAACCTAACCTAACCATCACGCCGTCTCTCCGAAGGGGTAGGCAGAAATAATGGACTGCCACACTTTTCTTTCCTGACATATTTCTCTCGCTTCCTCAACATTCATACATCGTGTCATGCACGCGCGTCGATTTCTCTGACTCCCGACATTCAATATTTGATTTGTTTGATCGTGCCACGTTTCCTCGGTCTTCCTCTATTTATGGTTCCATTCACATCGTTAACATATAATTGTTTTACCATTCTTTCTTCATTCATTCTTTCCATATGTCCAAACCATTTTAATGATCCTTTCATTATTTTGTTCATGACACCATCATTCGCACCGCATTCACTTCTTATATTTTCATTCGACACTCTACCATACACAGAGTATGCACACATTCGTCTAAGAGATCTCATTTCTACTGCATTTATTCTACTTTCATCCTTCTTTTGCCAGTTCCATGCTTCGTTTCCATACATAAGGGTCGGTAGAAGAACACCATTGTGCACTGCCATTCTAGCTTTTTTGGATAGGTTTTTGTTTGCGATGACAACTTTAAGTACACCATTCACTTTGTTGCCTGCCCCAACCCTTCTTTCAATATGCACATTTATACAAATAATCACATTTTGCAATATTAAATGGTTCACTCGTTTCTAAAAAAGGTAAAAAATAATCAATCTTTTGTTTTGTACTGGTGGATTTTTTAGTGATTATGTTTTATTCTCTCTTAAGTCATAAAATATTTTTCTGGACATTAAACACCGCGGCCGTGAATTTTAGTTTTTCATAAAACGGTATCATTTCTTTCTCATTTTCATCGATACTAAAATACGTTTTATAAAAAGAAGCAGCCAATGAAGCCACTCTTTTGCCAAAATCGTTATTTTTATATACGCAAGTTTTAACGTCGGCCATAAAGGTATAAAAAAATCCGAGTGTTTAGCCGAAAACATTAAAACTGAATGTGAAAACCTTCAGAACGGATCATTAAATTGCTTATATATTTACTGGATACGTCGCGAGACGCCGACTGATTTAACGTGCATCAACATCTGCCCAAATTAAGAAACTTTGCTCATAAAAAGACCCCGACTTGTACCATTATGCCTAAGACTTTGTCATAATGACACAAAGGAGTTTAGCATAGGAATTATAAGGATGAATTTATACCTATGTATGTTCAAAAGCTTAAAACCCTTTCAGACGAGATATACGAGTATGTTATAATAAATAACTAACTAACTAAATACCCGCGTAGGCAGACCTGGCATACCGCTGGCATCCTCTACATCACTGATTCTTAACGGGGGCGCCAGCGCCCTCTTGTGGGCGTTTTAGAGGTCTGGGGGGGCGTTTATATATTTTTTAAATTTAGGGGGCGCTGCAGGAGTTCCAGTGGGCGTTATGTCGAAATACAAAAATAAGGTTTTTTCACATTTCCTTCGTCGTATTTAGTGAAAAAAAATTTTTAGTGTAGCAATGCATATTTACTTATTTATTTATTTATTAAGGGTAACATACAGCGATTTCAATAACATATATATATAAAAGAAACATTAAGAATAATTAAAATAACGCCAATTACATGCTACCACAGATTAAAAATAATAGTTAACAATCAACAAATGATAGTGAGAAACAAGATTGAAGTTAAACTAAGACAAAATAAGGTATACATAATATTTAATAGTTAAAATACTTATAGTACTGGAAATAAAAAATAAAAGTAAGATAAAATTAAATAAAAAGTAATATACGAGTATTATAATATCACGTTACATCGTGGTCACATCCTAGCCGAAATGTTGCTCCGATCACTTTTTTTAAAATTTCGCTCGCTCAAATGAAAGACGTCAATGTCTCCAAAATGCTTGCTGTAGATATCACAGATTCGATTCGTAGTTTGTGCGATAAACAGGAAGGTGGAAAACTTGGCTCGCGGTGTGTCTCGTGCGAGACATGGGGGTATTGAGTGACAATTTGCTGAGAAGTTCAAATATTAAAAAATCACGAAATCGATTACAAATAAGCCAAAGAGGAGATTTGAGATTGCATTCAAGTTAATTTGAACCTAATATTATGAAATTGGTGCAATCACATGAGGCTCAAAGATCTCATTTAATTTTATTTTTATTTTTTATTAAAAATTGCATATTTCGTATTGAATCTTGTACTTTTTTTTATTGAAATAATATTATAATGTTATGTGCAATATTAATATGATAAAACGGCAATAAATACATAATGTTTATAAAAATAATCACTTATTTTATTTTAATTTCTCCTATTTTTTTTATTAACATTAGGAAATCGATCGCATAAAATACATAAGTGGAGAAAAGTGTAAATTTTTCATTTTTCATTTTGTGGGGGGGACGCTGGATAATTTTAACGTGGTAAAGAGGGCGATTCTTTCAATACGGTTAAGAAACACTGCTCTACATTCAAACATAGTAACATGCACGCTCGTCGATTTATTCGACTTCAAATGTGGCCGCCTTTCAGTATTTGATAAATATAGTCATGCCATAAATAAAAAATGTAAAGTTAAGTGCAGCATTCTAGCATATATATATTTTCCAAAAAATTGTCAGACGTGGTGGTCATAAGAAGGGCGGAATGAGGAATGTTGTTTAACATAAAGCGATCGCTCAACCCAACCAATGACAATTAATAAGTCCTGTTAGCGCCTCGGCTTCCTTTTTCCGTTCCAAGAAAACAATTTTCATCTTCGTCTCTATTGAGATACAATTAATCCTTATAAAAAAAATGATTATTTTAGCAAATAAAAATCCTCCCTATAACGGGTTACGCCAGTTGGGAGTTAATAACGCCATGTACTGAGTAAGTGATCAATAGATAAATTTACTTTACCTTTCCTCCAGCCTCCATATTATTCTAATTTATTCTAAAAATATATATTTATTTTTTTATATTCTTACGAATCCATTATTTAAAAACTCTATTATAGTATTCTCACGCACGGTAGGCAAACGACGCATGTAACAATGTATAGTAAATTCAACAAAAAGTCTGTAAATCTAACCGGAGCAT
The DNA here is from genome assembly GCA_022606425.2 of Lepidostoma basale. Taxonomy (NCBI): domain Eukaryota; kingdom Metazoa; phylum Arthropoda; class Insecta; order Trichoptera; family Lepidostomatidae; genus Lepidostoma; species Lepidostoma basale. The sequence goes on along the minus strand of JAHDVF020000336.1, from coordinate 812,395 downwards.
TTAGAAGATTAGTGTCTCTTTGAGATGGATGAATGTTTTCACGGAGAATTTCCCACTAATAAGATTGAAACTGGAACTATACTATCCATCAGTATTTCTGGAAATACACCTGCGTCCCTTTTTCGTGATCCAACTTCGAGTCCTGGAACGTAACCCTACAAAGGATAAAACAAACCACTTTTTTATATGTGTATATATATATTTTTTATGTTAAAAGTTTTCTATTAAACAATTCATTCTGCCCTTTCTAGTGACAGACATTTTGTAAATGTTAAACAAGGTCGCCATTTAGTATTTGATTAATTCGGTCCCTTGTTTTTCTCGGCTTTCTTTGACTTTCATTTTCATTGACATTGCTTACATATTATTTAATTGTCAATTTATTTAATTCTTTCGTGGGTCATTTTTGAGACAAAAGAATGATTTTTTCTTCTTCTTCTTTTACACTTTGATAGACTCAGGAGTCTGATATTTCAGGCGGGTCCTCTTGAGACCGTTTCGGGGGTCTTCCTGGTTGGCGTTCCATGGAGAGCTTTATATGGTATCCTATTTGCGCTAATGCTTTCTACATGTTGATGCCAGTATCGTCGTCTTTGACGTCTTCATCTGACCACATCTTTAACCACGCAGATTTCTCGGATTGCTGTATTCCTAACTCGATCACGTAGGGTTTTGCCAGCTATAGCGCGGAGTGTTTTCATCTCGGTTATCTTGAGCATGCTCTTTGTCTTGACAGTGTCTGCCCTCGATTCAATGCCATATGTGAGGATTGGTCGCACACAGGTCTTACAAATGCGTACAACTTGCTATCGATCCTCATGTCATTGTTTCTCCATATGACATCTTTCAGGCAGCCTGCAGCCGCTGCAGCCTAATCTACCTGTGACCTTACTTCTCTGGGGAGGTCATGAGAGCTGGTTACTTCGCTTCCAAGATATCTGAATTGGTCTACCTGTTCAATATTTTCTCTAAATTTTCTTTACAATACTAAAATCTCTCGATGGAAGTTCATTTAAAGTAATAATGAAATACAACGATGTTTTTAAGGGAGTATTCAAGTGAAGAAAATTTAAAGAATTATTTTTTTGCATATTTTTTAAGTTTAGACCACCTTTAAATATGAAACTAATAGGATTTTCTCAAATTCTAAATATTTTCGAAGTTACAGACATTTTGGTGACGCATCGAAAAATCGGTCCGGCCGGGACGAATGAACAAAACAGGCAGGCAAACTCTTACTACCTGGGAAGAGCCCACATTATGAAAACTCTTTTGTACTGAATAAATCATTAAAAATCTACTTCATTGAAGGTCGAAAATTGTATGAAACATCATTAAACGACTTAAATCGCGCGACACTCGACTCCAAACATTAAACGCAATTTTCCAAAACTGACTTTTTTTGATACGGTTGGCATGATATCTCAAGTTCTAAAGTACCGATTTACTTGAAATTTTGCACAGAGCTTCTTTATATATTTGAGTATCATACTACGAGTTTTTGAAAAAAATATTTTTTACTATTTAAAAAAAAATTCGAAATTTGAAAAAAATAAAACAAAAGTGATTTTATTTTCAAATCGCCGCCACATTGCGATTTTTTTAATTTCCCTACGTAGTGCGATTAGTACATTCTTCTTCTTGGAGATTTATTTTTTTTCACTGGTAGGACTGGAATTCTGCCAACCAGGACGTACTATTATTTTGTGAGCCCCCACTTTGCCGCTCTGCACCTTTTGGGATTTTGGATTTGTTTATATAATTGTGCTTTTTTATATTGTTAAAATAAAAATAAATAATTTGTGAAAAAATTGCTGGAAAAAATATTAATTTTTATTTAAAGCGCCCAAAAAACACCTTAAATACGGGCATTAAGACTAGAATACACCCTTAACTAACTTCTAACTCATATTCAATTTTTTTTAAAATTATTTCGTAATATTTTCAAAACTCTCTCTGCGGTACTGTTTCAAACGGAGAATTTATATATTTATTCATTTGAATTATATTTAACTTTTAAAAACTTAAATTTGAATGTAAATATATTTCTTATTCTTCTTCTTCCTCAGCCTATTCCCGTCCACTTATTCCGACGTGTCTGTTCATATCATCCTTCCACCGTAGTTGCGGTCACCCTGCACTTCTCTTTGCCGTCCACGGTCTCCAAGTCAGCAGTCTTCTTGTCCACTTTTCATCTGAGCTTCTGGCTACGTGACCTGCCCATTGCCATTTTAGAGTCGTCAGTCGCCGAGTCGATGTGAATATTATTTGCCGTAATTTGTTATTTGTTGGATTGTTTAGTTTAGTTAGTTTTAAGTAATTTAATGTATAATTTTTCACAAACTATTATGCAATAAGTATATTTAGTGGTTATAATAATGTTTAAAAGAACTCACGTCAAAAATAGTGTCAAGTAATAACTAATGTCATAAATATTGAGGTATCAATAATGAGAGTCCTCTCACGATACTCCCACATTAAATCGATTAAATAAAATAAAAAATGAAAACACTTCTTCCACTTTTGAAATTATTTCGGCTACAACCGATTTTGGCAGGCTTGCTGGCATCGACAGACTGGTAACACTGTTACTGGCACTTTTATATACAAACCGATATACAAATATAATATTAAAATGATTATGTAAATTTTATATGTCCTTTTCCTAATTTTAATGATGAGGCATACATTTATAGTATATATGCTGTGTAAAATGTTTTCTTCACTTTTTATTTGGCATTCTATAACACTTCTTTTTTCGACTTCTTCTTTCTCAACTATATTCTAGACGTTTTCATTTATAATATAAGGGTATTTAACAATAGGCTTGTCAGTTGAAACTCAATATTAAAACGAAAAGAAAAATCGTTTTCTAAAACTAAAATAAATTAATTTCGTATCGCAATAAATCATCACTTATTCCAGAACACCGCGTAGACCCATTTAACGTATGAAAAAAATTCTTTGACAGTCTACAAGTACTGGCAAAATATTTTTTCTGGTTTGTTGACAAAAACAACCCATAGATGGCATCATCTGTTTTCACTGCGAGCACAGTGGCGCAACCCGAAAGAGGGGGTGGAAATGTTTGCTCATTAAAACACATTTACCCTGAGTGCAGTGAGTGCTGTACCCCTGCAATCCACAGGGGTCGTGGAGGGCTAAAACTACCGACATGAAACGAAAATAACTTTTTTGCTCGGCGCGTGTTTTAATTTTTTGTACTTATTTGCAGGCTTACTTTTGCAACGTTGACTGTTTTAACGACTCGTATTTTTGTGTTCAAAGTCATCTTTCATCATCATTAGGATGACATTTCCAACACGAGGGTGTATGTTAGCTATCAGTGGCTCTGTCCCACGGCATTTTTTGGAAAATGCTGGGGACCAAATCTATGCAGCATTGAAGTGATGGGCGATAACCTATTTCTTTAGATTAATTAGGGGATAATAAAAATACCTGTTTGTCAGTGTTTAACCCTCGACACCAGAGAGCGCGAGCGTATATTTTGAACCTCTGCGTGACCACCATGCTAACGGAAAAACAACGTTCACTCCGATCAGCAGAAATAAGAACAAACAACATTACGATTCCAGTCAGAGACAATAAAGCAAAGACCGTGCTTTTAGGGTTGCGGGTCCGTTGGCGTTGAATTACCTCCATAGTTAGTATTATGTATGAGGATGGTGACGTTAAATTCAAGAAACCATTATAGACTGCACTGTTCGGTCAGTCTTTTCCTAGTGCGCTCTCGGATTAATTGATTAAAAAAACAACGCAATTAAAATTTTATTAAACTTAAAAAAATGGTTACAATAATAATCTAATTTTAATAATATTTATAATAATATTAAATATTAATAATATTATTTTAAATAAAACAATCAAAAATCAATTAAATAAAGCAATCCTGTATATTCCAGCTATCATCCGTAAAAATATAAATAACAATCAATGGCGTAGATTTTTATACATTAATAATTTAACAACAATAATTTCAAAACAATTTCCATGTGATAAAAGACCAAAGGAATTCGCAAACCATTTCATTGAAAAAGATAATTTATTTAAAGATAACGGCACTAAAATTTTGCATGTTAATAATAGAAATATAGCTTCTAAATCTAATAAATAATATAATATTATAAATAATCAAACAAATTTATCGTCAAGTCCAATAATTGATTTACTCCTTTGTTGTAAGATACCTGGACTAATAAGAACTCTAAATCTATTCAAAATATTATTATCAATATCATGATGAATTGGATACAAATATCGTAAAGATAAGCTGTAATACCGTTTACGTATTTGAATTTTAATTGTGATTCCATCGTAAAGTTCAGTATAAATTTATATCTAAGTTTAGAAATATTCATTCAAAAGAACAAAAAGCTTTGCAAATTCTCATTCCAGTGAAATCCACAACTACCCTCTACAACACCGTAGTTTCGCCTGTTTTAGTGCTACGACGCCGTTCCGTAGCAGGAAATCCTTGAATATTCATCCTTATTCAGTTTTCAGCCGACGATGGCATTTTCAGGAGGTGGATTATAACAGGACCTTGCAATATGCTGAGCCAGGGTGAGTATCTGCATACTTAGACATAATAAGGCAGTAGTATCCTCGAGGCGATGAACGGTTCTTTGAAGTACTGTATTTACGTTGGACTCAGTTCCTTCCGCCGTGAAATGAGTATGAATTAATTTTTAAACGCTTTCGAATAAAACTACGTTAGGGTTGAATAGACAGACGTAAATTATTCCTCCAATTCATTCAATTCTAGTGATTCTCATTTATGTAAAAGTAATTAAAGCTTGTTTTTTACGCCTTTATATAAAAAAGTCGGTAAAAAATATATTTTTGCGTTTTTTTGGAAAAAAAAGGTTCTAAATTGAATTTAAATAAATATTTATTCCTTCTTCTATGTTCGCCATACTTTGTGTGGTAGCTGTTTTATTTGTCTTTTTCTTTCTTTGTATACTTTGTATAAACAACACTATTAATATTACATATCACACATGTTTCGGACAACCAGTCCCTTTTCAGTGATACATATTATAAAGATACATATTTAAAATATTATAAAATTGCTAACAAATATAATCAATTTGGACAAATGTTATTATAAAAATTGATCATATTTGTAAACAATTTTATAATATTTTAAATATGTATCTTTATAATATGTATCACTGAAGAAGGACTGGTTGTCCGAAACATGTCTGATATGTAATTTTAATAGTGTTGTATATTCAAAGTATGTAAAAAAAGAAAAAGACAAATTAAATATGTAGTAATTAACACGAATAAAAACATCCATTTTCTGAAATTTTTATCTCAATATATGTGAATAACATGTTTTGATAATCTAAAGCATTATCACACAGGCATTAGCACCACCCTGATGTATGGAAGTAAATATGAAACTGGCAGTAGCAAGATGAAAGTAGAGATGTATATGTATAAAACGATGTACGACAGAATTTAAAATGCTTATATAAGGAAGGAATGTAGAGTGGAGGAGAATGTTATGAACAAAAATATGAAAGGATATACTGTTTTTAAAAAAATATACGTTAATGGTATCAATGGATTGTGGGGATGTGGGAAACCGAGAAAAACTTGACAAGATCAAATCAATCAAATTTTAAATGTCGGCCATGTTAGAAGTGGAAGAATCAGCATGCGTTTGTAGAGACTAAAAATTTGTGTCAGGATCGAGGGGTGTGGCGTTTCATTCTCTCCCTACCCCTTCGGGGAAACGGCAAAATTGTTTGTTGTTGTTGTACATGTTTCAGTAATTTGTTAATGTTTAGAAAGCCGAAACATGTCATTTTCTTAAAATATAACTTCTATAAACAGACGTTTTCATTAATAATATATTGAGTTTTACATCATTTATCAAGAAACAATAATTGTTTTTTTTTACACTTTTATTTCTGGGTGTTTTTAGGTATGCGAATCGCTAACTGTGTAAAGTATGATATAGATAATATTTCAAAATTCATGAATGGAGAACAAAATCGAAATGGATCAAAGAACAAATGATAAACTGTTAAATTAAAAAAAACTTTGTTTATGTACCACAATTTATATATTTTTTTTATTTTTCGCGGCAGCTGTTTCGTCAACCTTTGTTGACATCACCAGGTGTTACAATAATCTATCAACTGTTAAAATTTAATTTTCGTGATTTTTCGAACGTTTATGTGTATTTTTCCTATGTCAATGGATATCAACATAAGTTGACGAAACAGCTGTCGCGAAAAATAAAAAATATAATAAATGTAAAATGTGTGATACATAAATAAAGTTTCATAATTTAACAGTTTATAATGCTGTAGTATCATAGTGTTGCAAAAATAATGGACAATTTAATAATCACATGAATTTTATTTTAAAAATGTCGGCTATTTGAGGAGTCCGAATATCTTTGTGCGTGCAAAACACGTGAATGATTTCAAAATTTTAAATACGTCAGGAGAGAAAAGATTTAAGAATCATCCTCTCTAAGTATCTTTTCAGATAAACAGCTATAACTGCAACGAAGGTCCCATGTTCAATTCCCAGGGATGACAGTGTACAAATTCATAGTCTTTTGTCTGGTCGAATTAACGTGCTAAAATAACTTGCGATAGACTAACTACCTATCACACGTGCTGAGAATTAATAGCTAAAAAATGTATATAAAGTTATTTGGCTCAAATAATCTGTTATATACATAAATATACACAGGGGGCAAATACTATTGACTTTAGAAAGTATATTGTCTTCCTAATGTCGAACCATCTTTAATGCGTTCCTGGTACTTTGTTGTAATATTTTTATGATATTTTACCTGTACTTAATAGATACCTTAAACATTTTCCTGTTTGTAATGTCTATTAATTTAATAAACTAATTTGAAAAAAAATTTGAAATGTGGAAACCAATGGTAAACCATCATATCGAAATGGCCTAAGTGGCATCGCATATAGCAAGCAAAGGGAAAATTATTTTATTAAAAAAATAAATATGGCACTAAGTAACTAACTAATGAGGGGTAGGCAGAGAAGATGGACCGCCACACTGCTCCTGACAATCTGACATCTCCAGATTCCTCTACAATCATACATCGTAACATGCACGCTCGTCGACTTTTCCGACTTTGAATGTGGCCGCCTTTTAGTATTTTATTAATTTCATCATAATAAATAATGAACACAAAAAATATATATACAAAATTTCTTTAGTATTATGTATTTAGTGTGCTTACACTTGTTTTTATGTTCGACCGGTTTCGGCGGCTTGCTGCTATCTTCTGGTACCTACACCAAAATTTATTTGGTTTTTCTAACAAATGATAGTGGTGGGGGTTGAATATGTTTTACCCTGTTTCTAAATAATGTATTATATTCTAAATAATGTATTCTACGAGTATATAATGTTTTTTTTTATTATATTTTGGGTTAGTTCGTTTTTTTATCATGACATGCTTATTTACGTGTATTATGCATCAGTTTTTTTCATCATGCCATTCTCATTTCATCATGCCATGTTTAAAACTAATTATATTGAATTCCGATTTGTTATCAAATCAAATCAAATCAAATCAGTTTATTTTCTCAAAAGACATTACAAACATTTTTTATAGTTTAAGGCATCTATTGAGAACAGGTAAAACATAAGGAATATATAATACCAGGAACGCAAGAGAGATGGTTCGACATTAGGAATACAAAATACTCTCCAAAGTCAAGAGTATTTGTCTTCTGAATGTACTTTCACGAATATGAAAGACATCGATCTCCGAAGCGATCATGTTCAGCAGTTTGATTGCTCTCCCCACCGGCATCACCAGAGGAAGGTTGGTTCTGCATGCTGGGAGATAAAACAGTCTGTGCTGACGCTGTCGAAGATAGCCATCCGGAACATAAAGATGGATAGCCTCCAAGATGACGGAGTTCTCAAAGAATCCCCTGATAAGTCTGAAGAAATGGGTAAGTGTGCACCCATCCCTTCTTATCTGTAAACTATTGGTCCCCAGCATGCCCAAGAGGAATGCAGTGGGATAAAGCCACGGATAGCAACCAAACTCCCTCATGTAGAGATATCTCAGAAATCTTTTCTGAACCCTCTCTAACATGAGCGAGTATCTCGCCTCGTGGGGACTCCATATCACCGAGCCACACTCGAGCTGGCTCCGGACCAATGAGTTGTACAAAATTCGCAAAACATAGGGATTCTTGAAAACTCTACCAGTTCGGAGAATAAATCCCAACATTTTCAGTGCAACTCCACAGATTCTCTCGATGTGAGCATGGAAAGTCAGCCTACTTTCATAAACGATACCAAGATCCTTTATCGTTGAAACACGCTTAAGTTGCTGGTTATCCATTGTGTATCTGTAATTAAAACACGTTTTATTCCACTTTATACCTATTTTTCTCGACGTGTTTCGAAAGCTTTACATCTTCATAATCGAGAGAACGGTATAATGTTTCTATCATTAAAAAAACTCAAAAGTAGAAAAAACAGTGTTTTTTTCATAGATAAAATCATTATTTTGGAATTTCACATTGTCAACGCCTTAAGTTTATCTGAAATTATATTATATTAAAGAAAGTGTACCCTAGGTTTGAACCATGTCCCTTATATTCAGAGCCAAGCTCTCTCTGTTTCCATCCGGACACATTAAGTCAGGTAGTTAAAGACGGCGATGAATAATTTAATACTTGAAATTCCGGTCACGATGTAAAAGAAAAATTTCTAGAAGTTACAGAAAAAATTCGAATTAAAATACTTTGTCCCGTCTCTTAGCACATTCTGAAGCAAATTACGTATGTAAAAAGTGAGCCCCCTTAATAGTGTGTGTAAAAAGCGAGCCCTTGGTTCATAGAGGAGAAGTGACGACGTGTTCACTAGCAGAGCTAAGGGCTTTTCCCCATGAGCACCTAATGTTCGTGAAATTAAGAATGTGCATACATTAAAAGTCTTTTGTTACCGAGAGCTCAAATTCTACTAGCGGGCGGATAGAGGATTCAGAATAAAAGCGGTACGAAGCACATTATTTGTGATATGGCATTACTAAAAATAATTTTAAAACACTTTATTTGTCTTTTTCTTTTTTATCTACTTTGTATACAACACTAACTTTAAAAAAAAAATTAATTAAATATCAGACATGTTTCGGACAACCCGGTCCTTCCTCAGTGACATTATAAAGATATTTAAAATATTATAAAATTGTTTACAAATTATTATATTAAAGATCTTTATTATATCATTTTCAAAAGAGCCGCACAAGACAAGGAAGAATGGAAGAGAAAAATAGAGGAAATTCCTGCAAACCAATCCCAGGATTGAAACCAGAAAAGAAAATTATATCATTGAGGAAGGACCGGGTTGTCAGAAACATGTCTGATATTTAATTCTATTTTTTTTTATAAGTGTTGTATACAAAATATATTAAAAAAAATCATATATAATCGAATATAAAAAACAAAATGACAATAAAAAAACATCCAAAACATAAAGTTTGGCAACAATGAAAGAAATTAAAACACTTTGTTTTTACATTGCGAATGATGATGTTATGAACAAAATAATGAAAGGATCATTAAGATGGTTTGGACACATAGAAAGAATGGATGAAGAAAGAATGATAAAAAAAGTATATGTTAACGATGTAAATGGAACCAGAAATAGAGGAAGACCGAGGAAAACGTGGCACGATCAAATAAACCAAATATTGAATGTCGACCATGTGAGGAGACAGAGAAATTGACGCGCGTGCATGACACTATGTATGAATGTTTTTTTTTTAATGTATACAACAGATCGTTTGAACCTAATTTATTTTTAGCTATTATATTGATTCTCGTGACATGTGATAGGTAGCCAATCTATCGCCATTTTATTGTCATGTAAATTCTACACCAGACTAAAGACAGTGTTATGGAAGTGAGAGAAATATGTCGGGAAAGAAAATCGTGGCAGTCCATACTCTCTGCCTACCCCTTCGGGAGACGGTGATGGTTAGTTAGATAGTTAGTTAGTTAAATAGTTTGTTTTAACAACACTTTATTTTTGGTGAGAAACCAATATTTGGTAGTTTGAGCCAAGCCAATACTGTTCGTGTATAGCCCTGATGAAGCTTGATACAGAGTAAAAAAACCGGTTGGCGCTCCTTACTCAAAATTAGCAGGTTTTACACAAAGCGTTTTAAAAAGTGTTCAATTAATTTTTTAAAGCCCCTTCGACAGGACACTTGAAGAAGAAGGTAGGAAAGTAAATTAAAAACTAACTAACTAACCATAACGTCGTCTTACCGAAGGTGTAGACAGAAGAAATGGGCTGCCCCACTTTTCTTTCCTGACATACTTCTCTCACTTCCTCAACATTCATACGTCGTCTTTTCACGCAGTTGAATTTATCTGATTCCTCACGTGGCCGATATTTAATATTTGATTCATATTATTGTGCCATTTTTTCCTTGGCCTTCCTCCATTTTTATTTATTTTTTATGATTCCATTAAATCCAAAAATTTGCTTTTTATGATCAATGATTCTAAAAGATTTTTTTTTAAAACAAAGATTATTCAAATGATTTGATTTAATTAAAGTAATTAAATGTTCTGCTCAGTCAAAATGATCTTTTCAGTGAAATAATAGGACAAGTCAACAAGGCTTCAGCGGTATCAGGTTGTCTCAAGGATATAATATGGAAAAACAAGAATATGAAAACTGACAGTAGGGTCCAGAATATATAAAACCTGCGTAAGGCCTATACTGACATATACTATTGAGACCAGAGTGGATACTACAAGAATGAAGGCTAAAGTACGGGTGGCAGAGATGAGGACGCTGAGGATGATAGCAGGAAGGACTATTCGAGATAGGGTGAGGAACACGGCTATCCGCTAGATCTGCATGGTGGAGGATGTCGTGAGATGTGGCAAACAACGCAGAAGATACTGGAATGCTCACGTGCAGAGGATGGATCCCACCAGAATCCCACACGCTGTGGCGCATCAGATTCCTGCCGGCTGCTGTCCCCCCGGAAGACCGCCAAAGAGATGGAGAGATAGTTGGGAGTCAATATCCTAAGAGAGGCCAGCCTGATTTCAGGAACAGACCAAAGGTCTATAAGAAGAAAAGGAAGAAGAAAAAGACAAATTGCAATATTGGAAGGATAATTAAAAAAAATTAATATGGTTGATCAAGGTGTTTACAGGACTTATGACCTGTCATTGGTTGGGTTAAGCGCACGCTTTATGTAATTACAATATTCCCCATTTCACCTGTCTTATGACCATGTCTGACAATTTTTTTGGAAGTTGTATATATGTTGAAGTCCAACACCAGAATTCACATGTCAGTTTCAATGCGCCATCTATGAAAATTTGAATATATACGAGTATATTAATCTCTAAGATCACTCTATATAATCTACATACTAATAATATTTGTGTTTATTAATTATTATTATTACATTATTATTCGTCTCTATTGAGATACAATTAAATCATGAATTGATAACCCGCAATGGGTGAAATCCAGTATTCGTATACAAGGATATGTATACATCCAAAAAATATTGTTAAAAAAGGATTTCACATTTCCGATAAAAAAAAATCGAATTTGTGATATTTTGTTAAAACGTAATCCTTCTCAATGTCACGGGATGACTTGCTGCCATATAACCATGAGCCGCTCATATAATATTCACGGTGTGCCCTCTCCTTTAACTATGCATGTAAGTTCACAAAAATAGTATAATAAGACCTCATGGCGCAGTGGTAAATCATATTTTATTGTTTGGGTCCTGCAATCCTGTCTCCCGGGATTGTGCCGGACACGTACGGAAATTTTACTTTATCTCTCTTTTTTATATTCTACCTACCCCTCTCCACGACCCTTACGAAGCTCGCGTGGGAAGAAAACTATTCCATGCCTATATAATGAAATTGAGAGTAAAGTTCGCAAGATAAGTGGGAGTCTTAAGTCAATTAGGGTGCAAATTAATAATAATGTAAGGAGAATAGAGCCCCTTAGAAAAATAAAGAATTAAAACATGTCGAGAAGTTGGATCTCGTACGTGACAGCTCATGAAATAGAAAAATAAAGCTTTGTGTTCTCTTTTGGATAAGTACTTAAATTAATTATTAATTAAGCGAAGCATGGAACTGGCAAAAAAAGGATGAACATAGAATAAATGCAGTAGAAATAAGATCTCTTAGACGAATGTGTGGATACTCTGTATATGATAGAATGTCGAATGAAAATATAAGAAGTCAATGCCGTGTGAATGATGGTACTATGAACAAAATAATGAAACGATGGTTTGGACATATGGAAAGAATAAATGAAGAAAGAATGGTAAAAAATATATATGTTAACGATGTAAATGGAACCAGAAATAGAGGAAGACCGAGTAAAACGTGGCACGATCAAATAAATCAAAAATTAAATGTCGGCCATGTGAGGAGTCAGAGAAATCGATGCGCGTGCATGACACGATATATGAATTTTGAGGAAGCGAGAGAAATATGTCAGAAAAGAAAAGTGTTGCAGTCCATTATTTCTGCCTACCCCTTCGGGGAGACGGCGTGATGGTTAGTTAGTTAGTTAGTTACTTAAATTAAAAATATTTGTGAAATGTATACTTATATCTGTATACGAATCCTGGATTTTCACCTGTGGGTGGTTAATTTAAATTTTTATATATACAACTTCCAAAAATGTATCATACATGATCATAATAACAATGGTGGAATGGGGAATGTTGTAATTACATAAAGCGTGCGCTTAACCCAACCAATGACAGGTCATAAGTCCTGTAAACACCTTGATCATCCATATTCAGTTTCCAGTTTGTTTCTTCGTCTCTATTGAGATACAATTAAAAACTTAAATTAAACTTTAACGATGTAAAAAGAACGCGAAATTGAGATTGACTGGTGACAATAAAATGGCGATAGAATAACTCGGGAATATAAACAGTTTGACTATCGCTACATTTAATAATAACAAGCCCAACAAGTCATTCTCAAAAAATATAACAAAACTTCTAGAAAATAAACATGTTCATAAATTAATTAATGATATTTGATACATTCCAGTGATTTTTTGACCTTGTTCACATTGGTGTACCATTATTTTTTTGGGTTACAATGGACAATTGAATTACATCGATGTCATGGTGTAAAGAACTTTTTTTTTTTTCTTCTTCAACCATCTGCTTTCCCCTGCTGGATACAGGCTGCGTCCATTTTATCTCCACTTGTCCCTGTTTAATCCTTTCCACATCCAGGTTGTTCTAGCTATTCGGACAATGTCCGCAGTCCATCTTTTAGGTGGCCTTCCAAAATTCATATTCTTTCTCTAAACATAAAAGCTATTTAACAAAATATTTAATTTTTTGGTTGTATCGTTCTTTACATCATTACAGCGCGAGCCAAATCGATGTAAAAGGTGCTATCATATTGATTCTCGTGACATGTGATAGAAAGCTAATCTATCGCCATTTTATTGTCACGTGAATTCTACACCAGACCAAATGTAACAATCTCACTGCCTTCGCTGGGAATCGAACCCGAGGCCTTCTGTGTTTCAGTCAAATCACTTACCACTCGGCCACGAAGGTCATCGAAATATATGTATAAAAAAACTAACAAACTAACTAACCATCACGCCATCTCCCCGAAGGAGTAGGCAGAAATAATGGACTGCCACACTTTTCTTTCCTGACATATTTCTCTCGGTTCCTCAACATTCATGCATCGTGTCATGCACGCGCGTTGATTTCTCTGACTCCTCGCGTGGACGACATTCAATATTTGATTTATTTGATCGTGCCACGTTTTCCTCGGTCTTTCTCTATTTCTAGTTCCATTTATATCGTTAACGTATAATTTTTTACCATTCTTTCTTCATTCTTTCTTTCAATATGTCCAAACCATCTTAATGATCCTTTCATTATTTTGTTCATGACACCATCATTCGCACCGCATTCACTTCTTATATTTTCATTCGGCACTCTATCATACACAGAGTATCCACACATTCTTCTAAGAGATCTCATTTCAACTGCATTTATTCTATTTTCATCCTTCTTTTGCCAGTTCCATGCTTCGCTTCCATACATAGGGTCGGTAGAAGAACACCATTGTGCACTGCCATTCTAGCTTTTTTGGATAGGTTTTTGTTTGCGATGACAACTTTAAGTGCACCATTCACTTTGTTGCCTGCCCCAACCCTTCTTTCAATATCCCTCTCCACTCGCCCATATCTTGTAAACATACTACCTAAATACACGAACTCAACTACTTGCTCCAAATTTCTCATTCATTCTTTCCATGTTTAAATAAATAAATGTGCTACTCTCTAATCAATTAAATCTTAATTGTCAACTACGTGAAGCTACGCCACCCCGGGAGCGAAACGCGTAGCTTCGTCGGAATTGTTGAAATTGTTTTTAATATTATTTTTATGTTTATCCAGGTTTTCTTTTATTCGGTTCAAATGTATTGTTTTGAACTTTGAATCCCGTTAAAGAGTGAGCTTTTGGTAATCCGGAATTACCTCCGATAAAAGTAATAACACTTCGTCACGGGAGATAAGTGCGAGCGGTGAAATGTTGAAGTAAAAAAAATACACTTTGTTTTTACGGCATGTAAAGATAATTCAAGAAATTGGCCACGTAAACCATCGGAAAACAACGTTTTTGTGGCTCGCCACACTTAAAACTTTTACTGTAAATGCTTTACGGCCAGACGCGCCTGCGCTGTTTATGTAATTGAGTTAAAGATGTAAAAAAATACCTTTATAATTTCATCATCCGAAATAAATGTTTGAACAGCAAGAGAAAAGCCAAAATACGAAATTATTTAATTTTTATAAAAATATACACATTACAAATATGTTTTGTGAATGTATACTTATACTTGTATACGAATACTGAATTTCACCCATGGTGGGTGATTAATTCATTGAGTAATTCAACAATATCGGCCACGTAAGGAGTCGGAGAAATCGACGTCCGTGCATGACATGATGTGTGAACGTACAAATAAAATTTGTCTTACATTGTCATAAAGAAATAGGTGGAATGCGGAATGATGTAATTACATAAAGCGTACGCTAAACCCAAACAATGACAGGTCATAAGTCCTGTAAACACCTTGATCAACCATATTCAGTTTCCAGTTTGCATCTTCGTCTTTATTGAGATACAATTAAAATTTATACACATTACATTATTTCTTGAATCGTCGACGTCGTTTACATAAAATGGCGATTGAATAGCTACCTATCACATGTCTTGAGAATCAATAAGAATGTACCTATTACATCGATTTAATGATGTCAAGAGTGATTCAACAATATCGGCCACGTAAGTCGGAGAAATCGACGTCCGTGCATGACACGATGTGTGAATGTTCAAATAAAAAAAAATCTGTTTATTTTCACAAAAGATATTACATACAGGAAATTGAAAATAACTTTGTTTAATCCACAAAATATTTTTTAAAAATATATAAAAACACAACAAGTTTCGGAGGATACTTCCATCTTCAGGTAAAAAATATAATAACAACTAAACAATGAAAGACTATTATTAAAAACTCATTCAAAATTCGACACAATAATTTATATTAAAAAAATAATCATTGGTTATAAGTACTTATAATTATTCTTTATCATTAAGAACTAATAAGTAATATTATACAATAATAATACATGATGATAATATTTATAAAAGATGTAATTTAGAAAAAACATACATTTGAAAAGACATAATTTATATAGAAATTAATTATTGATTAATTTGCATTTGATTGGAAATGGGGGCTTGGGAGTTTAAATGTAGACAAAGTATTTAAGGAGAAAGGAGTAAAAAGAGGAATCTGATTATTAATTATGTTTTCACCCAATTTCACCCACTTGAGGATTTCTAAATTTTCAAGTTTGTTTAATTTATTGCTATTGTTAAAGAGAAGAGGTATCCTCCGAAACATGTCGTGTTTTTTAATAGTTTGTGGATTAAACAAAGTTACTTTCAATTCCACATTGTTAATGCCTTAGCGTTCAATAAAGATATTACAAACTTAATTAAGGTTTAATGCGTATATTTATATCGGGTAAAATATTATAAATAATACTAGGAACGTATGAGAGATGGTAAGACTTTAGGAAGATAAGATACTGTTCTAAAGTCAAAAGTATTTGTCTTCTAAACGTACTTTCACCAATATAAAAGACGGAAAAGAGAGAAGTATGGCAGTTTAAACTGTGTGGCGGTCTATTATTTTTGTCTACCCTTTCGGGGAGACGGTCTGATGGTTATTTAGTAGTGAAAAGGCACAGGAATAAAAAAAAATGACAAGAACTAGAACAAGATATAAAGGAAGACCAAGAAAAATGCGGTACAATCAAATATTAAATGTCAGCCACATGAAGAGTCGGATAACTTTTTCACACAAATAAAATCAAGGCTTATATAAGGTGTCTCAAAAGAATGTTTAACTTTTTTAAGCTTACTGCGTGAATGAAACGAATCCGAGGATCGCGAAATGTGTCAATCGGTAGTCTAGCTCTTGGAAATTTAATCGCTTGGAGCGTTTATCGGAAGCGGATTGCGTTTTACAAAAACTGTGATTCGGGGACTGTAGGGCGTAGAAGATTCTGCAATATTCTAGGTTTTCACCACTTAAATGATGCGCCGAGCATACCTCTCATTCAAAAATGGGTAAAAAGTTTCAAGAGACTGGTACGACACTGGAAAAAACAAAATCCCGGCGACCAAGATCATCAAAAACCATAAAAAACGTGGAGAGTATTAATCAGTGTGTCGATTATCAGCAGCCGCGCCGTCATAAGAAATTTTACTGTTCGATTAAATGAGTGCCGTGAATGCGAGGGTTTACATATGGACAATATTTTTTAATGAAATAATTTCTCAAATTGTGTACTTTAATTATAATTAAACATTTTTCGATAAATTGCACACTGTTTTTTAAATGATCCACTAAATCTATACATTATTTCAGATCTTCTTCTTCGCGTGCCGTATCAGGTCCCCCTGACGTTGGCAATCACTCCGGTGAAAGCTTCTTTATCTTGCGCAACCCGGAGCAGCTCCCACACATGTCTCATCCCGGTCCAGTCTCTTATGTTGAAAGACAAGACGTTTGCCTTCTACCAGGACCACGTTGCCCCTCAATTTTTTTCCATCAGTATTAGTTGGAGCAAACTGTATTTATCTCCCCGCAGAATGTGACCCAGATATAAAATCTTACGGACCTTTACGTCCTTTAGCAGTTGTCTACTACAATTGGCTCTCCTCAAAACCTTCAAATTGTCGACGAAATCTGTCCACGGTAGGCGAAGCATTTTCTTGTGCAACCACATTTCGAAAGCTTCCAACCTTCCTTCCACTGTACTCCACATTTTTTTTTTGCCATCCCGCATTTGTCTCCTCTGCCTCTCCTGTTCTTACCGCTGTATATTTCTGTGGTGTATCATTATTTTTATCTTTTATATAATGTTCCTAAAACGTTTATGTATTATATATTATGTTTACTTATTTAATAAAGTACAGCGGAGCATAGAAGTAAAATGGGGTAGATCAAATGTGGTATTGCACCCTCTTATTGTTGCCGTCTTTAAATGTAAGTCCCGGATGGACCGGGGACAAGCCCCGGGAGTGTACGAGCGAGGCTGATAAAAGGGCGCCAATACGCCCTATAACAGCCTTGGGTATGTGGCGGGAACTTCTATGTTCCTTTAAAAAAAAGAAAAAAAAGAAAACCTTCCTTCCAAAAAATTTGTATATCATAAAAATAAACTCGTCTCTTCGCCAGAGAAGATTAATAACAAATTTTCTCCTCAATTATATTGCATGATATGAGAAAATCGAAAACGTGTCGGTCAATCTAGAAAATACCAAGTCAGAAAATATTCGCTTTTTATAAGATACGTTCTTCTTAGCAAATAATCGCAAAGAATCCTTGATAATACTCTAACATCCAGGAACAATATGAAAAAGTAATGAAAACATTTATATTTCATTTCTTCCATATTTGCCAACATATTGTATTGTGAATTAATTTTTTTTGTAACATTGTATTATCACAACCATGTATTGTGGGTTCCTTGAAATTTTTGAAAAATACTAAATGAGCCGATTCTCATTCGCCACTACAGGGTGCATCTTATCATCCGTTGTCCCTGCTATATGAAGAATAATGTGAGGGAATTTCAAATATGAATGTGGATTTTCTTCATATAAAAGGCAGTTCATGTTATATGCATAATAATAAAAATTAGGCTAATTTGTATAGCGCCGTTTTCGTGAAAAGCTCACCTCAAGGTTTTTAGTCATGAGAGGTGCATGTGACAACAGCAATCAGAGGTGAGATTTAAAATCTGTCGAATCTTACTACCACTATGCTAATAAATGCAGTTACGATTGTGCTAAAGAAATAACAACATTTTTAACATCAAGAAGGTCCTTTCTTCAAATAATCTCCTTAATTTATAAATCCTGTAGATCCCTAGGTTATATGGCCTATCCAAACTTAATAATGTATAATTTAATGGCCAAAAATGGTTAATTGTATTTAAATAACTAATTAAAATCAGAATAAAGTATGACGCAACAATGCCCGGGTTCATTAAAACGAAATATAATTGGTCAGCTAGTGTGTAATTTAATTACTTTAATTACAGAAGAAACTGTATTCATTTCAACGGCAAAAATAACTATTAATATATAGATATTACATTAATTATATTCATTAATACTCACTTATGAAAACAAAAATACACGCGTCACTTGCAAAGATTCGTTTACATAGATGACACGATGACAGACCATAGACGACGCGACTTGAAGAAAATAAAACGTGCGTATATATTTACGTACTTACGGAAACGAATCAATTATGGAATTAAAAAATATTACGCCTCAAGGGGGAGTAAGGGGGATCCTATTGACTCTTCGAGCGGTGCATGGCCATCACCGTGGTGATGGCCATGCTACGCTGGAGGATTGATCTGATCCCAAGTACCTATCCACACCTCCTCGACTTTGGTCTCCCCTGGAAACTATGCGAAATGTTAGAGATCGAGTGTGAATAACCTCGGTGGATAATATTGATGCATAGGCTAACGTGGAAGGACACCTCGCCAACCCGTCTGGCAAGCGTGGCGTTGTAATGCCAACCACCCCCCGTATGACATGTCATACATGAAGAAGTATGGGGGAGGCCTATGTGTCCAGCAGTGGACGACAACGGCTATTAAAGAAATAAAAGAAGAAGAAGATATAGATTATGAATAAGAAAAAATAATAGTTACAAACAATTTTAACTGCGATCAATTTGAACGATGGCGTATTAAAGAATTTCCATAGATTCGAGACGGCCTGACAGATTGGTTAAAAATATTACGTGCGTATATTTTTCCGTTCAAAAAAGCGACTAATTTCTTATCTGACTATGCCAAGAGTCAAAAAAGCGACTAATTTGCTATCTGATCATGCCAAGCGAATATAGACTCTAAAGATTGATACTCAGAGCCTATAAGCATTAAGCGAAAATTTTCAATTAATTTATTAATTTATAAAGTTAATTAGAGCTCGATTAATATGCCTATGACCACCGCCGTATTCCACTTAATCCATTCTCCAAGTTTCAGAAGGATCTGTTGAGGAATCACCGAGAAAGAAGGAGACACACAGACGAAAGATTTATATAGAAGATATTTTCTTTATTTTTAATTGCTTTTTTAATTTCTAAAATTTCGAAATTATTAAAGTTATATTTCTATTATACAATTTATTTATTTGAGTTTGTAGCGATAGCTGTTTCGCCATTTTTTTTATACGTTATGTTAGTAGATTTTATCTTTTTAATTAATAATATAAAACAAGTTTATACACGAAGCTAACTTTAAAATAATATTAACCTAATATTTATTTGGACAAACTTTAAAAGGAGCGTGTAATTATTAACGATAAGAGCTACGAAAATTTCACAATTATCAAACTTTCAGCATAATTTCTATAATCTTAATCTCATACAATTTAAATTAAACGAATTTATTGCATAGGTAAGTTAAACTTTCTCCGGTTATAGTAAGAAGACAATAAAGACAGGGCCGGTCTATATTTACATGGCACCCGGTGCAACACGTTTAAAAAATATATTATATTTAAAAAAAATATATTATATTTAAAAAAAATATATATATATTTTTGTTTTTTTGTTTTTTTTTTTCATTAGATTTTTTTTGTATTATTAATTGTTTATAAAATGTTGTTTTATAGGTATCGATGTTTAAAGTTGTTGTAAGTACCGATGTTTTTAAGTTTTTTTTTTTTTTTCATTTGTGTTTTTTTTTATATTAGTAATTGTTTATAAAATGTTGTTTTATAAGTTGTAAAATGTTTCTGTAATTTTTATAACTTTATTAAAAAATAAATAAATAATAAATAAAAATGATTTTACTGAAAGTAATAATTACATAAAACTATGTTTTTAACTTCTTCCACTTTTGTCTTTATTTTGACAGCAACCGGTTTCATCGACTGGTGACACTATTGAAAACTGAGTCCTTTATATACATACAGATCAGGGGTGGTAAACATGATTCTGTACAATGTAACCTTTAAATATTTGTGTAAAATTTGCTGAATTTATTAATTTGGGTAAGATCGAGGGTCGACGAGGTGTTGGGAGAAGGCGGGTTTCCTGGCTGAGGAACATCCGAGAGCGGACGGGGCTGAGAACCGTGGAGGAGCTGTTCCGAGCTACCCAGGACAGGGAGGCCTACTCAAGGGTGATAGTCAACGTTGGGGGAGACCTGACAGGACACGAAAAAAAGAAGAAGAAATATTGATATTACAGCTATTCTAGAAGATTCGTATTCTTAGCTGACATTTATATATAACGTTTGAAAAATTGGTAATTTTGTTTTTATTTTTACTGAATTTAAACACTCGTAACGTAATCAGAAAAAAAAACTTAAAAAAAGAAAATATATCAATGAAGAAGTTTATTGTAATTAATAATTATAATTTGTTAATAATGTATAAATAAAGAGGGACAAAAATATATGGTATGTTTACGACGTAAACAAAACAAGAAACATAGGATGACTGAAGAAAACATGGCACCAAGAAATCAATCAAATAAAGTTAAAATTCGCCAACGCAAGGAGCGTTGGCAAATTTTCGTCTAATGGAAAGAATCGACGTGTGTGCATGGGACGATGTATGAACGTTGAAGAAATGACAGAAGTATTACAAGAACAGTGTGGCGGTCCATTATTTCTGCCTAACACTTCGTAGAGACAGCGTGATGGTTATTTTGCTTTTTTTATATTACTATTATAAAAAAAACTTTATTTTTTAATAAATATTACTTAACAACACTTTATTTTAACTTTACCTTCATAAATGGTTACAATTTTAATTTAAATGAGAATTCATTATACTAAGAATGCGAATATTGAAGAAAAACATGATTATTTAAATTAAAATATAATGTATTTTAAGTAAACGATTGTATATATAAATATGTAATACTTATTACAATTGCTTATTAGATATTAAAATAAAATTCCGCTATTAAATGTTTTAAGTTTTTAAAATAACTGGAAAATCCCAGAAACCATTTTCCGGTATATACCCCCCTGAATGAAGACGTGGAACCACCTGCGACAGCAGAATCTCGAAAACTTTCCCACAATGTCCTGGAAAATTCCACAGGACTGGAATAATTTGAGAAAGATCGCGACAGTGTTTTCTTGAATCGACTGCTTAAAATACCGAAAATATTTAATGTTCCTCGGAAATCTTCCTAGAGACAATATCACTGATTTCTCTTAAGTGAAATGCGAATTCAACACTTTCAAATATCTGCAAAAGTTTTGATTACGTAATAATATAAGAATCTGTTTCTCGTTTTGCCAAAGTTTCATAAGAAATTGTTCAAAATCAAAACGTAAGATTTTCTCAAAGTTAGTTTAAACATTCTGAAATTAATTGAAATCAGTTTGGAATACTTTTTAATGTTTTTCTTAATATGTTGAAAAGTTTAGTAACATCTTTTTGGCAATAGAAGAATGCTCAGTTTTAATATATTAGAATATGAGAATCCGACATCGAATCAAAATAAAATTACAAAAAATTCTTTATATAAACAATAATTAAATAAAACGATATTTTTTTACACACTCGTACTTCCACTTTTTTCTTTATTTCGACAGTGACCGGTTTGTTCATACTGATGACACTGTTATTAACTAACTCCTTTAAATACATAGAGATCAGGGGTGATGAGTGTGATTCTAATATTAAAACAATTATTTATACATTAATGAATGTAAATATTGCTATTTAAGCTATTTTAGATAATTCTGTTTTTAATACAATAGAATTTAAATTGATGACAGGTGACATACTCATATTTATTTGTAATGTTGAAAACTTTATTCATTTATTTTTAATATTACTTAATTTAAATATATTCTGTTAAGCACCACCTTCTCCAACTGATATTGGAGGTGAAAATTGAGGGACGCCGAGGGCCCGGTAGGAGACAGATGTCCTAGCTGGGAGGGACCCGACAGGGCATTTGAAGAAGAACAAGAAGTTGTTATATATTTCGGTTCGCTGGTTGGCTCCCCCTTTTGGTTTATCCATCCATTATTCTATGTTTGAGCTGCTTAGGTTTTGAATCACAAAACACCAGTTTTTTGGCAGTAATAATTTTTTGGAGCGTTTTTTATTCATTTATAATGGTATAACAAAGGTGAGAAATTATTGATTGTTAAGGATTATTTGGTCAGCGGTGTATTGATTTTCTGAAAATTCTATTGTTTTTTTTTACTTTTTGAGCCTACGAGTTTTTAAAAGTATAAACAAACATTTTAATCAAAGCCTACACATTGATATTCGTCTAGAAAGACAAAGAAAACATGTTATTGGATACAATAACAATTGTTTAATATTATTGAGCATTAGAAATTCTTATAACATTTTCCATCACAAGGATATTACAAAAAGGGGTGTGGGCGAAAAACAAATCTTTCCCGGGGAGACCACATAGGGGGTCGTAAAGTATGGGGTGGATTTATTCTAACATCTACATATTTTACGTAGGTACGTATGCATGAAAACATAATACATTATACTGTTGGTAGCAGTGACGGGGCTCTGCGTGAACTTTTTTGCGAAGTTTCTTGCCAACTGGGGAAGTTGTAAGAAAAAAAATTCAATATTATCGTATCGTATTTGCACTTATATTTGACATGTATTATCACAAGACGTAATGTGAACTAACACAAGTTTATAAGATTATCAAATAGTCCATTGTTTTGGGCGAAACACTATGATACTTTAAAATTATCTTCTTCTTTCTGTGTTCTGTCAGGTCTCCCTAACGTTGACTATCACCCTTCATAGTGATTACCTGGGGAAAAATATCCAGAGTGGTATCTTCTTGCCTTCTCTGGAGGATTTTCTGTCGGGGTTACCTTCCCTTTGTTGGGTGTATCCAGTTTTATGGCGCAGGAAGCTCGCCATTCGTCCTCTCTCTATCTGCTATGGCACTAAGTAATATGTGCCACATTGCCCGGGGTTTGCGGGGTCTTAAAAACCTCTCGTGGACGCTAGAGAGTTGAACTTGATATTAGTGTTGCTATTGTAAATGCAACATGGTGCCTTACGACATTTTGTAGAGGCATGCTTTCCAGAAAAACATACCCCATCGTAGCACTACTATTATAAACTGTTAAATTTAAAAAAACTTTGCTTTATGTGTCACAATTGTATTTTATTTATGTTGACATCATCAGGTGTGTTACAATAATAAATCAAATGTCTAATTTTTGTGATTTTTCGAACCTTTAAACAACTGGAGTTATTGGAAACAAGAATTTATCAATAAAAGCGAAAACGGCCGTTCTCAATGGAGTTCTGATCCCAACCCTAATGTATGAAAGCGAAGCATGGAACTGACAGAAGAAGGATGAGAGCAGAATAAATGCGGTAGAGATGAGGTCCCTAAGACGTATGTGTGGTAGAACGATATACGACAGAATCTCAAATGCTGATATAAGAAAGGAATGTAGAGCGGAAGAAGGTATTATGAACAAAATCATGAAAGGATCGCTGCGTTGTTTCGGAAATATAGAACGCATGGATGGAGGAAGAATGGTTAAGTATATGTTAATGATGTAAATGGGGTACGAAGTCGAGGCAGACCGAGGAAAACATGGCATGACCAAATTAATCAAATTTTAAAGGTTAGTCTTGTTAAAAGTCGGAGGAGTCCAGGTGCGTGTATGACTCGTTGTATGAATGTGGAGGAATCTAGAGAGGTTTGCCAGGATAGAGTAGTGTGGGGGGTTATTCTCTCTGCCTACCCCTGCGGGGAAACGTCGTGATGGTTTGTTTAAACAACTGTCGGGTAAAATACAATACAATTGTGATACATATAATTTTTTTTTTAATTTAACGGTTTATAAGATAATGTAATGTTTTTACTGAATTGTTTAGATTGAAGTTCACTCTAAATAATAATTAAAAGAAGCTATGTTTTTCAATAATATCTTCCACTTCTGTCTTGTTTATATCGACGGCTCTTGAAATAAAGACCGTGGAAGTAGTAACTAAATAATATAGTATTATTGATGGTTGAGGTATTAGTTTTCTAAAATTCCAATATGTTTAATTTATATAAATTTATAAATATTAACAAATTTGTTTCACCTTGCGGAGACATTCTGAAACTGACTTAATCTGACTGTTTTATTTCATTATTATTTAAAATTCAACACAAACCGACACTTATAACCTAGGCAAGAAAAAATAGTGATTCAACAGACCTCTTCTTCTGCTTCCGCAACTGCAGAAGTTCAGCACGTTTTTTGACATATGTTTATGTTTCTGTTTCCGCAACTTTTATTGCGGAAATTTGAAGAATCCATGTTAAGTATGAATGAAGATCAGCAAGACTTGATTACAAATAACGAGAATGACAATCTATTTTGGAGACACAACTTTAAGAGTACAAAAAAGAAAAACGATTGCCTTTACATGAGGATCACCTATGTGGTGGAAATTAAATTCATACAAATATACTAGTCTGATGCCATTAGTGCGCCAATATTTATCAGCTCCTCCCAGCAACGTCGCCAGTTTTATATATGAAGAACATATTCATGGATAAATATAATAACAAAATGGCGGACTTTGAAAAAAAAGTCAGCAAAGAAGGGGTTGTAAAATAAAAAGTTTGGGGTGAAATTTAACTTCTGTAGTTCCGACCAGAATGACATGTCTTAAGATTAAGAATTTTCAAGAATTTTTGATTTCAGATAACATCAAAGGCCAAAATCACCGGGGCCACCCACGCGCTTTTTTTTTCGAGGTGCCAGCTTCGATCAATAATAATAATAATAAACTTTAAAAAAAAAATTTAAGTTTTCATTTGTAACTTTAATATGTAAATAAAAACATCCTAAATATCCAAAACGATTCATTTTTATTTTCTTACAAAAAATCGCCCTCGAAAAACACATGAAAATCGGCTTAAGTTATCTTAAATAATATTACACGACTTAAAAAAAAGTATCATTTTCTTTAATAATACATATTTAAATATGAAAAAAATATTTATTTAAATATTTTGGTCGTGTGAGAACTAACATGAAAAGGCATAAAAAACCTTGATAATGAGCCTTAATTTTTCTAACAGAAACTAATACCATGAATAAAACAAAATGCCTACTTCGTAACGTTACTTTATAGTAATCTCCTGCCAAGAAAACATTCAATTTGCAAAGCTAATCTCAAATTTATTCAAGAACGCAAAACGCCTCTCAGCTAAATATTTCTTTCGAAACGTGTCTTAATGATAAAATTGATCAAACACTTATTTGAAATCTAAAAAATATATATACGAGTATATAACTATTTTATTATTTTTTTAACAATGTCATATTCTTCTTCTTCTTCTTTGCTAGCCATCTTCCCTCCACTGATGGATATAGTCCTCTTCCAATTTCCTCCACTCGTCTCTATCCTGCCCCCTTTGTATCCAAGATTTCTGGGTTATTTTGTTTACTATATAATTAAAAGCAATTACTAGGGTGGCTAATTTTTGGAATGATTCTATATAATGTGATTTTTGTGATTGATTCTATATAATGTGTTGATATTATAATATCAACAACTAAGAGAAAATGCTTATCAACAACAAAAACAAACGAGATAAATTCAGTAACTCAGGAAAATACCTTTTAGAATGCAATAATTGCGATGGCACATACGTAGGCCAAACAGAAAGAGCCATAAATATAAGAATAAAAGAACATACTTTAGCTGACTTAGTCAAAAAGAAATTTTAATTAAAAACATTAATTAAAAATATTTGAACTGATAGCCCGCAATGGGTGAAATCCAGTTGTTCGTCTACAAGTATTTGTATACATTCAAAATGTTGTAAAAACAAAAACTGGTCAAAAAATTTATAGCATATAGATTGGAGTGACATCACCAGGCGGTTTCCAGCAATGCGCTAAATAAGCGCGGTAGCCTTTCACATTGCGTTAAAAAGATCTTCTGCTTAATGCTTAAAAAAATACAATCATCATAGATGGCGTTAGTGTGTAGATTGCAAAAACTACCATGTAAAGGGTGGTCTTACAGATTAACATATATATAACTTCCTAAAAATTGTCAGACATGGTGGTCATAAGAAAAAAGGTGGAATGGGGAATGTTTTATTACATAAAGCGTGCACTTAACCCAACCAATAACAGGTCATAAGTCTTGTAAACACCTCGATCAACCATATTCCGTTCCTAATTTGCATCTTCGTCTCTATTGAGATACAATTAATTCTTAAAAACATTAATTGATACAATATAATTTTTAGAAAATATGTAAAACTAGGTCGCCATTGAAACAATGAAGTAGAAGAAGCACATACATATAGTAAGATCAACAGTAATAACATTAGATTAACTTTTATATGTTCTCTTTTCCAACTTACATTCTGATTCAGTTCGGTTTGTATGCAGTGAAACACCCCATTGACACGAAGCTAATATTTATGTTACATTGTAAAAATAAACAAAAAGCTTTTCTCCCCGTCCAAATTGGATATAAAACATAAAATGTGTTTGCGTAATTGAAAAATATCGATTCAGGACTCGTAAATAATCCTTTGGCTTTCCGTGAGGTTCTTATTTAAGTAAAATTTGGCTTTATCCTCCTAAGGAGCAACGCGTATGCAGATCGCGTACCAAGTTATGGCCTTATGCGGACGTAAAATACGTTTTTACAGGGTTGTAGAAAAGTTAATGACGTTTACAGCAACAAACCCTCTGCCGTGCTCAGGCATTTGTAGACAAAGACGATCCATATCTAGTATCGTATCAAGTTTCATATTTAAACTAAAAGAAAAACGGAAATCTACTTACTAACGTAAACTGAATACCTTCTCAAATGCTCAATGAACTTGGACTCAAGTCACGTACTTCAAAATTAATAAGAATAATAAATTTAATAATTTACGAAGCGCCGTTTTTATGAATTAATCATCTCAAGAGAACTGTAAAAAGGTCTCCATCTTATAACGTAGCTATAAGCTATACACTTATATTTTCTCTTCAATACTTTGGTGTGGAATTCGGGCTCCTCTATAACACTTCTCCACTGGATCCTGTCCCTGGGCGTCCATCTCTTGGGCATGCTGGGGATCAATAGCTTACAGTTAAGAAGGGATAGGTGCACACATACCCATTTCTTCAGACTTATTAAGGGATTTATTGAGAATTCCGTCATCTTCGAGGCTATCCATCTTTATGTTCCGGATGGTTATCTTCGACAGCGTCAGCACAGACTGTTTTATGTCCCAGCATGCAGAACCAACCTGCCTCGGGTGATGCTGGTGGGGAGAGCAATCAAACTGCTGAACATGATCGCTTCGGAGATCGAAGTACGTTCAGAAGACAAATAAATACTCTTGACTTTGGAGAGTATCTTGTGTTCCTAATGTCGAACCATCTCTCATGCGTTCCTGGTATTATATATTTATTATATTTTACCTGATCTCAATAGATGTCTTAAACTATAAAAAATGTTTGTAATTTTTGAGATAATAAACTGATTTGATTTGATTTGATTTGATTTATCTCTTTTCTCCAGGACTCTCCAGTTTACTTCAATCAATTGTCTTAATGTTTTTGCCTAAATAGTTTTTCACACACACAAGTCCGAGTTACGAATCTATTGTGTTGGTGTTCGTAATCATGTGTTGTTTTAACATGCAGGGTGATTAGCCCTGTGATATACCCTCCTTTTTTATTCGGTGTTAAATCCGGCAACAGCTTAATCTGTGCATATACAAATTTATTGTTTCATGAAAAATGATGTGAAACTCCATATTGCTTAATTCATAAAGCTTAATTTTATTCTTAATTTTATTCTAATTGTGTAACTTCATAAACCTATCAAAAAAAGCTAGAATGGCAGTGCACAATGGTGTTCTTCTACCGACCCTTATGTATGGAAGCGAAGCATGGAACTGGCAAAAGAAGGATGAAAGTAGAATAAATGCAGTTGAAATGAGATCTCTTAGAAGAATGTGTGGATACTCTGTGTATGATAGAGTGCCGAATGAAAATATAAGAAGTGAATGCGGTGCGAATGATGGTGTCATGAACAAAATAATGAAAGGATCATTAAGATGGTTTGGACATATGGAAAGAATGAATGAAGAAAAAATGGTAAAAAAATATATGTTAATGATATAAATGGAACCAGAAATAGAGGAAGACCGAGGAAAACGTGGCACGATCAAATAAATCAAATATTGAATGTCGGCCACGTGAGGAGTCAGAGAAATCGACGCGCGTGCATGACACGATGTATGAATGTTGAGGAAGCGAGAGAAATATGTCAGAAAAGAAAAGTGTGGCAGTCCATTCTTTCTGCCTACCCCTTCGAGGAGACGGCGTGATCGTTAGTTAGTTAGTTAGTTAATTTTATTCTATGGGAATGACAAATTTTAAATTGCTAAAGCATTACCAAATGCTAAATTTATAATGCCTTAACAAGTCGAAAAACGCTAATCCCACAAAATATAATATAACTTCTAAAAAACATACGCTTTCATTATTTTAAGTTATTAATAATCTTCTTGAAGTTTTATTTTTGCGATTAAATAAATTAAGACTTCTTGAAAACAGACGTTTTTCAATAATTCAACGGTTAAAACACTGTTCAGCAGAAACATTGGATTATTAAGGAAGGTTTATGAAGCTGTGGAGTTTTATGTTTTGCTACGCTATATGAGAAAGTATTATCACTCAATATAAAAACGGAATATTCTAAAATCTATCTGTAATATGCAGTAGAAAAAAATATTGTCATAGAAAGTGTTCAAGGCAAAGTAAAGAGAGTTTCATCCTTCTTCTGCCAACTACAAGCTTCTCTACTTCCACTATCTATCTATCTACTTCCATACATAAGGGTCGACACTAGAACTCCATTGTGCACTGCCATATTTGCTTCATTCGATATATTTCTTTTTGCGTTAATGACTTTAGGTGCACCATTTATTTTGTTTCCAGCTCCAACCTTTCTTCAGATATCTTTCTCCATTTTTCCATTCGTTGTAAACATGCTTCCCAGGTAGACAAAATGTTAATGCCTGATATTATAATATTTTAATGATTAGAATAATTCTAATATTTTTAAACGTCTTGTAGTATTGTGTACGTGCTTCTAAGTGAACAGTGTCTGTTCCTGTTCTTAAAATTTTATCATACACGAAATCTACGTTCACGCACCGAAACATTCGGTGCTTTTTCGTAGTAACAAAGAAAACCAATTTATCTATAAATACGTGCAAACGTGATTTTTCAAAGTTTTTTAGATTCAAAATAGGAAGCCTAAACGTTCGCAAAAAGACGTTATTTTTATTTATGTAACAGCACGACCCGTCTCTTCGGGATATTCCAGGATATTCCAGAATTGCAAGTTTTTACACCTTATAAGAGAATACATCAAAAACGTATAAAAACTTACGTTCAAGGTGAATACAAAATAAATTAAATAAATAAAAAATTTAAAATGTAAACAATTCAATCTAATTCAACCAAAAATAAGACTTTCTAAAAGTTATGGATTTTTCAAAAATAAATTCGACAAATATAATCTAATATCACTATTTATATAACTTATAATATCACTATTTATTTGTATTCATTTAGAGTGTCGTGACAGCTGTTTCGCCAACCGATGTTGGCATCATCAGGTGTTGCAATAAACTTACAACCCAATAGTTTATTGTGGCGAAACAGCTGATGCGACACTCTCAGTGAATAAAAGTAAATTGTGATATTATAACACTGTTTTAATTTTTAACGGTTTAATTGTATACGAGTATTTACACTTGAGGGTAGAGTTAATCTCCGAAACATATAATGATTCATATTTATAATTTATAAAAATATAACAAATAAAATTGGCATAAAAACAGTGGTTATAATTCTATTCAAAATAATATATTTAGTATAAAAATGCATCGTTTTGTAAATGCAATTACCCCAAGGGCGTTTTATGAAAATACTGACCTAGCAGAGTAGTCTTAGTAAATTCTTTGGGAAATAATTCCATTCCAACGGATACCCAATACTATATTATATAAAATTCCCTATCTTTGCGATTCTGTTTTTAAGATCAACAATTTTGATGTATGTTCTAACTAGATAAAAAATTAATAACACAGAATTTAAAATGTGCTAGTCAAAACCAGTTTATATTTACTATATCAACATTTTATAACTCGTTGGCACGTTGTCTAGCGTTTTTTTGTTCAAAGAGTGAAAAATAGTATAAGCAATTTATATTCTGTAAGTCGAATCCACGAACGAAACAATCACTTTCGCCTAACGGCAATATTTTTTTAAGATTGTTAGAATTTATTAAAATTTAAAAATATTCTTAATATTGTAAAGCACGTAGATCGGTAGAAGCGAGTATTTTTAATTAAACCGCTCAAATAATAAGATTTCTGTGACATTACATTCTTAATATTAAATAAACAGAGATCTTTAGATAACAGTATTTTTACTTGAGCCGTTAAAATAATAAGATAACACATTTATTAGATAATCCATTGTTTTGGCGGAAACACTTTGATGTTTCAACTTTATTAACTGTTTAAATAATAAAAACTTTGCTATAAATATCACAATTGATTATTGTAGTGACTGGATACTTTTGAGAGAAGGGCGTTGCGCAGAATTCCGGGACCTGTGAATGACGGTGAAGGCTAGAGAGTACGGCATAATGACGAGCTGTACCATATTTACAAAGCTCCCAGTCTCTCCACACAGGTCAGACTGAATAGACTGAGATGGACCGGTCACGTGCAGAGGATGCCGTCATCGCGAACCCCGAAAAGATTGCTGGAGTGGCACCCAGGTGGTAGAAGACCAATTGGAAGACCAAGACGGCGATGGGAGGATGAAGTTGGGAGAGATGAAGCAAGATTGTTAAGAGTGTCAGATTGGAGGGTCGAAGCGGAGGACAGGAGGAGTTGGAGGCGAAGAATACTGCAGGCTAAGGCTCGATATGGGCTGTAGGGCCATCGAAGTAGAAGAAGATTATATTTTGTCGCGACCTCTGTTTCGCTAATCGATGTTCATCGTCAGGTCTTACAATCAGTTGATTGTAATCCTGACGATGCTAATACATTAAAACATCTATTAAACTGAAGTTTTCATTCGTATTCTTTATTTAATGAAGAGTTTTATACCATTGTTCAACAAACAATAAAAAAATATGAGCTTTTGAATTTTTTCACTTATCTCACCTTTCCTATTTTTTTATTCACAATAATGCAGCTTTGGTATAATCCTTAACATCAGTAAGCGAAACAGCTGTCGCGACAAAATATAAACAATTGTGTATTTGTAACATTTTTTTATTTAAACTGTTAATAATACTTTTACGACATACTGAAACATAACTAACTAACTAACTAACCATCACGCCGTCTCCCCGAAGGGGTAGGCAGAAAGAATGGACTGCCACACCTTTCTTTCCTGACATATTTCTCTCGCTTCCTCAACATTCATACATCGTGTCATGCACGCGCGTCGATTTTTCTGACTCCTCACATGGCCGATATTCAATATTTGATTTATTTGATCGTGCCACGTTTTCCTCGGTCTTCCTCTATTTCTGGTTCCATTTACATCATTAACATATATATTTTTTTTACCATTCTTTCTTCATTCATTCTTTCCATATGTCCAAACCATCTTAATGATCCTTTCATTATTTTGTTCATGACACCATCATTCGCACCGCATTCACTTCTTATATTTTCATTCGACACTCTTATCATACACAGAATATCCACACATTCGTCTAAGAGATCTCATTTCTACTGCATTTATTCTACTTTCATCCTTCCTTTGCCAGTTCCATGCTTCGCTTCCATACATAAGGGTCGGTAGAAGAACACCATTGTGCACTGCCAGCTTTTTTGGATATATTTTTGTTTGCGATGACAACTTTAAGTGCACCATTCACTTTGTTGCCTGCCCCAACCCTTCTTTCAATATCCCTCTCCACTCTCCCATCTCTTGTTAACATACTACCCAAATACACAAACTCAACTACTTGTTCCAAGTTTTCACCATTCACGCTAATGTTGCAGACTGTCGTGGTTTCTTCCTTTTCAAAAATCATTACCTTGGACTTATTAACATTCATCATCAGATCATTTCGCATGCAGACCTCATACATACAATTCACCAGGACTTGTAGTTCATGTTCGTTGTCAGCAAGTAGGACAGCGTCATCCGCATACAAGAGACAGCTTACTGACACCTGACAGCTCATTTTGGCACCTACATCCAATCCTTTCATCTCTCTCATACAATTGTCCATATACAGATTAAATAACCACGGGACATTACGCAACCTTGTTTGACACCTTTATTGATATCAAACCAGGCTGTAAGATCTCCATTTACTCTGACACTAGCAGTGCTTTCCGTGTATAGCGACTTAATGGCCGTGATCAGTTTTGTACTTATTCCATATTCAGACAATATTTTCCACAACTTTTCTCTATTAACGTATCTGAAACATTGTTTATTTTATTTATATATTGTATGTTCATTTTTAAATTTTATAATATTCTTAATATTGCATACACAAAGATCTAAAGACGTGAGTATTTTTTAAATAAATCGCTCAACTAATAAGATATTATATTTAAAAAAAACTTAATTAGTATATAGTACATTAAAAACTTTTCCCCTATACAATATTGCTAAAAAATAATAATAGTACCTTCAACTTTCGTCACCTTTCTTTTTAATGTTATCTACTTCCTTTTATTGTAAATCGTCTTTAATTTATTATGTTTCATCGTTTTTGACTCTATATTTTGTGTAATTGTGCCTTCTAATTACTCTTTTATTATTATTATATTATTATTATTATTATTAGTTTTATTTATAATATTTTTCACCTTTAATATGTTCTCCTATAAATAGTAACTAACCGTTTTTTAAATATTTAGATACCTTTCTCAACTCCAGCAAGAACTTAAAAATTATATCAAAGAAATTATTCAAATTCACATAGGAACAAATACACATAGAGGTTCGAAAAATCACGAAAATTTGACGATGATGATGATGAAGATGATGATTTATATAGCGACATTTTTGTGAAAGATTCACTTCAAGGGCGCTCAACGTCCGGAAAGCTTCTCTTAAAAAGAAAAGTTTTAAGAGAGCTTCTGAACACTCCTTCGTCGTCTTGTTTGCGGATATTGTAGGGCAGCCTGTTCCACGCCGTCGGTCTCGCGATGCCAAAAGCGCGATCTGCGATGTTTGAAGCTCCTTGGCGCCGCGGGACGAGAATTTTGGGTGTTGCTTCTTCCTTCGAGGATCGTAGAGTTGACTGCCGAGTGTTCAAATTTGTCAGCTGGCAAAGTTTTGTGAGGTAGTGGGGCGCTCGTCCATGTAAGGTCTTGTGAACAAGTAGACACTGTTTATAGTCGATTCGCTCAGGTAACCTGATGATGTCAACATAGGTTGACGAAACAGCTATCGAGTAAAATAAAATACAATTATGATACATAAAACTAAGTTATTTAATTTAACAGTTTAAAATAAAAACTTTGTTTAAAATATAAAGTTTGTATAAGTTTAACTTCGATTTCGATTCATTAGTCTGTACTGTATATTCTCCTAAACATGTATATTCGTAGTAGCATGTAATTAGCCTTATTTTATTGTTTCGATGTAATTTTTATACGTTATTACGTATAATAATCACGTAACTCCGCAAGTATTGAGGAAGCGAGAGAAGTATGCCAGGAAATAAAAGTGTGACAGTCCATTATTTTTATCTTCCCCTTTAAAAAGACGGCGTGATGGTTTGTTAATAAATTAGTTAATTATCATAAAACCAGGTTTTGCTTATTTAACTAACTAACTAACTAACTAACCATCACGCAATTTCCCCGGAGGGGTAGGCAGAGAGGATGGATCGCCACACTGGCCTGTCCTGGCATACCTCTCGAGCTTCCTCTACATCCATACATCGTACCATGCACGCACGTCGATTGTTCGGACTTCGAATGTGGCCGCCTTTTAGTAATTGATTAATTTGGTCATGCCATGTTTTCCTCGGTCGTCCTCGGCTTCTTTTCCCACTCACGCTGCTTGTGTACAACTTTTTAACCATTCTACTCTCATCCATTCGTTTCATATGTCCGAACCATTTCAGGGATCCTTTTTAATTTTATTCATGATGCAGTCATCTGCCTTACATTTCTTTCTTATTTCATCGTTCGGTATTCTATCATACAACGTTTTCTCGCACATTCTTCTTAGTGATCTCATTTCTACGGAGTTTATCCTGCTTTCATCCTTCTTTTGCCAGCTCCAAGCTTCACTTCCATACATGAGGGTTGGCACTAGAACTCCATTGTGTACTGCCATCTTTGCTTCTGTGAGATTAAAAACGAAACTTTTTGGTAACTTTGCTTATTTAGAGGCAGCGAAATAAGTATTTAGTAATTAAACTGGGTTCTGTCTCTAAAAATATTTGAGAACCGCTGCTTTACTAAATAAATTAAATTAAATTAAAATATGTGCTTCATTGAGACGATATTTACTTTATAAACAAATTTGCTGTGAATTTTTTGTAACGCATAGTAAAATAAAAAAGTTATAACTTTACAATATGTTCAAATTTCAAAGTCATTCACTCCACACGAGAAGCAATGTTTTATGAGACGTCTGTTCCAAAGTAACGCCCTTAACTATTATTGTTCTCTAGAAATATGCGATAAAGCGTGAATTAGAGTCAAATTGTCTCCTTTATTTCTTTAATACAGCATCGCCATCTGAAAAGATATGAAAAGTTTCGTTTTTAATCTCACCAGCGTTCTTCCAAGGAGCAAAAGTTCTCTTCGGCGTTCAAATATTCCTCCACGCGCCCGTTAAAAAAGTCTATCCGGGAAACTGGAAAGAAAGCAGGGGTGAAATTTAAAAAAAAATGTTTATATTTTCCAAAGTTTTCTACATTCGTTTTCTTTATTACCGGAGTAAATTATTCCATAATATCGCAGATATGACCATTTGATAAAACTTTGATGTTTCAACAATGCCAGTTGAAATTTTATTAATTCTTCAAACCGCATAAAAAGCATAATGTTTCGTTTCTGGTTACACAAAAACGGAAAACTTCATTCTTAATAGTTAAAAAATAATAATATCCTAATATGCAAAGCGCCGTTTTCGTGATGTAATCATTTTAAGGGATTATATCAATATTACGTGCTTTAAATCCATGAACGTAAAATAAATTCTAACCTATATAAATAAAAATATCTTGTATTTGTACATATATTTTTGTTTAATAATGTGAGTTTTTAGGTAAAACCTTATATCTATCGAAAAATTCATCCATCTTATAAGAAAGAAGTTCCAATTGCAAGCTCAGACCAATTGGTCGACCAAGGCTGCGATGGGAGGATGAAGTTGGGAGAGATGGGGCAAGATTGTTACAAGTGTCAGATTGGAGGGTCGAAGCGGAGGACAGGAGGAGTTGGAGGCGAAGAATACTGGAGGCTAAGGCTCGATATGGGCTGTAGGGCCATCGACGAAGAAGAAGATTATATTTTGTCGCGACCTCTGTTTCGCTAATCGATGTTCATCGTCAGGTCTTACAATCAGTTGATTGTAAGACCTGACGATGCTAATACATTAAAACATCTATTAAACTGAAGTTTCCATTCGTATTCTTTATTTAATGAAGAGTTTTATACCATTGTTCAACAAACAATAAAAAATATGAGCTTTTGAATTTTTTCACTAATCTCACCTTTCCTATTTTTTTATTCACAATAATGTAGCTTTGGTATAATCGTTAACTTAACACTCCAATAAAAATATACGAACAACCGGAAAAACGCGTTTTTTCGTTTTAAGCAAAATTTGAAACTCCCACCCCTGTTTGGGCAAACTTCCTCTAGCATACAAAATGCACTTTATCAGGGGAATGCAGTCTGTGCACACTGTAGTGCATATTCACAACAGGGTGGTGAAAATTGTTTGTTGTAAAAAAAATCATTTGTTTCCTCCGTGAGTCATGTAATCTTGTAATTTATTTATTCATTTATTTAGGGTAACAGAAAGCATTGCGCACAAAATTAAAAACACTAAGAAAAGCTTAGATAGCACCACACAATGGTATTATTGTACCGACCCCTATGTATGGAGAAAAGCATGGACCTAGCAAAAGAAAGTACAATAATAGCAGTAGAGCTTAATTATTTAATACGAATGAAAAACTTTTGTTTTTCTAGAAGTTTTATTATATTTTTTTGGGGATGACATGTTTCGCCTTTCTAAGGTATTATCAAATGAGTTAATACAAATGAAAAAAGTTATCTTTTTCTAGAAGTTTTATTATATTTTTTGGTGGATGACATGTCTATTGAGTTGAATTTTGCCCTTCTAAGCCATTATCACATACTATAAAAATATAATAAAACTTCTAGAAAAACATAAGTTTTTTCATTCGTATTAATTATTTAATATGGAGTCTTACATCATTGTTCAAAAAACAATAAAATAGCAGTAGAGATTAGTTCTTAAGACGCATTTGTGAAATCGTTCATCGTTTACTTTTTTGCCATATTTTCTTCATTCATTATTTCCATTTGTCCAATTAATCTTAATTATCCTTTCATTATTTTGTTCATAACACTTTCATTCGCACTGCATTCACTTCTTATATTTTCATTTAAAAACTGAAACTTTTCACTTCCACTGCATTTATTCTACTTTCGTCCCAAAATTGCCAGTTCCGTGCTTCACTTCCACACACACATTGTTCACTGGCATTAGTTTTTGTTGGCGATTACAAATTTAAGTGCACCATTCACTTTGTTGCCTGCCCCAAACCTCTATTCAAATTTTATATTCAAGAAATATTATTATTTTTATTTATCAGTATGTTTAAACAGTTATTGTTCATTTGATTTACATAAAAATTAAATATTTATCTTCATTAAACATATTGTTTAAATGCATGAAAATCATAATGTTCAGTTTTTATTTTATTTTTATAGATTTGTTGATTAATTGCTATCATTTTATATATTAAATACACATTTGGACAACAATTTTTTTTTTGTGAGACACATTAATTCATAAAACATGTTAATTTTTATCAGAAGAAGCAAATGGGATACATGATTGTTTTTAAAAATATATCTGGTTATAAAATGTTTTATTAATGCTATTCATATTTTGGCAATGTAACTCTGATAGGAGTCCTATTTTTATTACATAAAAATAACATAACGGTGGTTAATATCAATTTAAAATGCAAAATGGAGTTCTAATTAGTGGGTTTACGTCAAATATTTGTCTTTATTTTTCCCCTTCATCGAATAAATTTCGCCTGAACTTTTATTAAATCCGAAACGGGCAAACGCTTTGGCTAAATCGGCAAACTTTTGTATTCGAGTATAAACAGCACGTTAAATTAAAAGTTTTTTTACAAAAAGCTAACTTCCCAGTCACCCAGTGTGTTCGTTCTAAAGTAGGTGAGTAATATATGTATAGTACATAGAGGGAGCCTAGGTGTAAAAAAAATAACCTGTTTATAAAAACATGTATTTAAAATTTCTCCAATGCCAATGATGATGCACTGCATGAGTGTGGTATTCAGGATGTTGCCAGTTAGGGGAAATAGCGATGAAAATATTGAAGGGACAATTTGAAATAATGGACGCCCAAAGATAACCACACCTTGCCCTACATGGAAAACCAGAGGGAAGAAGGATGTCTGGAAAACCCCCAGGAAAATCAGCTGGGAATCCACATCGCAATAGGCAACAAACTCTGCATTTACAAACTATAGCGGTCTCCAACCAGTTTAAAAAGAAGAAATAATGCACATTACGGATATGCTGGTATAATGTGTTTCTCAAGTGAATTTTTAGAGGGTAAACATACTGGTTTTCATCGTCAGCCTGTCAACATCCACTTCTGAATGTAAGCCTCTCCACCTTCGCACCATCCCTCTTGGTTTCTCGCCCGTATTCTTCTTTCCTACTCTCTCGCCTACCACACAATATCATCGCTCCACCTGGTACGCTGTCTCCCGACTCTTCTCCGACCTAACCTTGGCTTCCATTCAGTAACCTTATTGCTCCATCTTCCATCATCCGGTCAACAAACATATGTAATGCGTATACCTATATCGTATTCTTCTTTTTCAAGTGCCCTGTCGGATCCCCTCAACGTTGGCGATCACCTCGGCGAACCTGTCCCTGTCCTGCGCCGCTCAGAACAGCTCCTCCACACTTCGGATGCCGGTTTTACGTTTCGCAGCTAGGACATTTGTACCTATATCGTATAATAAAAGGTTTCTTAATATTTCTTTAGATTACTCAGGGGATGATTGTTACAAATGAAAATTTGTTTTCTAGAACTTAAATATAATAGTATTTCATTGGAATGGTATGTTTCGTTTCGTTTATTGATATTTAATAAAGTCTAAGTAAGGCGAATCATTCCCATAAAATCTAATAAAACTTTTATAAAACAGATGTTTTTATTTGTATAAATAATTTTATATGGTGTTTTACATCAGTGTTTAGGAAATAAATAAAAATGAGATATTTCTAGAACTCGGCCGTGCTGGGGGGTTATGGTATTTTTATTCACGATAGATATATCTACATATAAAAAAAAACTAAAGAGTAAGAATTAGATAGAATCAAAACATTGATATTGCATCCATGAGGCAACTCACACTATTACGAAATATGTCGACCTCCGAGGAGACCCGATTAGGCAATGAGATTGCTCTACCCACAGGCATAACTATTGGCATGTTGGTTTTGCAGGCAGAGCAATCTCAGCTATTAACATTATATTTAGTAATGCCACAGTATTTATATTTATTACTCATATTGAACTAAACTAAACATTAAAAATCTAATATTTCTTTCATAATATTCTAATAAGTTTTTTTCGTATTTCGTTAGCAATACTTACCAATAATTAAATGCTCACCCACTTAATCCTAGTCTTCCATATCAGTAAGTATCTTGACTTCGAATTCCGAGTACCTATATTAGCATGTTAATTGCGTTAAAAACCACCAGATTCACAAACTATCATATATTATGTCCGAATTCCAATAAAACCGTCTGGTTCTCTATATGCTTTTTAGGTTAATTTCGACACCAGTGGAAGCAGTTACATTTAAGAGCACCTTAAGTTTCAGCACTTGTAAAACCTTTACGATCCAAGGAATTGAATATGGCTTGTACATATTAGAATAGTGCACTTACATTTTGTCCACGAACGTTGTGTGCAGTGTGATTATTCATTGTACATGAATATTTTTCAAATAATACTCTTTTGAAATGGGGTCATTAAAATATATGCAATGTTCTATAAAGCATTCTGTTTTACTTCTGCTACTTCAGCTAATTTCTGTACACTGCTGGACAAAGCCCTCTTACATTAGTTTTACGACACTTCGTCTCTTGCAGACTGCATCCATCTTATTTCAATTTCAATTTATTTATTTTTTTAAAACATACACATCCCAGTATATTACCAAAACGCTTATGACTATAGAATACAAAAAAAAAATTTTTTAACGTAATATACAATTCTGAAATTTAAAAAATACAATATGAACAATAGACATAAACACAAGGTAATTAAAAGAAACAATAAGAAGAACAAGAGAAGCAAATATAAATGTAATACATTATATAAGAGATAGATGTTTTCTGAGGGTAGTCTTACTATCGTGGAAGATGTCCACATCCGAAAAAATGCGGTTTAGAAGGATTATTGCCCTGCCCACGGGCATTACCTTAGGTAAATTGGTTCTACACAGTGGCAGGTGAAAAAATCTATGTTGCCTTTGTCGCAGATAATTGTCAAGGATAAACAAAGTCAAGTCATTCAAAATATCAGAGTTATGTATTCGACCACGAATCAATGGAAAAAAATGAACACCCAAATGGATATTTCGTCAAATTTTCAATGATTGGTAGTCCAGCATACCCAGCAAGAAATCAGTTGGGTACAGCCAGGGGTAATAACCGTTTTCTTTCAGTTACAAAAAACGTAAGAACTTTTTCTGTACCTTTTCAATCAACTCATCTTATATCGCGACGTGTCAGTTCAGGTCTTCCTCATTCCATCATCATTCCACAGTAGTTGCGGTCCCCCTGCACTCCTCTTTGCAGTCCATGGTCTCTAAGTCAGCAATGTTCATTTTTCGTCCAAACTTCTGGCTTTGTAATCAGTCCATTGCCATTTTATAGTCGCTACACGGTGGATGATGTCGCTGACCTTTGTTTTTTCTCTAATCGTATCGTTTCTGACTCTGTCTGTCTCTAAGTTTTAACATGAGTCTTTCCATAGATCTTTTGGTCACCGCTGTTTTCCGCCACTTTTCTTAGAGAATTCTGCATTTTTATTCACTTTTTCGATTCGATTTTGTAAAGCAGTAACCAATTCAATCACCTTTCTAAAGCATTATCCAATGCCAAAGCTTATCTTTCACATTAACTTCACTAAAAATTCTATAAAACAGACGTTTTCATTTATTGTAATTATTTAAAGTGGCGTTTAACGAATTAGTTAATATTTCTTGAACAATGAAATAAAATTCCGTATTAAATGAATAATTTTACATCGTTGTTCAAAAAGCAATTAATTATCAAGGTTTATATTTATTGTACACAAAAGTCCGGATCGTCCATGTTAACATGTGCAACATCGAAAAAAACATTATGTGTTATTACATTATGTGCTAAATAAAAAAAACGGTGAATACGTGGAACATAAATTAAATAGACAATATGTGCACCATCTAAAAATAACATTTTTTGTTAAATTATTTTTATTTTGTTATTTTATTTTATATCGTTGTATTTTATATTATTTGTTTTAGATTTATTTTGTGGGTGCTGGACGATCGAATCACACCGCGTCTCCCGCGGGGCGAAAAGAGAAGGATGGAGTGCCGCATCAGTAAAAGTGTGACAGTCCATTCTTTCTGCCTACCCTTTCGGGGAGGCGGCGTGATGGTTAGTTAGTTAGTTAGTTTATAAAAATACAAGAAAATGTTATAACTTACAGTATGAAAAAATGTTCACCAGAAAACATTTATATTATTTATTTTTGCTTTGGATGATGATAAAACTCCATGTACTTAAAAAAAATCATTTTCTTGGTTCATTAAATGAAATTGTTGTAAAATTTTTAAAGTTAATAAAAGGAAAGCTTCTATTTTATACTAGTCTTGATCGCGTTTAAAATAATAACGTAAGAAAGCGGAAGTAAAATTTCCCAAAAGTTAGTCTGCACCTGAGTTAAGGCGTAGTACGTAAGCTTTCTCCATTCTCATACGTTTAGTGTTCATTCATTTTACTAGGGAATATAATTATAAGGAATAATGAATTCAGTCTAATAAAACCGCGGTGAGCGAGCGATTTTATGAATTGCAACATTAAAATATTTCGCGGTTTGCGCGAACAAAGGACCCCATTCATAATTTCTGACATAGGCCCGAAATGGCTGGATTGAGAAAGGCAGACCCGGACTTTATTCCGCGCAAGATAAAGCCCGTATTCCAGGCCCGACGCAGGATTTTCCCCGGGGTTAGATTAATGGAAAATATTCGCTCTGCTTACACATGAATATTGTATCAACATCCCTCTATGACGAACAGGAAATGAGAGGTAAATAATATTTTTATATAACTATTTCATATAACCTTGTCTGTTTTTATACCTAGATATTGCAATATTTACGTGTCCTCTTTGGCTGAAAAAACAATATAAAAAAACAAAACAAACAAACAAACCATCACGCCGTTTCTCCGCAGGGGTAGGCAGAGAGAATGGACCGCCACACTACTCTATCCTGGCAAACCTCTCTAGTTTCCTCCACATTTATACAACGAGTCATACACGCACGTCGATTCCTCCGACTTCTAAAATGACCAACCTTTAAAATTAGATTAATTTGGTCATGCCATGTTTTCCTCGGTCTGCCTCAACTTCGTACCCCATTTACATCATTAACGTGTATTTTCTTAACCATTCTTTATCCATCCATGCGTTCCATATGTCCGAACCTACGCAGCGATCCTTTCATAATTTTGTTAATAGTACCTTCTTCCGCTCTACATTCCTTCATTTACCCCAACACTGGCAGTGCTCCCTTCGTAGAAAAACAAACATACATATATTTAAGTATACTAAAGAAAATTATAAATTATAGTGTAAACGCAATTGTTTTGATGGTTTAACAGAGATTTTAATTCATATAAAAATATAAAATAGGATTTTTTTTATGAATTAAAATAAAATAAAAAATCACATTTCATTTGATTTTTCTCAACATGTTTCGAAAGCTTCACACCTTTATCGGTAGAACGACGAAAATTCAGTGTTTATTAGTATAGAAATCATAATTTAAAAAATCTATTTGAAAAATCTGGGAAGTATTTCATAATAAATTATTTAAAAAAAACGATATGTTTTAATTTTCTTATTTAAAAAAATGTTTGTAAAATACGTTGCGTTAATTTATAAAAGATTCGTAAAAAGATTTTTCTAAAAAAATTCTCTAATCTCTTGATATTTTAGAATTCATAAAAAAAATCATTGAAATAACCAACATAAAGTGAACCCATGACTACTCAAGTCATGGGTTCACTTTATGTTGATGTTTTTTTGATGTTTCTTTGAAGAAACATCAAAATTAATTTGAAAATAGAATGCTTTGCAGACGAAAACCCTATGAACAAAACTGTTCAAGTATTATTAAATATTTAAAATGAAATAAAATTACCGTTTTCGGGTAG
This sequence comes from Lepidostoma basale, assembly GCA_022606425.2. Classification (NCBI taxonomy): domain Eukaryota; kingdom Metazoa; phylum Arthropoda; class Insecta; order Trichoptera; family Lepidostomatidae; genus Lepidostoma; species Lepidostoma basale. Next base: position 768,930 of record JAHDVF020000336.1, on the reverse strand, counting down.
TTTTAGTATATTTTGTGGGAATGACATGTTTCAATTTGGGACACATGTTTATAATAATTTAAAGTAGGACAGTATTCTTGAAATGTGTTTATAAAGTGCTGACTCAAAGAAGACCAAGCAAAATAATACTACTGACTATATCAACGTGCGTATTCATCACGTTTAAACATAGAAGAGAACGTATAAAAAACAAGGAAAAAGAATCCAGCAATACGCTTACCTCAATAATATTTAGCAATTTTGTTTTCCGCCTCAATTTTTTACCTTTTTTATAAATTATGTATCCATCGTTTCCAAATAAACGGTCAATCTACCTAGCTATCCAATATTCTAATAGAAATATAATATATTTTACCCACCCAATTCTTTGGGCGGATGCTTAGCAGATGATATTCATACATTTTCGTATAATCTGCTAGAGAACACCGCATTCCCTATTACGTTATGGGTTAATAAAAATTCCCTTTTTGCTCGCAGTAAAGATCCAATAATTCCATATTATCTATTGAATATGAGGAATACGAGATAGGAAGGTTCTAGAAATTGTTTTTTAAATTGCAAATTTCTTTACCCGAGGAATCAACTTATTATCCTTGACTTCAGTGGCTGATCGTGAATATTTTGAAATGACTTATTAAAACATTTAAAAAAATATTAAATAAATGTTAACGATTTAGCCTAGTGCCACTTGGAGAAGAGCCCTACTCAGGACGAGGTCAAAGCAGCAGCCCTCACTCGGGGTGATGTTAGGCATCAGGCATGCGATGTAGTCGGATGGAGAAGGTTCCTTGAGGCCCTATGCATCACGGAATGTGACAGGATAACTGGAAAAATAAATTTTAACAATTTAAATGAAACTAGAAATAGAGGAAGTCCGAGGAAAACGTGGAACGATCAAATAAATAAAATATTGAATGTCGGCAAAGTGAGGTGTCAGAGAAACCGACGTGCGTCCATGACACGATGCATGAATGTTGAGGAATCAAGAAATGTTTATCAGGATAAAAGTGTGATAGTTCATTATTTCTGCCTACCCTTTTGATTAGACGCTGTGTTGATTAGTTAATGAGTTTTTAAAATATTATTTATTTCTTCTAAATCACTTTGTGTTGTGGATTCAAGTTTGGCAACAACAACAAAAAAAAAAGAGAGAATGGACCGCCACACCACTATATCATGACATACCTTTCTAGTTCCTCCACATTCATACAAAGAGTCATTCACGCACGTCGATTCTTCCGACTTCTAACATAACCAAACTTTAAAATTTGAATAATTTGGTCACGCCATGCTATCTTCGGTCTACCTCGACTCCGTACTCCATTTACATCGTTAACGTTGTTTGAAAAATATAATAACAATTGTATTTTCACAAAACTTTGAACACGATTCGAATGGAAACGTCCTTTTTTTTAAACTTGTGATTAAATTATTGTGAAAAACATATTTCTCCTGTCTAAGATATTTACAAATGCCTAGAACAGGCGAAACATGTCATATATAAATTCTTATAAAAAAAATTCTAAAAAAACAGACGTTTTCGTTCGTAATAATTGTTAAATAAGTAATTTTACATTTTTGTAATAGAAGCAATTACTACGGTAATCTCTTGCTTCTTTGGTTATCAACTTTAACAATTTATGCAATTCTTGTATTCTCCATGCGGTCCACGTGGCCTCTCCAAAAGCGCCTTCTGCTTCTTTCCCATCTCACTATCTCTTCAACACCACAGACAGACCTTATCGTTTCATTTATGATCCAATCTCTGAGGGTTTGGCCTGCGATGGAGCGCAGGGTTCGCATTTCTGCTACTCTAAGAAGGTTCTCAGTTCTGTTCAGCCAGCCACAGCTGTCGCTTTGTTGGTTTGTGCTCGCACCTCGTCATATAGGTCACTGTAGCTACCGATCTCTATGCCTAGGTAAGTGAATCGCATGACTTGCTTATTAGGTGTGTTATTGATGATCAGCTTACATCTGAGAGGCTCTTTTGATATTGTTAAGTTGAAATTTATTATTTATTAAAAAATTGACAATATTAAGATGTAATACATACAAAACTAATTTATGATTAATACGAGTAGATAAAAAAAAATTAGAATTTTTAACACTGTAAAATTCTAATAACTTAATATTTTTACAAAATGAGATTATTATATTATACAGAACATGTTTCGAAAGCGCTAACTACAACACCCAGAACACATTAAAATTGAATACTTAAGAATAACTAACTAACCATCACGCCGTCACCCCGAAAGGGTAGGCAGAAAGAATGGACTGTCACACTTTGACCGATGTGGCATTCCATCCTTCTCTTTTCGCTCCGTGAGAGACGCGGTGTGATGGATTGCGAACCTCATCGCCACAATAAGAATAAGAAGATAAAACATGATATTCTTAATTATTCTAATACTTTAGAATAAAAATATAAAAATATGACATTCGCTTTTTTTTCTTTCAAGTCGGGCACTTTTCACCAGCCTACTACCATTTCCGGGTAATCCATCAGAATGCAGAATATAAATTAATATGTACATTTATAAAACAGTTAATAAATTATACATTATAAACAATGAAATTGCCAAGAAATACTCTTAATTGTTTTCGTTCAAGAAAAAAAATAATGTTTATTATTTCAACTTGTTAAATAAGTTATTTCGTTCAGATTAATTTATGTTAATATCTAAATTCCTGTAAAAAAAAATATTCTGTAAAAACGTTTAAACCAATAATATTTTAAATAATTTTTGTTGAAATTGAATTATATATTTTTAGGGATCTTTTCATATAATTAAGATATCTTTCGTGCGATTTTATATCTCAATATAACGAAATCACTCCTGAAAATATGCAAAACAATTTAAACAAAAATTAACAAAAAGCGATTTTTGATATTTTATCCTAATAATGAATATATTAGTTACTTATTACTTATTAGTGAAGACGCTGTCCTTCTTGCAGACAACGAGCATAAACTACAAGTCCTGATGAATTGTATGTATGAGGTATGCATGCGAAATGATCTAATGATGAATGTTATAAGTCCAAGGTAATGATTTTTGAAAAGGAAGAAACCACGACAGTCTGCAACATTCGCGTGAATGGTGAAAATTTGGAGCAAGTAGTTGAGTTCGTGTATTTAGGTAGTATGTTTACAAGAGATGGGCGAGTGGAGAGGGATATTGAAAAAAGGGTTGGGCCAGGCAACAAAGTGAATGGTGCACTTCAAGTTGTCATCGCAAACAAAAACCTATCCAAAAAAGCTAGAATGGCAGTGCAAAATGGTGTTCTTCTACCGACCCTTATGTATGAAGCGAAGCATGGAACTGGCAAAAGAAGGATGAAAGTAGAATAAATGCAGTAGAAATGAGATCTCTTAGACGAATGTGTGGATACTCTGTGTATGATAGAGTGTCGAATGAAAATATAAGAAGTGAATGCGGTGCGAATGATGGTGTCATGAACAAAATAATGAAAGGATCATTAAGATGGTTTGGACATATGGAAAGAATGAATGAAGAAAGAATGGTAAAAAAATTATATGTTAATGATGTTAATGGAACCAGAAATAGAGGAAGACCGAGGAAAACGTGGCACGATCAAATAAATCAAATATTGAATGTCGGCCATGTGAGGAGTCAGAGAATTCGACGCGCGTGCATGACACGATGTATGAATGTTGAGGAAGCGAGAGAAATATGTCAGGAAAGAAAGGTGTGGCAGTCCATTCTTTCTGCCTACCCCTTCGGGGAGACGGCGTGATGGTTAGTTAGTTAGTTAGTTAGTTAGTTAGTTAGTATAGTCCATAATTAACCTTACACAAAAAGTTTAAAAAATTTAATTTGTCAATATTTGAATATAACGATGTTTTTTTAACTACTTCCACTTTTCCGAAGTTAGTTAGTCAAATATACCTTAAGCATTTATGCTATTTGTGATGTATGTTTAGTAAATAAACTGATTTGAACATATAAATCACGTATCAATGATCACAAACAAGTTTTCACTAAACATACTATTATTTCTGAGATGGCTAACCACTGTATTGAGTTTGACCATAGTTTCGATAATATTGACACAATATTTCTACACATAATTAACAATAGCAATAAATTAAACAAACTAGAAACTTTAAAACTCCTCAAGTTGGTTAAATTGGGTAAAAACATAATTAATAATCAGATTCCTCCTTTTACTCCTTTCTCCTTTAATACTTTGTCTACTTTTAGTCTCCCAAGCTCCTATTCCCAATCATATGCAAATAAATCATTTATTAATATCAATATAAAAATAAATCTTTTCAAATGTATTTTTCCTCTCAATCACAATTTTATATTATTTTTTTATTAATATTGTTTAATTTTATTCATTAGTTCTTAATGATAAAAAAAGAATTATTAATACTTATAGCAATAAGCCCATATCAATCGTTTAAAATTAAATGTATTGTGCCTTTGTATTTTATCGATTTTGAAATGCGTTTTTTATATTGGTCTTTCATTGTTCATTTCTTCTATATTCGTCATACTTTATATTGTTATTGCTTTTTTTCTTTTTATTTTATTATACACTTTGTTTAAACAACACTTACATTTAAAAAATTTAAATTACACAGACATGTTTCGGACAACCAGTCCTTCTTCAGTGATACATATTATAAAGATACATACAGATTTAAAATATTATAAAATTGTTTACATGATTTGGCAGATATTATAAAGATTTATTTAAAAAAAAATTATAATATTTTAATCTGTATGTATCTTTATAATACGTATCACTGAAGAAGGACTGGTTGTCTGAAACATGTCTATGTAATTTAATTTTTTTATAGTAAGTGTTGTACAAACAAAGTGTTTAAAAAAAGAAAAAGAGAATTTTTATTTAGTTTTTATTACATATTTATACCTGAAGATGGAGGGGTATCCTCCGAAAGATGTCGTGTTTTTTTAATACTTTATGGATAACAAACAAAATTCTTTTCAATTTCCTAAGTGTATTGATTTCATTTGAATTTAATATCTTTCCTATCTCAAAATTCAAGTAAATTCCTTGTTTACGTTGTTACAAAGAAAGTAACCCACAGAACAAATAGCTTAAAAATTATGTTAAATGTCTGTAAATTACATAAAAATATTCTTGTTATTAATCTTAAATAGTAGGAAACAATAAATTATACATTATTTCAGTATATCGGAAAATCCCGCCACTGCCACACTCAATAGAAAAACCCTTTTCGGTAAACTAACCCCTTGAAATGGGGTTGTTCGGTTGGATGATGCGACATCCCCGGCAGGCGAAACGATAGAAATAAATTGTTGATAAATCAGATCACTTTTCGGCGGCAAAAAACATCCCATAAAACATGACATCGGCGGGCAAATGGATCACACGCCATCTTTCCCGGAAATGCGCGATCTGTTATAGACTTTATGGATTATTTATAAGCAAAACACTTGTATATACAATAAAAAGTGTTATTTATATATTAAAAAGCACTTTCTATTCGACATTTAAATGTTATTAATGTCACCATAATTCATATGCTACTTTTTTGAAGTTTGTTGTACATAACCATTGAGTATAAATCAAATTAATAGATTAGTAGATAGATAGACAGATAGATAGAAGGAACAAATACACATAATAAAGGGTCAAAAACGATGAAACATAATAATTTTGGTTAAATTGAATAAAACACTTTATGAAAGCACTATTTTGAGTAAGGAGCACCAACCTGTTTCACTCTGTAACGAGCCTCATCAGGGCTATACAAAAAAAACACAGTTTGTGTATAGCCCTGATGAAATTCGTTACAGAGTGAAAATGGTTGAGCGCGCTCCATACTCAAAATATAGTGGTTTTAAACAAAGTATTTAAAAAATGTTTAATTCATATTTAAGATATTTTATTTTTATTGCTTAACCTTGGAATTGAAAAAACAATGATGTTTATAAGATAACCAAATGATTTAACTGAAATCTCTTGATGGATGTTCATTTAAAAAAATAATTAAATAAAAATAACATTTTGTATTAAATTATTTTTATTTTGTTATTTTATTTTATATCATTGTATTTTATATTATTTGTTTTAGATTTATTTTGTGGATGTTGGAAGATCGAAGTGTGCGCGGGAGATGCCTATTGGTGGCGATGAGGTTCGCAACCCATCACACCGCGTCTCCCGCGGGGCGAAAAGAGAAGGATGGAGTGCCGCATCGGTAAAAGTGTGACAGTCCATTCTTTCTGCCTACCCTTTCGGGGAGACGGCGTGATGGTTAGTTAGTTAGTTAGTTAGTTTATTAAATAGTCCATTGTTTTGGCCGAAACACTATGATACCTTAACATTTTAAACTGTTTAATTTAATAACTTTATTTTATGTATCACAATTGTATTTTATTTTACGCGACAGCTGTTTTATCAACCTATGTTGACATCATCGGGTGTTATAATAATATATCAAATGTCAAATTTTCGTGATTTTTCGAACCTTTACGTGTATTTGTTCCTTTGTCAATTTGAATAATTTTCTTTGATATAATTTTGAAGTTATTGCTGGAGTTGAATTAAGTATCTAAATATTTTAATTAAAAGAACGGTTAGTTACTATTTATAGGAGAAAATATTAAAGGCGGAAAATATAATAATAAAAACAGTAATTAGAAGGAACAAATACACATAATAAAGGGTCAAAAACGATTAAACATAATAAATTAAAGACGATAAACAATAAAAGGAAGAAAATTACATTAATAAGAAAGGTGACAGAAGTTTAAGGTAGTATTATAATTTTTTAGCTAGATTGTATAGGGGAAAAGTTTTTAATGTACTATATACTAACGGGGAATAAGCTGGAATTTTGTTATTTATAACATTCGATTTGCATTGCTTTGCCTGTAAAATAATTAATTAATGTATAATAAACGTTGATATTACTAACACAACAAAATAATCACGGAAAAATGACGTTTGTTTTTGGTCCAAAAACACAGTGTTAATATTTGAAATGAAATCTAAAAATAAAACTACGACAAGGTTTGACTCATAACAACTATTTTACTAACCATAACGCCGTTTTCCCGGAGAGGTAGGCAGAGAGAATGGACCGCCATACTGTTCTGTCTTGACCTCTTTACTTCATTTTTCTTCTACATTCATAAAACGTAATGCATGCTCGTCGATTTTTTCAACATTGAATGTGGCCGCCTTTCAGTATTTGATTAATTTGGCCATGCCATGCCCAGCGGGTTTGACTCATAATAATTCCAAATGTGCTCAAACAACGTTCAATCATTTTTTTTGTTCAGATAATAAAATGAAGTGGGGTTTCCTACAATTCGATTATAATTGAAAAGGCAACCGTACTTAGCGGAGACACTTGTAAATTACAAGAAAAGAACGATGTGAAAAAATAACACACAGATTTATGAAGAAAAAGGAAAATTTTCAACACCTTAAGTCCTATGCGTGTGAAAAAAAATTCTGTGTCTCTAAAGTAAAATAAAAACTATTTTATATAAATGTTGTATTTTACCAATACAATGTAATTCTATTTCTTTGAAATATAAAAAAAAAGGATTTTATTAAAATAAACGCAGTATAAATGAGATCTCTAAGATGAATATGCGATAAATATATGATGGAGTGTCAAATACAAATACAACAAGTGAAAGCCGCGAATGAAAGTGTTATAAACAAGATAATGTAAGTACCATTTTGATGGTATGGACACTTGGAAATAATAAATGAAGACGAAATGATGAAGAAAAGATAGATGAATAATTGTTTTTGCAAAATTTTTTGAATTTAACTAATATAATCTTTCAGAGGTTCAAAAGGGTAGTAGGGCTACGATGGGGTATGTTTTGCTGGAATGTATGCCTCTACAAAATGTCGTAAGGCGCCATGTTGTATTTACAATAGCAACATGACTATCGAGTCCAACTCTCTAGCGTTCACGAGAGGTTTTTTTAAAGACCCCGCGAACCCCGGGCAATGTGGCACATATTACTAAGTGCCATAGCAGTTAGAGAGAGAACGAATGGCGAGCTTCTAGCACCATAAAACTGGATACACCCAGCTAAGGGAAGGTAATCCTGACAGAAAATGCTCCAAAGAAGGCAAGGGGATACCACTCTGGATATTTTTCCCCAGTTCATCACTATGCGGGTGATAGTCAACGTTAGGGAGACCTGACAGGACACATAAAGAAGAAGTAGAAGTTAATTTTTCACCCCCTATGGAGGAAGTGTTATATTTTAGTAAAAATTACCAGTTACCTACTAGCCCTAGAGATGTTTTAAATTTCAAACAAAATTAGTTAAATAGTTTTTGCGAAAATTTAAGAATTATACTAATTTTGTTCATACATGAACAATGAAGTATCATTTAATGACATCAATTGGTGACCAAATTCTGCCAAAGCATCTGGTTTGATTTGGTTAGTTTTGAACACATTTATGTTAAATCAAATCTGTTAATTAACTCAACAGACGTTACAAATAACATTAATGTTTTAGGCATCTATTTAGTACAGGTAAAATATTAAATAAACGTATTACCAGGAACGCATGAGAGATGGTTCGACATTAGGAGGGCAAGATACTTTCTAAAGTCAAGAGCAAATAATGTTTTGTTTGCTGCAGAAGCAACCTCTCAATGGTTATCCCTGTGGATAGAGCAATCTCATTGCTTAATCGGGTTGCCTTTGGAGGTCAACATATTTCGTGATAGTATGAGTTGACTCAGGGATGCGTTGGATTGTTGTCACTGATGTGCAGTCTCTATGTCCTTTCTAATTTAAAAATAAACATGCTATTTTGAAAAAAGTTCTTATGTTGTAATTATGAGATTGCAGACTACTTGGATTGAGGTATCTGTAATTTTTGTGATCTTTATACAAATAAATGAAATTAAAAATTAAATTTTATCTTTTGAACGTAATTTCACAAATATCAAAGATATCGACCTACGAGGAGCCCGCGTTCTGTAGATTTATTGCTCTTCCTACCGGGTCACTAGAGGCAGTTTGATTTTGGCGGCCGATAGGTAAAACAATATGTGCTGTCGATGTCGGAGATATCTATCAAGGACAAAAATACCAACATCCTCTAGCACGACCGAGTTCTCAAAATACCCCTTGATAAGTCTAAAGAAATGTGATAGACATGTCTATCTCTTCGAAGCTGAAAAGAGGTGGTCCCGAGCATTCTTAAAGAAAATGCCGTGAGATAGAGCCACGGATAACTACTATACTCTCTCATGTAGAGATACCTCAGAAGCTAGTTAAAAGCCATAAATAAAGTTGTAAAATAAAAAGATTGCAAACTGTTAATAAATAAACTTTGTTTTTGTATCCCAATTGCATTTTATTTTGTGCGACAGCTGTTTCATGTCAAATTTTTTAATCTTTTTGTGTATTTGTTCATATGTCAATTTGAATAATTTCTTTGGTATAATTTTGAAGTTCTTGCTGAAATTGAGTAACCTAAATATTTTAATTAGAAGAACGGCTATTTACTATTTATAGGAGAAAATATTAAAGATGGAAAATAAAAATAATTAAAAATAAATAATAATAAAACAGTAATTAGAAGGAACAATTACACATTGTATAGAGTCAAAAACGATGAATACATTAATAGGTGACAAAAATTGAAGGTAGTATTATTATTTTTTAGCTAGATTGTACAGGGGAAAAGTTTTTAATGTAATACTCGTATACTCGTATACTAATGGGGAATAAGAAGGAATTTGGTTATTTATAATATTTAGTTTACATTTTTTGGCCATTAAAATTTCTAAATTTTCTAATTTCTCTAATTTATGAGAATTATTTTTGCTATATGTAAAAATTTAATCTTTTTTTAAATATATATTAATTTCAATATATTTTTCAATCAAATTTCAGTTTGACATCATTATTCAAGAAAAAATAAATACATTTTGAATAATAAAGATAGCATTTTTTTACAAAATCTGTTTTGTGAGATTATCTTTTTAAAAGCATCTAGATGGAAAAACGACAAAATAACATAATGATTTAAAAAAAATCTTTTTATCATTACAGGAAAACAACATGCTGGTTTGATCATAGTTATAAATCGTAAGAATCTACCCTCATCGTTTACCCCTATAATAACATGTGCAGATGTATTATTCGTTATTTGTTTTGAATTTTCAGAGTTATACAATTTTAACACAAATTTCACCCCCTTCCGGGGCTGAAGGTGCGAAAGTTTTTCCCTTATCACAAACAGCGGGGGGCTGAAAGTTTACTTCTAGATGCGAAATTGAAATTAATGCCATCGCAAAAGACGTGACTACCGGGTGTGCCGTCGCGAGATATATTATTATTCCGGGATACCCTGTGGCTCTACTTCAGAGGAGGTCTGTAGTATTTTAATGTAAGCCACAAAAAACAAAAAATGAGTAATTTTAAGCCATTAGTGTACAAGCAATAGGGCATTTGATTTCATTTTTGATGGATCCTTATTAACCCAATATACGAGTACATTTAATTTTTTTTTTCTTTTTTGAAAAGTAACCTTTCAGGTGAAATAAATCTTAAAGTAACTTGTCATTATCAACAACAACAACAACAAACCATCACGCCGTTTCCCCGTAGGGGTAGGCAGAGAGAATGGACCGCCACACTACTCTATTTTGGCACACCTTTCTAGTTTCCTCCACATTCATACAGCGAATCATACACGCACGTCGATTCTTTCGACTTTTAACATGACCAACCTTTAAACATTGATTAATTTGGTCATGCCATATTTTTCTCGGTCTGCCGTGATTCCGTTCTTCATTTACATCATTGGCGTATACTTTCTTAACCATTCTTACTCCATTCATACGCTCCATTATCAGTTTATCAATATGACAAAAACATTGTAGCACCATAGAATCTTTTAAGGTTGGGTTTTTAAAGTATAAAATAAAAGTATTAGTAAAGTAAGTACTATAAAACAATATATATTTAATAATACTTTATATCTAAAGATATATAACTTTTTTTAAATAATTTCAGATTTATTGATATTCTCGTATATAGAGATATTTATAGGTATAAAAAATAAAAATAATCAAATGATTTTACTGAAATCCCTTGATGGAAGTACATTTGAAATAATAATTAAATAAAACGATGTTTTTTAACTACTTCCCTTTTGTCTTTATTTCGATAGCGACCGGTTATGCCAAGCTCGCTGGCATTGACAGACTGGTCGACAGTCTGTCGATGCCAGCGAGCCTGGCGAAACCGGTTGCTGTCGAAATAAAAACAAAAGTGGAAGTAGTTAAAAAATGTAGTTTTATTTCGCTATTATTATAAAAAATAAAGACTGTCATGCAGATTGTTATCAATCATAGATATTGGTTCGATCCCTGCACGACTTATTCTGCGTTTCATATTTAATTTATATTATTATCAGAGGTTTTGTGCGCCCTTGGCACTACCCCTACAGGGCTCCCGGAATATATTAAATCACACCACCCTTAGCGATCTACCCTCATAAAGCTGTCCCTCAAAGTACGAGACAAATCAAGCCCAGTAATTTGGAGATTTGGACCCCAAACATCTTCGGATATCCGAAAATCATCCCGGTGTTATTATTATTTGTTTGTCAATATTTAGGTTTCTCGGATAAGGGTAAATTTTAGGGGCTGGTATTGAATTTTATCAGGAAACATGGTTTTCAGATTTATTTTATAAATAATTCTACATTTCACACTATACGCCGAGGGTTGCTCTTTTTAATATTAAATAACCAAACATCACGTCGTTTTTTTAGAAGCGTAGGCAAAATACACTAATCTATTTTGGGATACTTTCCAGGCCTCCAGTTTCATGATATGCTTATTTTAGAATGAAATATATTTTGATAGCATGACACATTTTCCTTACTACGAAACTTAAAATAAATATTTTTGATCTATATTAAACATTTATTTATTGTTTCTTGAATCTTCTTCTTCAAATGCCCTGTCGGGTCCCCCAACGTTGGCGATCACTCAGAACAGCTCCTCCACACGTCGGATGCCGGTCCACTCCCTCACGTTTCGCAGCCAGGACATTTGTCTCCTTCCGGGCCCTCGGCGTCCCTCAATTTTCCCCTCCAATATCGGTTGGAGAAGGTGGTACTTTTCTCCACGCAGTATATGACCCAGATGTGAGATCTTTCAAACCTTGATAGATGATAACAGTTCCCTGTCAACTCTAGCTTGCCTCAGGACTTCGGTATTGGTAACCATGTCTATCCAGGAAACTCTGAGCATTCGGCGATGGAGCCACATTTTAAATGCTTTCAGTCTGTTCATTGAGTTAACTTTCAAGGTCCAATTTTCTTGAATAATGATGTCAAATTGTGATTTGAATAATAAACATGAATTAAAACTTCTTTTTAATAAAAGTTTTATGATGTTTTTTGAAAATGACATGTTTCACATTGCCAAAGCGTTATCAAATATTTGAAAATGCCTCAGCGCCCTTGGGATGATTAGTTAATAAAAATGGCACTCAGTAAATTATCCAATTTTTTATTATATAATATATTAGCAAGGCCAAACCTGTCATCATCATCATCATCAGCCATCTGTCACTGCTGAATGTATGCCTCTCCCGAAGCACGCTACCGCTCCCTATCCATTGCCGCTCCCATCCATCCATGTCCAGCAATCCTCTTCAGATCGCCGGTCCAGCGGGCAGGGGGACGTCTAACTCTGCGGAACTCTGCGTCCAGAACCCGTCTCCCCCATTGGCCGTCGGTTCTCCGACAGATATGGCCAGCCCATCGCCACTTCAGCCCGCCCATCCCCAGAGCCAGTCAAACAGCGAAACATGTAATTTCTATAAAATACCGTAAAACTAGAAAGCATATGCTTTCGTTCGTATTGGTGATTTTTTTTTAAAGACTAACATCAAAGATTTAAATCAATGATATTAGATAATCAAATATTTTACTGAAATCTCTTGATGGAAGGTCATTTTAAATAATAATTAAATAAAACGATGTTTTTTAACTACTTCCACTTTTGTCTTTATTTAGACAGCGACCGGTTTTGCCAGGCTCGCTGGCATCGACAGACTGGTCAAGTATGTACGAGTATGTGCCTGAATTTTGAATATTATCTTTTTTATCTTTATTGTTTACGATTAGATTTCCTAAGGTTTTATTATTATAAAACGCTGTAATGCAGTTTTCTTCTTTTAAAACGCGTTTCAATTTGTTATTTATATCACCTATGTATGCTAATTTAGCCCATTTTGTTTTTTTGCCTGCATCTATTTCTTTAATAGTGAGGCTATTACTGATTTCATTTATGACTAGTTTTTTATTTTTTCTACGTATAAGGTTATCGACAAGTTTCTCATCATAACCGTTGTTTATTGCAATGGATTTAATAATTAATAATTCTTTTTGGTAATTTACTGCATTTAGGGGAACATGTAATAATCTGTGAATCAAGCTATGAAATACAGATAATTTATGTGAAGTGGGGTGCCTCGACCTATTATGTATTATATTATCGCTATAAGTTTCCTTTCTATAAATATTGAATTCTAATTTATCTTTTACTATGTTAATTCCTTTATCTAGGAAATTAATTTTCGACCAGTCTGTCGATGCCAGCGAGCCTGGCGAAACCGGTCGCTGTCTAAATAAAGACAAAAGTGGAAGTAGTTGAAAAACATCGTTTTATTTAATGATATTAGAATTTATTTTACAATCTTCAATGTGAGCAGAAAATAGCTAATTATTATGAAGAAGGAATCTGGTCGTGTCCAGGCTCGAACCCAAGTCCCCTAGATCAGGAGCCAGGCGTTCTATCCCCTAGACCACCACCCGAATTAAACTATTTAGTTAGATTAACCAGCATTTATCTGGAAGAGAAAGTACTTTTCATATTTAATCTACATAATTTATCACATTTTTAGATAAACAAAAGGCGTTTACACTGGGAATTCCATATTGTAAATTTTTTATAAATTAAAAATACTTTTGTTCCATTTCACTTTATAAAGTAACGCTTTCGAAATATGTCGAGAATAAAAGCTCAAAAATGGATAAAACAGTGTTTCAGTTCATTGAAATTCGTTATTTATTATTATTATTATTATGATTTGTATTTTAAGTGCGCCGTTTTGTAAAATCAATTACTCCAAGGGCTCACTAGGAAATGACTGACCGAACAGTGCAGTCTTCAGATGTTTCTTAAATTTAACGTCACTATCCTCATACTTAATACTAACATGGAGGCTATTCCACGCCAACGGAACCGCAACGGTGAAACCACGATCATAGAAACATGCTTTATTGGCTCTGACTGGAATCGCTATGTTGTTTGCACTTGTTTCTACTGATCGGAGTGAACGTTGCCTTTCCGTTGGCATGGGTGTCACGCAGAGGTCCGATATATACGCTGGCGCTCTTTGGTGTCGAGCCTTAAACACTGTCAAACACAATTTATATTTCATACAATTTGTATTATAAAAACAAATTTTAGACTTTTCGACGGTCCATTTCTTTTGATTGCTATATTTATTTGCTTGAATGACATTATCAAATGTTTAAGTATGGCGAAACATACTATTTCCATAAATATGATAGAAACATACGCTATCATTCGTTATAATTGATAAATATTAAATTAGGGTTTCAAAATGTCATTTCACCATTAATTTAACGCTAATGTTTTTAACAAATTGTAGTCACCTTTACCCCGTTCTCTTTTTTTATTGCTTTATTTATTTAACAGGTAAATTTTTAAAGGAAAATTAAGATACCATAGCAGACTATTAGCGGTAATGTGTTGTGTTTTCTCTGGTATTAAAACAGTTTAGCGTATATCAGGTAGCCTACCTGTTATTTATTATTATGTTAATTCCTCACACTTAAGGGAATCACCACCCTTAAGGATTTTCAACCCCTTCGATACATCTCTAGAATCTACCCTATTAAACTCTTTCAGATATTATACAAACAAAAGTTATGATTTCATGTTTTTATTTTTTTATTTCATAATTTTTCGTGATCATTCCAAATTACCCATTCAATTCACAACACCACGTGCGTCCACATTTTCTTGAATATTTAATGCTTCTAGAAAAGAAAACCTTTGTGGCAGAGTGGTAACAGCTATGACTGCCACACTGAAAGTCCCGACGATGAAAGTGTTATTCTCACAATAAACGCAGCAATTTTAAGATGATATATTTTCAACATATTTTTTTAAAGGAAGTATTGGTTTAACTAATGTAATGTTTAAGTCATGAAGCGTTATTGTCAACATTTTTTTATAGGATATGAAACAACAGTTTTTTTTAAATAAAATTTAACACTCTTTCACTTTGCATAAACCACTTTTTTTTAGTTAGCCCCAACGCAAGCTCTAACCGGTTTCACTCTGTAGCGAGCTTGCTAAGAGCTATGTCTATATTTTTTGTACTGCGCTACTCACTCAAATTAAGTGGTTTATACTTAGTGAAAAAGTGTTTAATATATTGTTGTTTTTTTTTAATTAGGTATCAAACAGCGATTAATATATTACACAAATATAAACAATAAAATTTGACCAATTACATGCGACCAAAAATACAGATTAAATTTAACGCTTAGGCATTAACACTGTGGAATTCCATAGTAATATACTAAGGAAATTGAAAATAACTTTGTTTAATCCACAAACTTTCGGAGGATACCTCCCCATCTTCGGGTATAAAAATATAATAAAAACTAAACAAAGAAAGACTTAAAAAACATTTAAAATTCGATACAAAAAATTTAATTTAAAAATTAACCTGGGCTATTTGTCATAAGTACTTATCATTATTTTTAATCAGTAAGAACTAATAAATAATATTAAACAATACATGATGGTAATCTAAAATACATAAAATTGGAATTTAGAAAAAATATACATTTGAAAAGACATAATTTATATATAAATTAATAAATGATCAATTTGCATTTGATTGAGAATGGGAGCTTGGGAGATTAAATGAAGACAAAGTATTTAAGGAGAAAGGAGAAAAAGGAGGAATCTGATTATTAATTATGTTTCCTTCTCGAAACATGTTGTATTTTTTAATATTTTGTGGATACGTGTAACATAAATTAAATAAACACAAAAGTCCGGATCGTTCATGTCAACATGCGCAACATCGAAAAAAACATTATGTGTTATTACATTATGTGCTAAATTAAAAAAACGGTAGATACGTGGAACATAAAATAAATAGTCAATATGTGCACCATCTAAAAATAACGTTTTGTGTTAAATTATTTTTATTTTGTTATTTTATTTTACATCGTTGTATTTTATATTATTTGTTTAAGATTTATTTTGTGGGTGTTGGACGATCGAAGTGTGCGCGGGAGATGCCTATTGGTGGCGATGAGGTTCGCAACCCATAACACCGCCTCTCCCGCGGGGCGAAAAGAGAAGGATGGAGTGCCGCATCAGTAAAAGTGTGACAGTTCATTCTTTCTGCCTACCCTTTTGGGGAGAAGGCGCGATGGTTAGTTAGTTAGTTAGTTAGTTAATTTAAGAATTAATAGTACAGATTGATTTCCCTGTCATTTAATTAGTAAAATAATGTACATTTCAACAAAAAGCCAATAAAGATTATTTGCATTTTGATAATAATTTCAATATATGAATTTATTGCCATTTAAATATATAATATTAAATTCCAACTGAAGTGGGTTTTAGGGTGTTAAATATCGGACTTAAGGAAAATGCTTGTTGGGGCGAACCTATTATAGGTCGTGAAAATTCTCGCCAACCGACCTAATATATCGTGTAATCTAGGGATTTATAAACTAAACTTGATATATACACGTGTAACAATCAGATTTATGGGTAGACCACGTGGAGGAGGGTAGTTTTATGTTATCGAAGGGCTACTGTAACAAGAGGCCTACAGGTACGTGACTTTTAAATAAAATTATTACCAAATATAAAAACATTGACATATTTCCTTGTCTTTTGGTGTAACATTTCCCTTTTTAGTTTTTCATTACTTTAAAAATCTATTTTAGTGACGTCAACCTAACATTTCAACCCGAAAATGTAAATATTGTAACATTTTATAAAATTTACTCTGTGAATAAGTCACTTTTTGATGTGGATTCATAATGAATGAACCTTCAAATATTATTTTATTTTATATTTATTAAATATTAAGTTATAATACAACAAATGCATAAAGATATACGAGTATACTCGTATGTCAAACGAAGAAATGAGGAAGAAATGTATGTCAGATTGCATCATAAGCCAAATTATAAAAAGGATACCTGCCATGGTTTGGACATATGAAATGAGTGGACGAGCAAAGAATGGTAAAAATATTGTATACAAACAATGTGAGTGGGAAAAAAAGCCGGGAAATACCAAATAAAGCATGGCATGACCAAATTAATCAAATACTAAAAAACGGCCATATTCGGTGTAGAAAAAATCGACGAGCGTGCATATTACGATATATGAATGTAGAGAAATCTAGGGAGGTATGTCAGGACAGAGCATTATAGCGGTCCATTCTCTCTGCCTACCCCTTCTGAGAAACAGCATGATGTTGAGTTAGTGAGTTCGTTGCAAATACATAAAATGATTAAAAAAATAATTTTAACATCTGTTAAAATTGACAATGTTTGTAAACATTGGTTTAATTTATATGTTATTTTAGTATATACCTATTTAAAACTTTATTTAACCATGTAGTATTAGAGTGACCCTTAAAAATATTTTCTATTTTTATAAGTCTCACCCCCTGATTCTTTTCCTTTGGGGGTAGTCAGTAACTGGTATTTTTGTGTAGTAATAATGCGTGCCCAAGAGAAGGTGAAAATTGAACTAAATTGGTTTAATTCTTAAAATTTCGCAAAAACTACTTTATTAATTTTGTTTCAAATTTAAAACGTCCCAACCCCGAATTCATCTTCAACCAGTGCGTCTTGCCAGCCATGACGTACGGAGCCGAGACGTGTACAATGACGAAAGGTCTAGTCTACAGATTCCGGGTCGCCCAACACGCCATGGAAAGAGCCATGCTTGGAATAACCTTGAGGGACAGATTAAGAAACGAATTTATTCGTGTCAACAAACCAAGGTGACTGAGGTGGCTCTGAGAATGGGCGGGCTGAAGTGGCATGGGCTGGCCATATCTGTCGGAGAACCGACGGCAGATGGGGGAGACGGGTTCTGGAATGGAGACCGCGTACCGGATTTCGCAGAGTTCAAAACGGGGACGATCCATTGCCACTCCCATCCATCTAGGTCCAGCAATCCTCTTCAGATCGTCGGTCCAGCGGGCAGAGGACGTAAGAAGGGCGGAATGGGGAATGCTGTTAACATCAAGTGATCGCTTAACCCAACCAACGACAGGTCATAAGTCCTGTAAACCTCTCGACTACCATATTCTGTTTCCAAAAAACAATTGAAATCTTCGTCTCTATTGAGATACAATTAATCCTCAAAAACGGTTAGCCCGCAATGGGTGAAATCCAGTATTTGTTTACAAGTATTTGTATACATTCAAAAAAACAATTTATATTATATATAAACTAGGTGTTTATTTTTCTTCATTTATTGTTTTGTTTTATTATTAATCTTTTAATAAATACAACACATTCTCATCACTTTTATAAAAATAAAAATAAATTATATTACATAAAAAACAGTAATTGTAAAATTACCGTATATATTAAGTTTTCCTTTACGTGTTCAGGGGTCAATCTTACGTCTATACCTTAGAAGTTGTTGCAACAGGTAACTCAGTTAAGGGTTGAGTACACCGCGATACAATTATGGTGAGAGGAATAATCAAATTATTATAGTTCTGGGAAAATTATGCACAAACTTTGGCATAAACATCAACATAAGATCCTGAGTACATACTCATATAGAGACTCACCGACCTACAGAATGTATTTAAACATGTTTTATGATTAATTAATCATAACTTTGTTTCCCCGAAGGAGTAGGCAGAAAATATAGACTTTTACACTATTATAAACTCACACTAATCTCGCACACTAAGCATTCAAACATTGTGCCATAGTACCATACACTTCTTACTAACTAACCATCACGCCGTCTCCCCGAAGGGGTTGGCAGAAAGAATGGACTGTCACATATTTCTTTCCTGACATATTTCTCTAGCTTCCCCAACATTCATACTGACTTCTCTGACTCCTCACGCGGCTGATATTCAATATTTGATTTATTTAATGGTGCCACGTTTTCTTCGATCTTCCTTTATTTCTATTTCCATTTACATCGTTAACAAATACTTCTTTTACCATTTTTTCTTCACTCATTCTTTCCATGTGTCCAAACCTTCCTAATGATCCTTTCATGATTTTATTATTACTATTTTGACATTAGAACTCCATTATGTACTGTCGTTTTTGATTCTGTACTGAATTGGCATATTCGGTCTGGAAATATTTTATTATAAATATAATGAAAAAGAAACAGAAACAAATTTACATATTTATTATTTTCGATTTATTATAATAATTTGCTTTTGTTTCAAATCGGGTTAATCCAACACAAACAATTATTTAAAAAATAAAGAAACCCAAAGCAACACTATAAGATTATTTTAAAAGCCTAAGTTCAATGAGTCTCGAACACGAATATCTCTAGGTCGTTCAAAAACGTACTATCAGTGTTCAAATCTATAATCAGTATAAAATTATTAAATATTTAAATCGTTGTACTAATTTCTTCCATGATTTCGTAAAAAGCTTGCCGTTATAAAAAAAAGTTTACAAAAATGACACGAGTTGACTCCACAGTTACTTTAATTTCATAGTAATTCATAGCACAAAAGCTATCAAAATACTTAAAATAATTCATATTTTCTGTAACGAAGTTTAAGATTCCGAAAACTACTGGCAACTTATTTTATGATTTTTTTTAATTATCAGTAATTTTATAATATATGCTAGATGAAAATATAAAAAATAAATGCTGTGCGAATTAAAGTGTAATGAACAAAATAATGAAAGGTATATTAATATGGTTTGGACACAGAAAGAATGAATAAGTAAGCAATGGTTGAGGTATTAGTTTTGTAAAACTCCATTATTAATTTAATAATAGTAAACACGATTGCTTAGTGGTTTTACTTGGATTTAATTTGTGACAAATTTGTTTCGCCATAATTCTCAAACTGACTCAGTTTGTTTGTATTTCACATAATTAATCTAGAAATTTTATTATGTTTTATGTGAATGGCATGTTTCGACCTTCTAAGGCATTATCAAATGTTCGATAATTTGATAATGCCTCAGAAGGGCGAAACATGTCATTCCCATTAAATATAATAAACTTCTAGCAAACTTAAGCTTCCATTCGTAATTATTATTTAATATGGAGTTTTACATCATTGTTCAAGAAACAATAAATATTAGTCACAATTTATACAATTTAGATAAATTAAATCCAAGTAAAACTACTAAAGATCGTGTTTACTATTTTAAATTAATGGTAAAGAAAGTATATGTAAACAGAGGTAGAAACAGAGAGGGGGCGAGGAAAACGTGGCATGATAAAATCAATCAAATATAAAAGATAGGACGACATTTTATGTAAGTAAATAAGGAGTCGGAAAAATTGACGTGCGTGTATGACACGATGTATGAAAGTTGAGGAATCGGGAGTAGTATTTATGGAAAGAACTGTGTGGTTTTTACATTTTCTGCCAATCCTTTCGGTGAGACAGCGTGTTAGTAAATTCGTTTTTGGTAGAAAAAATCTGAGAAATGTAATTACAGATATCCATTAAAATGTATGTAGCCCATTAGGGTTTTAAATAATCAGGCAATTTCACTAAATTATACCCTTTCGTATTTATAAAACTATGTTAATGTATTGAATATCAAAATCTCATTATTCAAAACACAGTTTCATGATCCGGAGTCGTTTAGCAATTCCATTTTGCAATAATGTAATATTTTCTGTAACTCCGCCAGATGTACCTTAATAATAATAAATTATTAACAGTTATTTAGGAGTCGTACACGAGTCATTATCCTGCTGAGATCTTATCAAATAATAACAAAATATGGCTGCAGGACGTGCTAAAGCATTTGTAAGAATCGTGTTTTTTTTACCCCTTAAATACCGAGGTTTCGTTATCTTATAAAATAAAATAAAATAAAACATTCATAACATGACAACATTTATTTTTATTTGTAACACGACACTTTATTTTTAAATACAAATAAAATAAAACTTAACCCATTAGCCCATTCTTGTTTCGGGACACAGAAGCCTTTTAGTTATTTAAGCCCTTTAATTAAGCCCCTTAATTACAATAAAATATTTTATATATACAAAATAAATATTTGAGCAAATTTTATAATGAATATAGTCAGTTTTTAACAGTTGTTAAAATTAACTGTTTTGAAAGTTTTGTGATTAATTTAAATAAATAAACCAATTATTAATCTAAATAAACCAATTAATGCACTTAAAGTTTAATTTACTTCATAATTTATAATATTTTTTTTATTTTTTATTTCTTATAAATTTCTAAATTTTTAGGATTTTTCGGATAAGTTATATTTATTAAATTAATGTATTAATGTAGAATAAATTCAAAACTTTTAAAATTTATTGAATTAATAATCAGAATAACTAAGTAAGTTTTTTTTTTCTCCGGCGCTTCAACCCTCGGTGGGTCTCAGCCTCCTCCAAGAAACGAATTTCTTGAGTGTTCGTAACGTTGGTTATTTTACGAGGTTAGATTGTGGGCCTAACGCCCAACCCCCTTATTGAAGGACCAGGGTTTTTCTGAAGGGGTGTTTCTTCTCTTAGCTGGGGGTGACCGGTTTTGTGGCCCCGAAAATCGCCATTCGCCCTCTCTCTGTTAGCTGTGGCACATCAACATACGAGTACGTCAAATATGTCTGGGTTTGCGGGATCATAAAGATCACATGTGGATGCCAGAGAGTCAGACTAGACAAGTAGTGTTGCTGATGTTATGCAACTATGGCGTTTCATGGCATTTACTGGTACAGTTACTTTCCAGCACGGTCCCATCCATTCAAACCCCTAAGTAAGTACACGTGTATTTTTTTTAATTCTACTCTTTACTTTGTAGATAACAATTATTATTATATATTAGATAAGATTATGACAGGATGAGCTCAGGTGGTCACCTAGAATCATGAAGTGGAGGCCATGGAACAACGACGAAATAAAAACGAAATGTAAACCAGATGATTCATCATAAGTTAAATAAAAAATGATTACTGAAATAGTTTGGACATATGAATAGAATGCATAAGAGAGTAATTGTAAATTATTTTCTATAAGCAGTGTGAGTAAAAAAAGAAGCCGTGGAGAGCATAGCATGACCAAATTTTCAAATACTATAAGGCGGCCATATTCGAAGTCGGAAAAATCGACGAACGTGCATGTGACGACTAAAAATGTAGAGAAAGCTCTTGAGGTTTGTCAGGAAAGAGCAGTTTAGTAGTCGAAACGGGGTTAGTTGGTTGGTTAGTATAATAGCTTTTAGAAGCTTTTTGTTACGTTCATTGCCTAGCCATCAGGCGTAATTAAAACTAAATGATATTTCCCGAGATAAATATTAGGTCCTTACATATGAAATTGGCGTTTTGTATGGGAGGAACATAAATGTTTTTTTTTTAATATAATATATTTATTTAATCAAAGTATGTACCATTGCTATCTATGCACTTTTGCCATCTCATAGGTAGTTCATCGATCCCTTTACTAAAAAAAACATTCGGACGGGAATCAATAAAATCTTTGAAGTTGGTTTGGACTGCCCCATCGGAGTTGAATTTTTTCCCTAGCAAGAAGTTATCCGAATTTCGAAAAAAATAGTAATCTTTTGGGGCAAGGTCCGGAGAGTACGGTGGATGTCTTAGACATTCCAATTGAAGCCAGCCTCGGCTGTTTAGCAGCTAGCTTTTCCATCATGGTTTGCAGTTGCTGACAATAGACATCTGCCGTAATCGTGTGGCCAGATTTAAGAAAGCTGTAGTGAACGACACCAGCACTAGTCCACCAAACGCTCACAAGTTACTTTTTTGGAGTCAATTTTCGCTTGCGGCATGGTTTGGCTGGTTTGGCAAGGTTCAGCCATTGCGATGAGCGCTTCCGATTATCATACAGGATTCATTTTTCATCACAGGTAATGATTCGATTCAAAATCCCTTCATTATTGTGCCGGTTGAGTAATGCAACGCAGCAGTCAACGCGCGTTTGTGGATTTGCTTCACTCAATTCGTGAGGTACCCACCTTTCAAGCTTTTTCACCTTCCCAATTTGCTTCAAGTGGATTAAAACAGTTTTATCACTAACACCGCAGCCTGCAGCTAACTCGGACGTGATTTGCGATGGATCCGCTTCCACAATAGCCTTCAATTTTTCATTATCAACTTTGGTCTCCGGCCGTCCACGGGGCTTGTTCTGCAGGTCGAAATTTCCAGAACGAAAACGTTGGAACCAAAAACGCGCAGTGTTTTCTTTTGCGCCACCGTCGCCATACACATCATTAATCCTTCGAGTCGTTTTTGCAGCACTGGTGCCACGGTGGAACTCGTACTCGTAAATAACGCGGTATTTCAAGTTTTCCATTTTGTAAACTGAGTGACGCAAAGAAAAAAAAAATTGAGGAAAAAACAAATGAATTATAATTTTCGAAACACAAATACTTGAGTAAATAGCTGTATAAATTTGAATTTGGAATTCCTAACCATAGAGAAGATATTTGAGATCAAAGTAGCCAGTACGGCAAAACGCCAATTTCATATGTAACGACCTAATATTATAGAACCAATTATAAACATCCTACATATTTTGTCATGTCGGGTGTTATGAATAAAGAAAACAATTAAGACGTTTTTGCTACCTATTTTATTGTATGTACTGTTATATATAAAAAAAAATAAACATGATTTCATTAACATTACAATGTTAAATAGTCCATTGTTTTGGCCGAAATCTTATTATTGTAACACCTGATGATGTCAACATAGGTTGACGAAACAGCTGTCACATCAAACAAAATACAATCGTGATACAAAAAAATGTTATTTGATTTATTACGAAGTTATATAAACATTGAAAACTTTATTTTATTTGTATAATTTTTGGAAAAAATTATTTCTTTTTTGCTATTTTTACCTACCAAAGATTTCTTGAATACCGAGTCTCTCCTTTTTTTATATATTCATCACATCAAATAGGTACCCGAATATTGTGAATGCTCAACATATTGTAATACAATGTCTGTAGCTTTTTTGCTTCGTCATGACCTACTAATGTGAGTCCTTCACATCTGCATTTATGCTACTGTCTTCGCATTCCCAGTTATCTTTACTGGCGATATCGATTATTTCCTCGTTCGTAAAAAATCGTTCGTCTTCGAGTCCTGCTATATTTTATATGACCGGTTGATCCGAGGCCGGATAGAAGGGATTCTACTGTAAAACATGTACTCGTAGTATGCGAAAGTAGATTAAAGGTCCATTTACACTTGACCGTCATCAGCCGATACCGACACGTCACGCATTTGCGTTGAGAAAATATTCGTTTTGTTTTTTTGATGATGTCTTATTTCTCTTAATTAATGCCGATTCCGTTCATATTATATTTTAATTCCGAGATAATTGCATTCTCCACGGCGAATTTAAATGGAAGTAAAATGGTATTCTATAAAAAAGAATTATATTCTGTTAGAAACACATCCTGAAAAATATTGATCATTTTTATTGAGTGTCAATTTTATGTAGGTAGGTGCTTTCTTCGGCAACCCCGGACGACGATTTTATTATAGCATTTGAGATAACAAGTTGGTGAGATTCAAGACTATTTTAATCGTGACGTGTCGGTATCGGCTGATGACTGTCCGGTGTAAATGGGCCTTAAGACGTAAACACTTTTGAATTCCATAATGATGAATTTGTTTGTGAATTAAAACACTGCTTTTTCCATTTTTGAGTTTATTTTACTCGGCGTGTTTCGAAGGCTTTACCATACACCTTCATCATCGAGAGAACAATATTTGATGATGGAGGTATAAAGCTTTTAAATTATGTCGAGAAAAATAAACTTAAAAATGTAGAAAACAGTTTTTTAATTCATAAACAAGTCATTGGCATGAGAAAGCTTAATTTTATTTACGAAAACTATATTTAAAATCACATTTTATGAAGTTTTGTTAATACTGCAAGGTTGTAGTAGATATTATTATTCCTTGGAAACTTAATTTGTTGATCACTTGAATTGTAATATCCTTTGAAGGTCGCTGAGTAATTATTTATAATAACAATAAGTTTACTGTGTATCGGTTGTGTGAAAGGGTTAAAGGTTACAAAACGTCCTCGAGCAGAAGTCACGAGACTTAGAGGAAAGTCTTTGATTCGAATCTCTGTAGGCCAAGTATTTTCAATTAATGTTTACGTGTTTTCCTTTAGGGGCTATAAGCCAGAGCGGCAACTTTCACTCCGTCTCTTTCCCTATAACTCGGGCTGAGTATAGCAACTATGATTAAAAAAACATCGAGGAAATGCCACATTCAACTTTTTGTATAAGCTTAAAAATATCTTTGGCATATAGAATGGAATAATACTCCTAGCGGCTTCTAACAATATGTTGGTCGACAGCCTTCACATTGTGTTAATAAGGTAGTTTGCTAAATGCCGAAAATCATTCTCCATAGATGGCGTTAGTGGGTCGGTTGTATAGGTTAATTCTTGAAAAAATTCACTAGTGCAACCAAATCTACATAGATGGCTGACTGAAACTGCCACGTGAAGATAAATATGGATTTTGAAGTATATATATACATCTTCCAAAAATTTGTCATGCATGATCACAAATAACAAAGGTGGAATGGGGAATGTTGTAATTACATAAAGCGTGCGCTTAACCCAACCAATGACAGGTCATAAGTCCTGTAAACACCTTGATCATCCATGTTCAGTTTCCAGTTTACGTCTTCGTCTCTATTGAGATACAATTAAAAAAAAAAAATGTCTTTCTTCCATTGATGAGCTAGTGAAATAACTCACACAATAATTCACATATGATACATATTGGAAAGAAAAATAATATTTTAGATAAAATGACAAATAAATTATCTATACCACCCATAATTTTATTTTTATTCCGACCAGTTTTGGTAGCCTACTACCTAATTTTGTTCGCGTCTCTTTACCAAAAGGTGACTTAAACTATAATTGTTGTTAGTAATATCTTTTGAGAAAATAAACTAATTTGATTTGACTTGATTTGATTGATTATTCCTCGCCTCCAAATATTCCTGTCCTCTACTTCGACCCTCCAACTTGACAGTCGTAACAATTTCGATGTATTTCTCCCAACTTCATCCTCTGGGCTTCTACCATCTGGGTGCCACTTCTGCATCCTTTTTGGGGTTTTCGCTAAGGGCATTCTCTCTGCGTTCATAAAAACAAGTTCTAAACATATTATATTTTTTTAATTTTTCCTTTTCATTATTAACATTTAACATTTTCAAAAATGTTTTATTAACCTACGAGTACTTGTAAGTTTTTTTTCCAATTCATAACAAACAAAATGTAATTTTTTACTATTTTTTATATTTTTGTGAATTAAAACACTGTTTTTTTCATTTTTAAGTTTATTTTCTAGACACCTTTTGAAATTTTTACACCTCAATCATCGGAAGAGCGATAAAAGTGCTCTTAATGTATAAATAAATATATGTGTTAGTGCAGACAACCGTTATATTTGAATCTTAGTATTTATAAACATACTATATTGATTTCTAGCATTGATCTTTCCAAAGCTCTAAATCATTTAATCGTTTCATCCTGAGCAACATGCACCAATGCTGTACCGGCGATCTCTTTAATGTTGTCACTCCATTGAAGTCGAAGACCTCCTGGATTTTGAACAAGAATTCTAAAACAACAGCATAGAAGACTTTTTTTTTCATATTAAATAAATGACTTATGTTTTACTTCTATGTTTGCCGTTTGTAGATATTTTATATTTTTCGTTTTTTTATATACTTTGTATGCAATATTCACTTTTTAAACAAATTTAAATTAAAATCAAACATGTTTCGGACTACCCAGTCCTTCCTCGATGATATTTAAAATATTATAAAATTGTTTACATATTAATACATATTCCTGGCTGCGAAGCGTGAGGGAGTGGACCGGCATCCGAAGTGTTGATGAGCTGTTCCGAGCGGCGCAGGACAGGGACAGGTTCGCCGAGGTGATCGCCAACGTTGGGGGGACCCGACAGGGCACTTGAAGAAGAAGAAGAATAATATGGTCAGTTTTGACAGATGTTAAAAAATCTTTATAACATCTGTCAAAACTGACCATATTAGTAAACAATTCTATAATATTTTAAATATCTATATAATATCACTGAGGAAGGACCGGGTAGTCCGATAATGGTTTGATATTTAAATTTTGATTTGTTTAAAAAGTGTGTGTTGTATACGAAGTATAAATAAAAAAAATATGACTTATGTTATATTTTGATTTTTTTATCAGTTTCCCACGTTTTTTTACATCTTGGGCAAAAAGGGCTATGTACTTTAGTGTTTAATATTTAATATATCTGGAAATTTGTGTATAACTATTAAGATATTTCTAAGTTGTGTGGTAAACACGAAATCAACGCTTAATTTATTCATTTGCCCGGTTACTTTACGGTTGATGTTTTCAGGTTTTGTTAATAGTTTCGTCTTGTTTGCTCATGTTTCATTACCGACCTCTAATGAAAACTTAATTGTTTTCCGAATTTAAATATAAGCTGTGTGACTTAAAGAGAAATTAGGGAAATTCTCAAAGGTTCATAATGTGTATTTAACAATGAAGGATTATTTGATTTTACCCTTTGAGTATATTTTTATAATTTCATTTCATTTCATAATCGATATCCGAATACAGTAGACTCACAATTTGCCGGGATGGATGGTGGAAAAAAATCCTGTATAATCGTTTTCCCGGTAAATAAGAAAACACGAAAAAAAAATCAACAATAAATTTTTTTAAACTGCGCTATATACGCTTACGCTTACCTACTTGCTTAGTTAATAATTTAATGATGTTCCGTATAGTTTGATCACCAATATTATATTGATTCAATGGTTGCACCTTTACAAACTTTTGAATTATTTCGAGTTTTCGTTAAATTGAAAGTACGACTCGTTAGCGTTTATCCATTATTATAGACACCTTTTCACAGTGAAATAAAATTAACGACAATATTTTATGAGTATGAACTACGCTGCAGATGCTTAATTGCAAACTCGAAACAACTATAGAGTCACAAACATATGTTGGCGGTGGGGCAAAGAACTTAACGCTCATCGTCTTTGTGTCAGAGTATAATTACTATTGTGAAATATTTTTGTTTGTATAAAATATTTTTTTTAACTCAAGTGTAACGGATAATCTGCTTCCCGGCTAACCCGACCCCGAAAAATCGAGAGTGCACTGTATTTTTTTATGGTCATTTAGTACTATATTGAAAGCAAGGTTTTGACAAAATAAGAACTTAAAAATGAGTTCTCTTACAAGAATATGTGGAGAGGCTGTAAATGATAAAGTAGCAAATATAAATCAATATGAATGCAGTGTAAATACTCATGTTATTAGCACTCTATTTACTTTTTTAATTTGCAATTAACACCCTTAATAAAAACGTTAAAAACAAAACAATGAAAACTTATATAGATGGTTGAGCTATCATGGATGGTGAAAACCGAATAAGGCGATGCCAACCTAATGGACCAATGGCTACCTGAATCTTCTTCTTCTATCTGTGTCCTGTCAGGTCTCCCTAACGTTGACTATCAACCTTCACAGTGATGACCTGGGAAAAAATCTTTAGAATCAGAGATCAGCCATACTTATACCATCAGGCACTTCAATTTTTAATATTAAAGTAATAATATTTCATTAAGAACTAATTGTATCTCAATAGAGACGAAGATGTAAATAATTTAGAAACAGAATATGGTGGTAGACGCGTTTACAGGACCTATGATCTGTCATTGGTTGGGTTAAGCGATCGCGTTATGTAATACAACATTCCCCATTCCGCTTCTTACAAACACCACGTCTGACAATTATTTTTGAAAGTTGTATATATGCTACCATGTTGAGAAACTTTTCACATATTTTAATTCAATCTACACTAGCGCCATCTTTTGAGACTAGATGTAAGCATTAGGTAGAAAATCTTTATTAATGTAATGTAAAAGCTATCAACCCAATTATCACACATTACTAGACAACGCCTAGAGAAAACTCTCCAATTTTTATATGCTTTTAACTCCGACCAGTTTTTATAAAACATTTTGTTTTTTGAATGTATACTAATACTTAAAAACATGTCTACAAGTATTTGTATGCATTTAAAAACACGAAATGTTTAATGTTATTTCGTTTGAGTGCACAGGGATCTAGTTTTCCAAGAGCAGCTAATCAAAATGCTCTGATGGTATGTTATTTCATATCCAATCATTTTTTCGATCACAACCCACCAGTTTTTTTTACTTATCTGATATTTCTCCGGGAATTTTCCGTATCAGCATCGCTGCACTTCGGTACTTTTCGTACGACGTTTCCGCTCCTAGGATTTAGATTTCTCGAAAAAGAAAAAAATATGACGGCGAATATTTTTTTGCATCTATATCCGTCTTCACTTGTACCACATATCGTGTTTTATTATTTTGAAATTAATTTTATCTACATAATATAACACAATAAATGAAAAGATCACTGCGATGGTTTAGATATATAGAACACGTGGAACATAAATGAGATCTCTCAGAGGAATCTCTGGAAACTCTAGGTATGATAGAGTGTCAATGCAAATATAAGAAGTGAATGCAGTGCGAATGATGGTGTTATAAACAAAATAATGAAATGCTTATTAAGATGGTTTGGACATATGGAATGAATGAATTAAGAAAGAATGGTAAAAAAATTATATGTTAACGATTTAAATGGAACCAGAAATAGAGAAAGACCCAGGAAAACGTGGCACGATCAAATAAATCAAATATTGAATGTTGGCCACGTGAGGAGTCAGAGAAATCGACGCGCGTGCATGACACGATGTATGAATGTTGAGAAATATGTCAGGAAAGAAAAGAGAGACAGCGTGATGATTAGTTAGTTTGTTAAAAATCATAAATGTCGTGAAACTAAGGAGATTCAACTGCCCCAACATTAAGACACAACTGACCATTATCACACATTCGATTAAAGGGTTTAGATTCCACAGCAATAGCTTAATTTTTTAACTTCGTTTACAAGGCACATTTTTAATTTCTATAGTTATAATCAATTAGTATATTAAAATGTACATCCATTTTGTCTTACACCTTTATTAAACGAAATGTCTCTTTGTGCTTATAACTCTAATATTCTTCTTCTTCTTCTTCACTTTTGGTAGACTCAGGAGTCTGTTATTTCAGGTGGGTCCTCTTGAGAAGCTGAACTCCAGCTTTCTCTTCACCGTTTCCGGGGTCCTCCTGGTCGGCGTTGTCCGTTTGGCGTTCCATGGAGAGCTATGTATGGTATCCTATTTGAGCTCATTCGTTTTACATGTTGATGCCACTATCACCGTCTTTAACGTCCCCATCTGACCACATCTTTGACCTCGCAGATTTCTCGGATTGCTGTATTCCTAACTTGATCACGTAGGGTTTTGTCAGCTATAGTGGTTGTCCTGAGCATGCTCTTTGTCTTGACAGTGTTTTCCCTCAATTCAATGCCATATATGAGGATTGGTCGCACACAGGTCTTATAAATTCGTAATTTGCTGTCAGTCCTCATGTCCTTGTTTCTCCATGACATCTTTCAGGCAGCCTGCAACCGCTGCAGCATTATCTACGTGTGATCGTACTTCTCTGGGGAGGTCATTAGAGCTGGTTACTTTGCTTCCGAGATATCTGAATTGGTCTACCTGTTCAATTTTTTCGTAGCGTAAGGAGATTTTGCATCTTAGTTGATTTCTAGAGAATGCCATATACTTCGTTTTTGAGATGGACATGATCATGTTGTATTTAGAGCAGGATTCATCAAATTTTGAGAGCATTGCTTGTAAGTCGTTTTCATTTTCGGCTGCTTTCAATTCCACAACTCAAATATAAAAACTAACTAACTAACCATCACGCCGTCTCCCCGGAGGGGTAGGCAGAAAGAATGGAACGCCACACTGTTCTTTCCTGACATACTTCTCTGGCTTCCTCTACATTCATACATCTTGTCATGCGCGCACGTCGATTTCTCCGACTCCTCACGTGTCCGACATTCAATATTTGATTGATTTGATCGTGCCACATTTTCCTCGGCCTTCCTCTATTTCTAGCTCCGTTCACGCCGTTTACATATACCTTCGTTACCATTCTGTCTTCACTCATTCTGTCCATGTGTCCAAACCATCTTAATGACCCTTTCCTTATTTTGTTCATAACACTTTCATTCGCACCACATTCACTTCTTGTACTTGCATTTGTCACTCTATCATATACAGATTTGTCACTTATTCGTCTTAGAGATCTCATTTCTATTGCATTATTTCTACTTTCATCCTTCTTTTGCCAGTTCCATGCTTAACTTCCATACATAAGGGTCAGCATAAGAACACCATTGTGCACTGCCATCTTGGCTTTTTTGGATAGGCTTTTGTTTGCGATGACAACTTTAAATGCACCATTTATTCTGTTGCCTGCCCCAACCCTTCTTTCAATATCCTTCTCCACCCTCCCATCCTTTGTAAACATACTTCCTAAATAAACTAATTCATCCACTTGTTCCAGATTTTCACCGTTTACACTAATGTTGCAGACTGTCATGCTTCCTTCTTTTTCGAAAATCATTACCTTGGACTTATTCACATTCATCATCAAATCGTATCGCTTGCATACCTCATACATTCTAGACACCAGGGCTTGCAGTTCGCTATCTTACATGTGATAATCGATTAGAACAAAATATTTGAAGGATAAGTTTTGAATTTTGAATGTTTTGTTTAGAGATCTCAAAAATAAATGTTATCGTTAGTAATTGATGGAGTATTCCATTATTGCGTATTAATTAAACATAACGTTATTGTATGTCAAAACTTCTCATACGAAGTTTACGTACTGAGTATTAAAAGCAATAATTGTATTTTAGGTACATGGATAACGTAATATTGTTATATGAAATATTATCAAAGTACGTCAATATTATTCAAACAATAGCTATTTCTAAGAACCTTGCGATATTAATTCTGTAAATGTATTATCAACTGCAAAAAACAGTTTTGTCAACTATTATGTAAATATTAAATCTATCTGTGCGCAAAATTACAAATCTCTGATTTTTTTTAAATACAACTGCTTTTACATTTAAAAAAATAGTATGTATTATACTTTTTCTATTGCTTCTTAAACAATGATGTAAAACTCCACATACAATAATTCATACGAATGAAAACGTCTGTTTTCTAGAAGTATTTTTATAATTTAAGGGAATGACATGTTTCGCCTTTCTAAGATATTGGATACTGCATAAGAAAGGCTATTATATAATGTTTATTATATAATCTCTCGCTTCCTCAACATTCATACATCGTGTCATGCACGCGCGTCGATTTATCTGACTCCTCACATGGTCGACATTCAATATTTGATTTATTTGATCGTGCCACGTTTTCCTCGGTCTTCCTCTATTTCTAGTTCCATTTACATAGTTAACATATAATTTTTTTACCATTCTTGAATAGCAGTTCACCAATTCACCAGGACTTGTAGTTCATGCTCGTTGTTTGCAAGTAGGACAGCGTCATCCGCATACAAGAGACAGCTTACTGACACTCCGCTCATTATATAATACATTGATTTAATAATTACCGTAATTAATGTCATAACGTAAATCTTATGCTTCCTAAAACTCCATTTTAACGTAACCTAAAATTGAATATCTAAAAACATTATTTTTAAAAAGGATTCTCACAATTCAAAATACATTGAATTTACTATCGTTATCCTTCACGCTCAGCGTCTGAAGTCTTCTTAGATATGACTGTAGAAAATGGAACAGAATCCACACAAACAATTTTTCTAGAAATGTCCGCTATAAATCTTGTGGAATTGTTGTGGAACATCAGAAGTGGAAATACAACGCGTTTCCACTTATTGGAATTTCCAATGATAGGAACACATCTCATTCAGGGGCTGGGAGTAAATCAAAAATCATGAAAAACATTTTCATAAAAAAAATTATGAAAACACGATTGTTAATTAAACGCATGTTTTTTTATATAAAATGATAAACGTTGAAAAAAATTAAGACATAGTGAGACGGAGTAGAAAGAGAAGACGATTCTGAAAACCACACCGAGAGAATGAACCCATCAAGAATTCCTCAGATCGTGATGCACGAGACTCCAGAGGGCCGTCGACCACCAGGACGACTGCCAAAGAGATGGAGAGGCTGGTCGTCTTCATCACAGAAAAAAGTTGAAAAACTAACTAACAAACCATCACGCCGTCTCCCCGAAGGGGTAGGCAGAAAGGATGGACTGCCACACTTTAACCGATGCGGCACTCCATCCTTCTCTTTTCGCCCCCGCGAGAGACGCGGTGTGATGGGATGCGAACCTCATCGGCACCAATAGGTCCCGCGCTTCGATCGTCCAACGTCCACAAAATAAATGTAGAAAAAATTATACAAAATACGATGATACAAAATAAAATAACAAAATAAAAAAAATATAACAAATAATGTTCTTTTAGATGCCGCATATGTTGTAAACTGGGCGATCCGGACTTTTGTGTTTATTTAATTTATATTCCACGTATCCATTGATATTTTTAATAATTGTAATAAGGCCCTTTAAACAATCCAACACCAGCAAGAACTTAAAATATTATTGATGAAAATATTCAAATTGTCATTGGAACAAGTGAAAATTTTATTTTAACACCTGTCAAAATTCTTTATATCAACGAAAAATAAAAAAAATAAAAAAAAACAGATCGCAAGATCTACCATTAGAAGAAGAAGAAGATAAACGTTGGACAGGCAACAATTAATAAATTTCTACAAAAACATTTGAATAATTCTAATTATTTTCCGTTACATATTATTTTTTACACACATTTTTTTTATAAATAATCGTTATAAGACGCCATCTGGTCAAACCAGTCTGTCGATACCAGCAAGCGTGACTAAACCAGATGATGTCAAAATAAAGTCGAAAGTGGAAGTTGTTAAAAAAAACATCGTTTTATCTAATTATTATTTATAAAGTTGTCATCGCAAACAAAAACCTATCCAAAAAAGCTAGAATGGCAGTGCCCAATGGTGTTCTTCTACCGACCCTTATGTATGGAAGCGAACCATGGAACTGGCAAAGGAAGGATGAAAGTAGAATAAATGCAGTGGAAATGAGATCTCTTAGACGAATGTGTGGATATTCTGTGTATGATAGAGTGTCAGATGAAAATATAAGAAATGAATGCGGTGCGAATGATGGTGTCATGAACAAAATAATGAAAGGATCATTAAGATGGTTTGGACATATGGAAAGAATGAATGAAGAAAGAATGGTAAAAAAATTATATGTTAATGATGTAAATGGTACCAGAAATAGAGGAAGACCGAGGAAAACGTGGCACGATCAAATAAATCAAATATTGAATGACGGCCATGTGAGGAGTCAGAGAAATCGACGCGCGTGCATGACACGATGTATGTATGTTGAGGAAGCGAGAGAAATATGTCAGGAAAGAAAGGTGTGGCAGTCCATTCTTTCTGCTTACCCCTTCGGGGAGACGGCGTGATGGTTAGTTAGTTAGTTAGTTATTTATAAATCTAAATTATTTTATAAAGATTTTCACGCGTTTCCCTTGGGTTCACATTGAATCTCTTTGTGTTTATTTGCGGAACTAAATCGCTAAAAAAAACTTGACAGTTAATTCTGGTGAATTAAAGTGGGTTTTCAGGAAAGCAGATTAGTGCCCACAGGAAATTGTTCCCAAGTTCCACAGAAAGGTCTAGAATTATTTTTTGTGATCGATTTAAAAATACTCGTCTAATGCGTTAATATTTTTAGATCGCTTAACCGTTCACTGTTGAAGTGATGACTTATACGTATAGTGTTAACATTATCGTGGTAACTTAAAAATAATTTTGTCATCATCGAAGATATTGTTTCTTGAATACTGATATAAAACTCGATTGAATAATAAAATGACCTAAAGAAGAAGGACAATGCTGCCTAGTAACATCAACATAAATGACTTCAAATTTGAGACCGTGGTACAGTTAACGTACCTAGGCTCCTTAGTTAACAAAATAAATGGTGTCAATGAAGAGATTGGAAAAAGGATATTCGCAGCAAACAGATGCTTTTTTAGCCTCAATAAGCACCTTAAGTCGCGTATACTGTCTAGAAAGACAAAAACCACAGTATATAAAACGCTGATTAGACCAGTCCTTACATATGCCTTGGTGACTTGGACGCTCACTAAACGGGATGAAAACAAAATAAACTGCTTCGAAAGGAAGATCCTCCGCAGAATCTTCGGACCCATTAAGGATGGTCAGACGTGGAGAAGGAGATACAACAGAGAGCTCTACGATCTATACCAGGACGTCAGTGTGGTTAAGTTTATAAAGATTAACAGACTGCGCTGGCTAGGGCACTTGCACCGCATGGGAGATCTGGAGCCCCCCAAAAGAGTGTTGTATGACAATCCAGCAGGGCGAAGAAGCATCGGTAGGCCGAGATTGCGATGGCTGGATGGTGCCGTGGCAGATTGTCGGGTCCTGGAGCAGCAATACTGGGAGGTGGCGGCCAGAGATAGGACGGGATGGAGACGTTTCTTGGAGGAGACCAAGACCCACCAAGGGTTGAAGCGCCAAAGAAGAAGAAGAAAAAAGAAGGACAATATAACATGTAAGAAATAAGTAGCAGCATACTTATTATTGTTACTAGTTTTATGAGCGAAAGCCAAGAAATCACCCTTAAAAACAACCCCTTGTACAAATTACAAATGTTTGGTAAGAATAACAAATTAATGCTATGTATATTTATTCACTTCTATCCATTGCTACAAGACGAGCAATCTACATAATGACCTGTCAAAGACACTAGGAAATTATTTCCTTGTTAGGAAAAAGAAATGCTAGAATAAATTTCTGATATCTAAATTACAAGTCCGGTGGAAGGAAAAATGTGAAATTAGGTACATCAGTAGGGAAATTTTTATTTTACACATTGTAATAGTAAGTGTACTAATTACATTATTTATTTACATAAAATATCGATAGCCTAAAAAAACTAGTTTTTAACTTCAAAAATTTCAATCATTCTATTTATTATGTAAAAACATTTATTGACATATGTAATTTATAATTTTTTTTTTTAATGTATACAAATACTGGATTTTTACCCATTGCGGGTTAATCATTTTTAAGGATTAATTATATATCAATAGAGACGAAGATGTAACTTTTTTTTTTTTTAAACAGAATTTTTTTTTTAAACAGAATCTGATAGTCGAGGCGTTTACAGTACTTATGACCTGTCGTTGGTTGGGTTAAGCGATCACTTTATGTTCACAACATTTCCCATTTCCCCCTTCTTACGACACCACGTCTGACAAATTTTCGAAACTTGTATATATGCTACTATTTTTTTAATAACTTCACTGTTTATAGGTCAATCTACACTTGCACCATCTATTTAGATAATTTGTAAGCATTAAACAGAAAATCTTTATGAATGCAATATGAAAGGCTTTACGCAATTATCACACTGCTATAAGCACAATTATTACAATTATCAAAAAAAAATACATCTGCGTCTCTATTGAAATACAATTAATCCTTAAAAAAGTCATTTATAATTTTCATTTTTCTTTCACATATTTAATGCCTAGAGAACACTGGCGAGAGACTAAGAGGGATGGCGTGGGGGTGGAGAGGCTTACGTCAAGCAGTGGATGGAGACAAGCTGAGGAAGAAATAGGTGTAATAGTTTGGCATATTATTTTTATGTATCTATTTGTCTTTGAGTATGTGTGCGTATAGTTTTGCGGTGGAATTTAAGCCATGTATATGAATGAAATAATGCAAGAGTTTTTGAATAAGAATACAAAGCACTCGGACCTACCTACACACATATAATATGTAAAGAAATTAATACTTTTGTTTATATGAAAATTTAAATTTTGATAAGCTATTACTTGATGGTTAGACATATAAAAATTAATTAAACAGTTTTTATGTATTTTGTATACAACCACTATATTTTTTAGAATGAGGGCCTACTGGTTTCACTCTATGCGAGCTTCCTCAGGGCTTTAAACATAAATATGTAATACTCAAATATGTTTCCAATCACCCAGTAAAAATATCTAAGCTAACCGTTCCACTCCCCCCCCCCCTGCACTTAAATGCTAAATATGTACATCTCACGCTCTCTCACCCCTCTTTTTCTAAATTAGTCGCCTACCCTTAATGTTATTTGTATCTCGATGTTTAAATTATGTTAAGTATGTTTAAATCCAAGTGGAAGCTCGCATAGAGCAAAACCGGTAAGCACTCATTCTCAAAAATAAAGTGGTTAGACTGATTTTTTTTTTAATTTAAGTATTATACATAAAATCTCTTCAAATTAATGTAATTTGAATCCGAAATTTTTTTATGTTCTAAAATGTGTTCTTTAAAAGGCGTTATTTGAATCGTCGTGGAACGTTAAACGAATCCTTGATTTTCAAATATAATACGTATTTTTTTAAATTAAAAACTCTCTGTATTTCCAAAACATTATAATCTTTCTTGTCTCTACCAATTTGATTATATAATATTAACCTTATCGTATTACCGTTACATTGACAATCATAAGCATGAACATTACTTTGTTTTTAATTTAATGCTAGTTTTCCATCTTAAAAATACAAACATCTAATTAAATATGTATTTTTTTTGATCCCGGAATAGAATAAACGTTAAAAAAAAAAATTTCGAATTAAGTTATTTCAACTAACTAACTAACTAACTAACCATCACGCCATTTCCCCGGAGGGGTAGGCAGAGATGATGGATCGCCACAATGCTCTGTCCTGGCATACCTCTCCGGCTTCCTCTACATTCATACATCGTACCTTGCACGCACGTCGATTATTCTGACTTCGAATGTGACCGCCTTTTAGTTTTCCTCGGTCGTCCTCGGCTTCTTTTTCCACTCACGCTGCTTGTGAATAACTTTTTGATCATTCTACTCTCATCCATTCGTTGATATGTCCAAACCATCTCAGGGATCCTTTTTTAATTGTATCCATGATGCAGTCATCTGCCTTACATTTCTTTCTTATTTCATCGTTCGATATTTTATCAAACAAAGTTTCCCTGCACATTCTTCTTAGGGATCTCATTTTTTTTTTAAGTTATTTTCATTTCAATAAATTCATAATCTGCAAAAAGCTCTATTGCAAACGAGTTTTTATTGAATCAACAGAAAGAGCAAACTTTTCGTTAAACTTTTTGCATGAAAACTTGACAAATTATGGCATTAGCACTTTTCAAGACGTATTACACTAACCCCTTGAAAGTTAAACAGTAAAATAGTCATTAGCACCCCCTTCATGGCTAACGCGTTGAATGTCCCCCTATACCACCCTCTAGCACCTAGGATGAAGAATGCATTTCGGTAGATTTTTTTGACACGAATACTAAAATATTTGTGCAATATTACATTCACCATTAATCTCCCTTTCGGATTGAAATCGTGACGTGAATTTAAGTGAAATACGTATAACTTTACGTTTACGTTGTGAATCGAGTGTACGTTTTATACGAAGCGCGAAATTTGATATCTCCCTGGTACGAGTATAAATAAACACCAAATTTCGTCTTCACATCACGAATCTCCAAAAGGTTATTGCAAATTCTATTTTGAGTTCAGTTCATATTTTGTATTAAACTAGCATAGAACCAAAATAGAATTATTTAAACCTTTGTAGTTTATTCCATTTGAAAGGCCAAAAGTATTGCTTACATTACAACTATTTTTGAATATTTCAAACTGAATAGTGATTAGCAGGGCTGCGTGATGTCTCCGTGGTTGTTCAATCTGTATATGGACAAGTGTACGAGTATGATAGAACTTAAAAGTATATATACTGGTGCTTGGACTTGGACTTGGATCTTCTGGCTTACAGAGGTTCAGCTCATGTGGCTATTCCTCTTACGTCTGATGGGAACATTGTTGCAAGGTGATTTGGTGGGTTGTTAGTTTATTCGGGGGCATGATTTGTGTGGCCCGGAGTGTTCCTCTGAAGGAGAATCGATTTTATTGTGGGGTTGGGATGTGAAGAAAATCCTTTGTAAAAACGTTCGGCAAGTTTCAGAATGAATCCATCATCGGGATTCCCGATTCTAGGTGCAGTTGTGTAATCCTGGTCCATGAAGGCGCACCAAGCGATAAACGGTTAGCCTTATTTTGCAGGATTTGGAGTTTTTGTATGTGACTCGAAGCTGCATAGCCCCAGATTGGGGCTGCATAAGTGAAGATCGGCCTTATATGCTGGTGCTAAGGTGAGTGATCTGTCTGTAAAATGTCTGCTTTACGCAGACGATGCCGTTCTTGTTGCGGATAGTGCGGACGAATTGCAAGTCTTGGTGTCGAGAATGTATGAGGTATGCAAGTCAAACGATTTAATGATGAATGTCGGAAAGTCAAAGGTGATGATTTTGAAAGGGAAGAGCAAATGACAGTTTGCTATATAAGTGTGAACGAAGACATTTTGGAACAGGTGAGGGAATTTGTGTATTTAGGTAGCATGTTTACAGCGGATGGCCAAACGGATAGTGACGTTAAAAGAAGGGTTGGTGCGTATAGTTGTTGCAAATAGTTGTTGGAAACAAGAATTTATCAATGAAAAAGAAAATGGCCGTTCACAATAGAGTTCTGGTCCCAACCCTTATGTATGGAAGCGAAGCATGGAACTGGCAGAAGAAGGATGAGAGTAGAATAAATGCGGTAGAGATGAGGTTCCTAAGACGTATGTGTGATAGAACGTAGTTTTCTGTAAGTTTTATTATATTTTATGGGAATGATATATTTCGTTCTTCAAATGCATTATCAAATGTATTTTGATGAAATGGACATTTGATATTGCCTTAGAAGGACGAAACATGTCATTCCCATAAAATATAATTAAACTTCTAGAAAATTGACGTTTTCATCCATATTAATTATTTAATATGAAGTTTTACATCATAGTTCAAGAAATAATAATTACATCAAGTTATTGAACGCTAAGGCATTAACACATTATATTTATATTTTTTTATATTATCATCGGGTATTATTATTATTTAATATTATTTATAAGTTTTTACTGTTAAAAAAAACTATAAGTACTCAACAAATTGCCCAGGTTAATTATTAAATTTGAATTTTTGTATCGAATTTTAAATGCGTTTTTATATTAGTCTTTCCTTGTTTAGTTTTTATTATATTTTTACACCAGTAGATAGAGGTATCCTCCGAAACACGTCGTATTTCTTTATATTTTTTAAATTATTAGTGGATTAAACAAAGCTTTTTCAATTTTCTAAATATATTAAATACATCTATGAACATATTTAATGTGATATTAGCGTATTTATTGTTTTTTTTTTATAATTTACTCCTGAGAATCGGGTATTTGGAAAACGATTAAAATAAGTCAGAAATTTGTCCTTTGGGCTAAAGAGTTTTCAATTTCAAATTTATTCATGTAAAACACAAACTAAATATTCATTCGGTATTAGTGAAACACAAAACAGTTTTGGCGTCATGAATTTTGTGGGAACAATTTAACTGTATAATCGCTTCTCTGCATTAAACTTCGGAATATTAATTACAGTTTGTATGTACCGACTATATTGCAACAACTTATGTTGAATAGTTTCATTTATCATAGTATTATTTACAACATTTGAAGAAAGCAATGAGAAAAGGGGGGACAAAGAGGATTTAAAAAGAAGATATAATATATCAAAAAATAAATCTGAAATGAAATTATATGCATTAGTGTAAATACACTAATTACAAAAATATATAAACTAACTAACTAACTAACCATCACGCCGTCTCCCCGAAGTGGTAGGCAGAAAGAATTGACTGCCACATTTTCTTTCCTGATTCATACATCGTGTCATGCACGCGCGTCGATTTCTCTGACTCCTCACATGGCCGACATTCAATATTTGATTTATTTTATAGTGCCACGTTTTCCTCGGTCTTCCTCTATTTCTGGTTCCATTTACATCATTAACATATAATTTGTTTACCATTCTTACTTCATTCATTCTTTCCATATGTTCAAACCATCTTAATGAATCTTTTCGTTATTTTGTTCATAACACCATCATTCGCACCGCATTCACTTCTTATATTTTCATTCGACACTCTATCATACACAGAGTATCTACACATTCGTCTAAGAGATCTCATTTCTACTGCATTTATTCTACTTTCATCCTTCTTTTGCCAGTTCCATGCTTCGCTTTCATACATAAGGGTCGGTAGAAGAACACCATTGTGCACAGCCATTCTAGCTTTTTTGGGTATGTTTTTGTTTGTGATGACAACTTTAAGTGCACCATTCATTCACAAAAATATATTAATTCACAAATCATCTCATTGAATGAAATCACTCGTTCAACAAAGATAACGGCGTTTAAATTTTACACATAAATAGTAGTAATATAACTTTTACTAATCCAGAAATTTTAAAAATTTAAAAGGCCATTAATAACAACGATATTATCAACAAACAAGTTAACTGACTTCTAGTCCAATTCACCCGTCTGGCGAAACCGGTCGCTGTCGAAATAAAGACCAAAGTGGAAGTAGTTAAAAACATCGTTTTATTTAATTATTATTCTAGTCCAATAATTGATTTGTTTCCCCTGTCTCATAATTCAAACTTATTAACAATTTACCCTGCGGCTAACTTTTATACCCCAGCTCCACTTTTTCACTTGAAATTTAGTATATTAGTAATGATTCTCTTTCATTTTACTGTATAAGTTAATTTATTCATACACTAAAGAAGAGAAGTCTGTACCCCGAAACATGTTTGTGAAAGGTACAAAATGTGTGTGAAATACAATGTTTTTAAAAAGTTATTCAAACGAAAATACAATTGGAAACGTACGTACCCAGTTAAAAAAATACAACAAAAATTCAACAAATTTTCGCCTATCATTAATTATCAATGAGGATTTTCACACGTAACGAAACGATTCCCCGCCATAGATGAAAACTCTGCAAATCCAGATTTAATCATAGATAAACTTTAAACGCCAGGCGCTATTGGGTTTCAACAATTTCCCATTTATCTCTAAATAAACCGAAATTCATTTCGCGATGGATTGCTACGTGTCAAAATTGGAGTAAATTTTAATTAAAACAAATGAATAAGTTCCACCATTTTGTTGTTATAACTGTTTGTTAGAAATACCCCAAGTTTTAGCAAGTTAAATACCGATTATTTATTATGCTAGGGATGGGGTGTCGCATATAATTATAGCATTAAAATTACAGGTGTCGTGTATAATTTTAACAAAAAATTTATTGAAAGATCTCACATCTGGGTCATATACTGCGTGGGGAAAAGAACCACCTTCTCCAACTGATATTGGAGAGGAAAATTGAGGGACGCCGAGGGCCCGGAAGGAGGAAATGTCCTGGCTGCGAAACGTGAGCGAGTGGACCGGCATCCGAAGTGTAGAGGAGCTGTTCCGAGCACCATAGGACAGAGACAGGTTCGCAGAGGTAATCGTCAACGTTGGGGGGACCCGACAGGGCACTTCAAGAAGAAGGCGTTGACTCTGTGGAATTGCATTGTAATTAGGAATTTATAAAAACAGTGTATTTTCCACTTTTAATTAATTGAATATGCATAATAAATAATAAATAATCTAGCATAATAAATTATACACAAATAAAAAAAATATTCAAATACGGCAATGTTTAGAACGAGACCTCCATCTGTACGTATTTCTTTTTAAAACCCAATTGGGTTATATAGATACATTTTAAGGTCTTATTTTAACTATATTTTGTTTTCGGTATATTTTTCATTGGTTTCTATTAAAACTCTTTGTATCTTTTGGCAGGTCAATGGAAAGTTTCAGTCCATTGTTCAATATCCTAGATTGTCCTGTCTTTGTTCGTGCATTCGGCAAGTGATATCTGTCACACTGGTCCAGTGTCTGTGTACGTCTGAGTTTTTGATTAATTTGTAGCTGCTGTCTGTTACCTCTTCCATGATCACCCTGTGTGCAATTTTCAAGGTCTCGAATTTGGTCTGGTCGGAATATGTCCATTTGTTTTGTTTGTCTATGTACTTGTATGGTTAGGGTAAGTTTATAACTATAAAGATATTTAATTAACTCAAGTGGAAAATATGGAGGTTATTTAAATTCCTAATTCTTACTACTAGATTTCATTAAAAATTATTTTGATTTATCTTTCAAGAGAAAAATTCTTAAACATTCTTTTATTTTTCATGTTTTATCACACCTCCGTGCTGCACAGAACCTCGAGAATCCTTCTCCATCTGACTATATATATGTGACTCTATTCCAAGGTATTTTCTATTGGAAATGTTGGGGACCAACTACCTGCAGCTTCGAAGTGATGGGTGTTTCGTAACCAATTTTCATGGGTAATAAAACATAACCCCATATGTATAGAATCGAAGCATAGAACTGAAAAAAGCACAATAAATGCATTAGGAATGAGATCTCTTAGACGTACGAGTATGTATGAAATCTGTGTGTGATAGAGTGTTGAAAAAAAAACAGTATGTTGATACAAAAACAGAAAGAATGGATAAAAAATTATATGTAAATGATGTTAATGGAACGAAAGACGTGGCACAATCAAACAATTCGAACATTGAATATCAGCCACGTGGTCGTGTCGGTCCTGGTAGTCGTGCATGACACGATATATGAATGTTGAGAAAGCGAGAAAACTATGTCAGGAAAGAAATGTGTGACATCCACTATTTCTGCCTACCCCTTTGGAGAGAAGGCGTGATGGTAAGTTAGTTAGTAACTCAAATTATCATCACATAATTTTTTTCTACTTCGTATTAATGGCAAGAAAACTTTATTTATCGAAAATGTGGTGCCAAACAGCGCTCTTTTTTTTCTTTCTCTTGCCATTGTGGTGGAAGGTTCAGCCGACTTTTTGTCGTTTACAAGGATGCCAGGTGTTATATTGTAATAATACAATACTTGAAGACACCATTCTGACCCTTAATCTCCCATTTAAAAAAATTACATTAGTTTCTTAAGATTTAAAAATGAACTGTTAATAACAATAATAATATGCTAACGTTTGAAGCGGCGTTTTTTGTGATGTAATCACCACAAAGGCGCATTAAGACGTATTTTAAATCTAAAAATCCAAATATGAACTCTAACTAACTAACTAACTAACTAACCATCACGCCGTCTCCCCGAAGGGGTAGGCAGAAAGAATCGACCGCCACACTTTTTTTTCCTGACATATTTCGCCGCTTCCTCAACATTCATAAATCGTGTCATGCACGCGCGTCGATTTCTTTGACTCCTCACATGGCCGACATTCAATATTTAATTTACAATATTTGATCGTGCCACGTTTTCCTCGGACTTCCTCTATTTCTGGTTCCATTTAATATTTTTTTTACCATTCTTTCTTCATTCATTCTTTCGATACGTATAAACCATCTTAATGATCTTTTCATTATTTTGTTCATAACTCCATCATTCGCAAATATGAACTCTCCATTTGATATTCGTGATCAATATCAAAGGATAATAGAACAAAATATACAAGTTTTAAATTGGGTATGAAATATGAAAAATATGGGTTTTCAGCTTAGATCTGA
The DNA here is from genome assembly GCA_022606425.2 of Lepidostoma basale. Taxonomy (NCBI): domain Eukaryota; kingdom Metazoa; phylum Arthropoda; class Insecta; order Trichoptera; family Lepidostomatidae; genus Lepidostoma; species Lepidostoma basale. Next base: position 723,971 of record JAHDVF020000336.1, on the reverse strand, counting down.
AATCTATCGGATCATTTATGCATCTAAGGTTTGAATGTAGATTGTTCCAAGCTAATGGGCCGGCTACCGCAAAGGCTCAATCCCTGAAATTTGTACTAGGGCAACGCTTTGACTCGACTAATCTTCGTATATTATTGTCATTGTTACTCTAGATATCTATAAGGACTACTCAATACGATACCTTTACGAGTACTGTTCGAAAGATTCGTCCAATCCCTAGAGCATTACACATTAGGAATAAAATATTCCGTTCCTGGGCCTACAAATCATTTCTGTTGTTTATTATTTATTTATTTTCATTCTGGGGTCTAACAAACACGCCATCTGTACGTTCGCAATGTTATTGTAATATTTTACAGCACTTGCTTTATGAAACACAACCAAAACAAACATAAAATTTCGTTAATTGTATTGTATGGTGCGTTATTGGATATATTCTTATTTTAAAAAACAGAAAGCTTGATCATAGGTTCTCAACCTTTTTTTGGCCGAGTACCATATTTTCATTTGTTTATACTTATTTATTTAGTCATAAAAAATTACATATTTCTTACAACTAATATAAAACATTTTTAATACATGATGGATAAATGTAGAATGAAATAAAATTTTAAAAGTAAATGGGCACAAAACACACAAAGAAGAAATTAAATTTTAAAAAAAAATAATAACTTAAAAATATGACCGTACGTACACTAAACATTTATTATAACAAATATTTTGAATAGTCCATTGTTTTGATACTTCAGCATTATTACTGTTAAAATTTATAACATTGTTATAATGTCACAACTTCTTTTTATTCGCTGAGAGTGTGGCGATAGCTGTTTCGCCAATCTATGTCGGCATCATCAGGTGTTACAATAAATAAGTTTATTGTAACACCTGGTGATGCCAACATTGGTAGGCGAAACAGCTATCGCGACACTCTCAGTGAACAAAAAGAAATTGTGATAATATAATAGTGTTATCATTAACAAATATTTTGAACAATTATAAAATAATACTTAAAGTTCTTATCTTGCGACAAAGGAAATAAATCAATTATTCGACTTAAAGATAAACATTTTCTTGATGTTTAATTGCTTTTTTAATTTCTGAAGTTTCAAGACAAAATTAATCAAATTTTAAGGGTTGGTCATGTTACAAGTCTGAAGAATCAAAGTGCGTGTATTACTCGTTGTTAGAATGTGGAGGAAACTAGAGAGGTATGTCTTCCCACCATTCTCCAGGTCGATGTCCAGTCATAATGCGTTGGAGATCCGTGAGTTCGGCATCCTCTGTACATGTCCAGCCATCTCAATCTTTGTAGCTTTATGTGTGTGGAAATGTTGGGGGCCTGGTACATGGAATACAGCTCATCATTGCGTCAAATATGCCATTGCTCTCCGTTTCTCACGGATCCACAAACTCGCCGCAGCACCTTTCTTTCAAAGGTGTCCAGCAGTTCCACCATTTTTACTATCAAAGTTAGAGCTGAGCAGCCATACGCCAATACTGTCCGTATTACGGTCTTATATAACGTGATCTTTGTCTTTCTATGGACGTCCTTCTTCTTCCTAGCCTTCCCTCCACTGCTGGATGTAGGCCTTTTCCATCTGTCTCCACATTTCTTTATCCTGTGCCGCTTCAATCCATTTTTCCCAGCGACCACAACAATATCGTCGGCCCATCTCTTATGTGGCCGACCGATACCCTTTTTGTTTTCCCATGACCCCCACTTTAAGACTTTGCGAGTCCATCTTGATCTTGGCTGTCTGGCTACGTGTCCTGCCCATTGCCATTTCAATTTTGCGATCCGATCCATGATATCGGCGACTTTTGTTCGGCGTCTGATTTCTGTATTTGTAATTCTATCACTCAGACTTATGCCCAACATTTGCCGCTACATGGATCGTTGCGCACATTTCAATTTGTGGACAGTATTTATGGTCAGGGACATTGTTTCCAAACCAGTTGTCATCACAGGTAAGATGCGTGCTTCGTAGGTTTTCCTTTTTTAAATTAATGGGGATATCCTTGTTTCTCATTATATGACTGAGTTTTTCGAAGGCTGCCCAACCAAATACAATTCTGCCACCTGATTTTCTTTTCCCATAATGTCCGAGGTAGATATATTTTTCAACAGTTTCAATTAATATATTTCTGTTGGACGGACTCATGATTTTGGTTTTGCTCTGGTTCATTTCTAACCCAAACCTCAGAGAAGCATCAAGGAAATCTTTAATCATGATACTTAGTTCTTCCAGGTCGTTGCTAAGAAGTACGATGTCGTCTGCAAAGCGGAGATGAGTCAAGCATGTACCATAGATTTTTATTCCTCGGTTTTTCCCGTTTTGTGTTTTAAACATATATTTTTTAAGACTTAAGTGAATAGCTTTGGAGAGATGGTATCTATGGACGTTGCGAGACTTAAATATACCTTACAAATTACAAAACACGAATTTATATATTTTCTTATAACCAACCTTCCAGATTAATTTGAATTTACAAACCTCTTCATAATTTATGAGAAAAGAATATTATTTATTTTTCACTGTAGAGTATGCATTAAAAATTTTATTTTCACGTAAAATAAGATTAACAGTTTTTCAGCGCAAAACCAGGTTTTGCTTTATAACGTGTAAATTTTTCACAAAGGTATGTACGTTCAAAATTCATTTAAAATGAAATATAGGTACATTTTATGCAAGAAAACGTGTATAACACCCATAGGAATGTGCAATGTTGGAACTCTGTTCAAGTGGACACGGTATGAAGTGTCTCTAAAGCAAAATTTTAGAAAATTCAAGAATATTACATGTTTTCGTAAACTAGATTTATTTTATGTGATAAGGGATGTAGGATTTTGCAAAAGTATACTCTGTCACGCCGCATACCGCTTAAAATGTTAATAAGCTCTAAATTATTTCGCTGGGCAAGACCTAAGCTTTGCAAAACCAGGTCGTAATACAGGGTGTTTCAAATGTTGACAAAATGAGCTTTATAATTGTTGATTTTTTAAAAGCTTTTAATAAATCTATGTCATTAATAAGAAAGGTTCTTGCAGACCAATAGTAGTATTGTAAAGATTTGGAAGAAGATTAACTACCTATTTCATGTCATGAGAATCAATATTTTGGAACTCTGTCCAATATGGAGGAGCAATTATATGAGAACTGAGAGTAAGGTCAGAATATATTAAACCTGCGAAAAACCTATACTGAAATACACCATTGAGACCAGAGCGGATACCACAAGAACTAAGGCTAAAGTACGGGTGGCAGAGATGAGGACGCTGAGGATGATAGCACGAAGGACTATTCGAGATAGGCTGATGTCGTGAGATGGGGCAGACAACGCAGAGGATGGATCCCACCAGAATCCCACACGCTGTGGCGCATCAGATCCCTGCCGGCTGCCGTCCCCCTGGAAGACCGCCGAAAAGATGGAGAGATAGTTGGGAGTCAACCTCCCAAGAGAGGCCAACCTGATTTCAGGAACAGACCAAACATCTATAAGTAGAAGAAAAAGAAGAAGTAGAAGGCTAAAAACAAATTGTATATAGTATATAGAATCAAAGACCTATTGTATACAAAAAATATTTTGGAACAAGTGGATGAATTTTTTATAGATAGAAAGTATGTTTACAAAGGGCGAGTGATAATAGGCAAGATTGAAGGAGATAACAGGCAGAAGGCAAATATCTTGGAAAATAAGTAACGTGGGCGAAGTTATTCCGGAGGCCACAAAACAGTTAAAAATAATATCAGATTTTTATAATGGTCTAGCAAGGCAAAATATGAAATGAAATTTCTATAAAACAGATATTATTGTCTCCTTTTCTTCTTCTTTTTTTAATAGATCTGACGATCTTTGGCTCAGAAATCATGTCCTGTGGATCATGAGGACCAGTTGTCTCTCCGTCTCTTAGGTGGTCTTCCAGGTGGACGGTGTCCGGAAGGGATTTCGTAAGCGGCTGTATATGCTAGTCTGTCACCATCCATTCGGGCTACATGGTTCCCCCAGTATCTTTTTCTGGATCTATTCCACTGAACGTAATTGAAATTGTAACTGAATTTGTATAAAATTCTTTGCAAGTCATCTTCAAACTCAGCTATTAATGCGGCATCGTCTGCATAGCAAATGACGTTCACAGTTTTAATGCCTATTTTATAACCATACCCAAGCCAACTATCTCTTCTATGATTTCGTCCATAATAAGATTGAACAGAAAGGCACGAAAACTATCTACCTGTCTTATACCATTGCTTGCAGGAATTTACCTAGACAGTTCATTGTCAACCTTAATTTTTGTTTTGCAATTGGTATACAGATCTGGGATATCACTTGCTCGCGATATCACTTAGTAACGACAAAACATAACATCATTATCAAAATTAAAAATGTATGATAGCTTATCATTATGAAGATGGAAGGATCATACACATGTCTCCTGGATCAGGGATCAACCGGTCTGACCCCAACACCATCAAACGGTTAAAAAAAAAATATGGTTTTTATTTCACCTGTTTTATTCGAATAATTCCCCTTTTCTCGAAACACAGTGTATAAGTTAACACTTAACCATGTATATAGGTCAAAAAGCAGTGTTAATGGGTAAAATGGTGGGGAAGCAAGAATTACTGAGGGAATAATAATATATATTAAGGAACAAGAATAAAAGACGCATTTTTGGTATGTTAATGTCTTGTTCTTCCACTTTATCGTATTTTTATACACCTTCTAAGATCTTGAGCTTTCAAGATTGTTCTATTTTTAAATATAGAAAACATGTTTTTCACGGTTTTATACTTAACTCAAAGAACTTATGATAATTTTTACAAAAAACTAACTTACTAACCATCACGCCGTCTCTCCGAAGGGTTAGGCAGAAAACATTGACTGTCACACTTTTCTCTCCCGACATATTTCTCTCGCTTCTTCAACATTCATACATCGTGTCAAGCACGCGCGTCGATTTCTCTGACTCCTCACATGGGCGACATTCATTATTCGATTTATTTGATCTTCCTCTATTTCTGGTTCCATTTACATCGTTAATATATAATTTTTTTACCATTCTTTCTTCATTCATTCTTTCCATATGTCCAAACCATCTTAATGATCCTTTCATTATTTTGTTCATAACACCATCATTCGCACCCTATTCACTTCTTATATTTTCATTCGACACTCTATCGTACACACATTCGTCTAAGAGTATACACACATTCATCTAAGAGATCTCATTTCTACTGCATTTATTCTACTTTTATCCTTCTTTTGCCAGTTCCATGCTTCGCTTCCATACATAATGGAAGGTAGACAAACACCATTGTGCACAGCATTGTGTTCGTGTATTTAGGTAGTATGTTTACAAGAGATGGGCGAGTGGAGAGGGATATTGAAAGAAGGGTTGGGGCAGGCAACAAAGTGAATGATGCACTTAAAGTTGTCATCGCAAACAAAAACCTAAATAATCTTTATTATCTAAATAACGTTTAAAATAACTATCACACTATTTCCATGGAGGGTTAGGTACAGAGGATGGACCGCCACACTTCTGTAACCGACTCTCGAGCTTCCTCTATATTCATACATAGTATCATGCACAATGGTCGATTTTTACGACTTCGAATGTTATTTTAGAAATTGATTATTTGGTCATGCCATGTTTTTCTCAGCCGCCCTCGGCTTCCTTTTCTATTCACACTGCATGAATACAACCATTTAACCATTATCTTCTCAACCATTCGTTCCATATGTCTAAACCGCCTCAGGGATCCTTTTTTAATCTGCTTTACGTTTCTTTCGTTGTTCAGTAACCGGAAAATACCGATCAACGTGAAAAGGAAAGTTTATGAAGCGTGTTTTTGCCAGTAGCTACTAATAGTCTCGAGACTTTAAAATTGTTCAAAGTGCGGAGAAACTACGAGTGACCCAAAGAGCCATGGAAAGAGCTATGAAGGAGTTACCCCAAGAGACTTGAAGTTCAAATAACCTGCTGTATACCTTTGTGGAAAGCTACAGGAAACTGTCACATGAAAGGCCGAAGTATCTACTCGAAAACCAGCAAAAATTCACCTACAATTACACATCAAGACTAACCAAAGACCAAGTGATTGGCCTGAAAGGCTTCAAAAAACGTGGGTGGCAACACAATCGAGAATGTCCAAGAATATATAATACATACCTGCGAGAAACTACAAGTGACCCAAAGAGCCATGTCAGGAATTAACCTAAGAGACAGAGTCAGAAACGATACGGTGAGAGAAAAAACAAAGGTAACTGACATCATCCAGTGAGCGACTCTAAAGTGGCAATGGGCAAGTCACGTAGCCAGAAGCTCGGACGAAAAATATACAAGACGACTGCTGACTTGGAGACGGTGGACGGCAAAGATAAATGCAAGGCGACCGCAACTACGGTAGAAGGATGACCTGAACAGACATGTCGGAATAACCTGGATGCAGTCTGCACAAGACAGAGAGGCATGGAAGAGAATATAGAAGAAGAAGAAGAAACTAATTTCTACGTCATTAATTCTAATACGGTATTTTCTGCCAGCTCCTAGCTTCACAATCTAAGAAATCCTTTATTTAAACTGATACGATTTAAACTTCTTAATTTTTTCATTTATGATTTTTGAGAATGTTTTTTTTATTTATATACTGAATAAAAAAATTATTCGTGTAAGGGTCCCTTCTGACAAAAACCCTCATAAAGGAAAAAGTGATTATACGTTTATTCAAATATATATTATAAATTTTATACATAATACATAATTACAACTTTAAAAATATTCATAATCAGATTCAATGTTTTAAAACTCAAATAATTTCATAACAACAACAACAAACCATCACGCCGTTTCCCCGTGGGGGTAGGCAGAGAGAATGGACCGCGACATTACTCCACGCCTCTCTAGCTTCCTCCACATTCATACAGCGAGTCATACTTGCTCGTTGATTCTTCCGACTTCTAACATGACCACCTTTAAATTTTGATTAATTTGGTCATGCCATGTTTTTCTGAGCCTGCCTCGACTCCGTACTTCATTTACATCATTAAGGTATACTTTCTTAACCATTATTTTTCCATCCATGCGCTCCATATGTCCGAACTAATGCAGCGAATTTCATAATTAATAAAAACCGTTTTTATATATTTTTTTATAATTTGCATTTATTCGATTCGTTTCTTAATATCAGTATTGAGTTTGATTAAAAACCAATGTGAGGAGACAATTAAGAATGCGATATTAAAAAACTTTTTTAATATCGCAAACTTCCTTTGAGAGCTTTTGTTGGTACGTCAATTTCGCGGTACGTGTTTTCAGATGTGCATTTCAAAATCTCTTTTTTATATCGTGAAGGCTGTCTGGTAGTTTGAATGCATCATAAATACAAGTATTGCCAAAGGTAAATTTCCATACTACGTTATTCATTTTTTGTAATGATGAATATATCTTGTCAAATATTTAAATATATTTTTTTATTAAGATGATTTAAAACGCCATTTCACTTGTTATCAAAATAAAACTAAAACTAACTACCCATCACGTCGTCTCGCCAGAGGAGTAGAAAAAAATAATGGACCACCTTCCTGACATACTCTTCCGCTCCCTCAACATTCATATTTCGTTTCAGGCACGCACGTCAATTTCTACAACTCATATGGCGAACATTTAATATTTGATTGAATTGATCGTGCCGAGTTTTCCTTGGTCTTACTCGATTTTTTCTTCACTATTCTGCCTTCATTCATTCTTTCCGTGTATCTAACCATCTTAATGATCCCTTCATTATTTGATTCATAACTTTCATTCGCACTGCATTCACTGCATTTGATACTCTACCATAGACGACCCTCGTGGCCAAGATTGTGTGTGATTGTCACATTGCCTTTGGTCTGGTGCAGAATTTACGTTTTAACTAACTACCTATCACATGTCACAAGAATCAATATGAAAGCTTTACCTTTTACATAGATTTGGCTAGCGCTGTAATGATGTAAAGAGCAATTAAACAAAAAAATAATAATGATATACAGATTTACCACATATTCGTCTAAAGGATCTTATTTTTACTGCTTTTATTCTATTAATCCTTCTTTTGCTACTCCCACGCTTCACTTTCAAAAATAAGGCTCGACACAATAACACCACTGTGCATTGCCAAAATTTTGAATCTGCTAATTTGGAGAAAGCGAAACTGAAAAACGACAAAATATTCAAAAACTTTCAATTGTTATTACACTTTGTAACAATTGAACAAATTTTACGCAAAGAAAATAGATATTTGTTTTTTTAGCGATTAATTGTATCTCAATAGAGACGAAGATGCAAATTGTTTTTGGAAACTGAATATGGTGGTCGAGGCGTTTACAGGACTTATTGATCTGTCATTGGTTGGGTTAAGCGATCGCTTTATGTTATACAACATTCCCCATTCCGTATTTCTTACGACCACCACGTCTGACGAATTTTTAAAAGATGTATATATGCTACTATGTTGAGAAATATTTTACATATTTTAGTTCAATCTACACAAGCATCATCAAATAAGATTAGATGTTAGCATTAAGCAGAAATTGCTACGCAATTATCATACATTGCTAGACAACGCCTGGAGAAAACTCTCAAATTTGTATGCTTTTAACTTTTGTTTATTTATGAGTTATCGAATTTTACCTCTGAAGTGCGGATATCATAAAACGGCTTAAAATAAAATGGATTCCATTGTTGTACTGCAACATCCTTTGCCCGGAAACAGATGTTACGGCTTAGTAAATAAAATGCAAATACATTTTGTATTGAAGGAAAACTGCATAATGCATGTATTTTGAATATTATAATACTCGTATATACATATGTATTCATATATAATACTTGAAAGCATTTTATGGGAAAACGTTCGAGTATACATGAATCGAGTGGTTTATACCATACCATGGTTACAAGGATGAGAAAATGTACATTTTAAATTTACTATGTAAAAGAATTTGTGGCCTTTAATCATGTAGTAATCTCTCCCTCTGGTTTCAATCCTGGGATTGGTTTGCAGAAATTTCCTCTATTCTTCTCTTCCATTCTTCCCTGTCTTGTGCGGCTCTTTTGAAAAAAAACGATGTAAATGGAACTAAATTAAAAACAGTGGAAGACCGAGGAAAACCTAACACGATCAAATCGGGTGGTGGTCTAGGGGATAGAACGCTTGGCTTCTGATCAAGGGGACTTGTGTTCGAGCCTGGACACGACCAGTTTCCTTCTTCATAATAATGAGCTATTTTCTGCTCACATTGAAGATTGTAAAATAAATTCTAATGTCATTGATTTAAATCTTTGGTGTTAGGCTTTTAAAAAAAATAAAATAAAATGAATAAATAAATCAAATAATAAATGTCGGACATGTGATGAGTTGCAGAAATCGACGTCTTGAATGTTGTAGAAGCGAGATAAATATGTAAGGAAAGAAAAGTGTGGCAGTCCATTCTTTATATTCTTTGTTCGAAGTTCGAATATTTTATTTATTTGATAACCACTTAAATAGTTCATTAATTTAATTAAGAATGTTGTGGCAACCCTGCTAGTATTGCATCCATTTTGAAACATGTAACAGGGCGCAACACGGCGTACCTGCGATTATAAATTTCAGGTGTTCCATTTTAGCATTCAAAACAGCATAATACCGGACGAGTACCGCAGTACCTGGTCTGCTTCAGAGTTATTCCAAGCGCTTTAACCTTAGAGTTCTTGAACACTTATTTTTCATCCACATGGGTGCCCGGATACTACCATGTGTGCTTTAAAAAATAAAAAAATTAATATTGAAGCACAATGCATATTTTTATATCGATAAACTAATAGCATTAACCCTATAAACGCTCGTGCGTCACGTGCAATAAAGATAGCCCACTGCCAAAGCATTTTTGTCAAATATTCGCGCGACCTACACGTAGCTGTTATAAAAATAAGCATATCTCTTAAGTTATTCCCCCTATTTATGTTAAATAAAATATAGTTTATAATTTACAAAAGCTTTATTTGTAACTTTACATATTTTATATAAATACACATTATAGTTAAAGAAAAAAAAACATAAAAAATTAAAATATTAAATTAAATATTTTTTTTTCGATCGGCAAATTTGTCTATCCTTAGACCTATTTTAGATAGTGATGTAAATTGTGTGTTTTATAAGGCGGGTCGTAATAAAACAATGCATTTATATTCCACGTATCCACCGTTTTTTAATAAACTGTAATTAGGCCCTTAAAACATGCGAAATGATCTGATGATGAATGTTAATAAGTCCAAGGTAATGATTTTTGAAAAGGAAGAAACCATGACAGTCTGCAACATTAGCGTGAATGGTGAAAATTTGGAGCAAGTAGTTGAGTTCGTGTATTTAGGTAGTATGTTTACAAGAGATGGGCGAGTGGAGAGGGATATTGAAAGAAGGGTTGGGGCAGGCAACAAAGTGAATGGTGCACTTAAAGTTGTCATCGCAAACAAAAACCTATCCAAAAAGCTAGAATGGCAGTGCACAATGGTGTTCTTCTACCGACCCTTATGTATGGAAGCGAAGCATGGAACTGGCAAAAGAAGGATGAAAGTAGAATAAATGCAGCAGAAATGAGATCTCTTAGACGAATGTGTGGATATTCTGTGTATGATAGAGTGTCGAATGAAAATATAAGAAGTGAATGCGGTGCGAATGATGGTGTCATGAACAAAATAATGAAAGGATCGTTAAGATGGTTTGGACATATGGAAAGAATGAATGAAGAAAGAATGGTAAAAAAATTATATGTTAATGATTTAAATGGTACCAGAAATAGAGGAAGACCGAGGAAAACGTGGCACGATCAAATAAATCAAATATTGAATGTCGGCCATGTGAGGAGTCAGAGAAATCGACGCGCGTGCATGACACGATGTTTGAATGTTGAGGAAGCGAGAGAAATATGTCAGGAAAGAAAGGTGTGGCAGTCCATTCTTTCTGCCTACCCCTTCGGTGAGACGGCGTGATGGTTAGTTAGTTAAAAACATTCCAACTCCTGCAAGAACTTTGAAATGTTATCAAATAAATTATTCAAATTGAAATTGGAACAAATGCACAAAACGGTTCGAAAAAATCACAAAAATTTCACACACTGCGTCTCCGGCAGGGACGAAAAAAAAAGAGTTTGGAGAGCCGCATCGGTTAAAGTGTGGCATTCCATTCATTCAATCTAACCTTTCGGGGAGACGGCGTGATGGTTAACTAACCATCACGCCGTTATTTAAATTATTAAGGATATTTAAGCTTAGTTGTTATTTTACAATAATTTAAATAAAAACGGTGGATACGTGTAACATAAATTAAATAAACACAAAAGTCCGGATCGTCCATGTCAACATGTGCAACATCAAAAAAACATTATGTGTTATTACATTATGTGCTAAATTAAAAAAAACGATGGATTCGTAGAACATAAATTAAATAGACAATATGTGCATCATCTAAAAATATCATTTTGTGTTAAATTATTATTATTTTATTTTATATTATTTGTTTTCGATTTATTTTGTGGGTGTTGGACGATCGAAGTGTGCGCGGGAGATGCCTATTGGTGGCGATGAGGTTCGCAACCCATCACACCGCGTCTCCCGCGGGGCGAAAAGAGAAGGATGGAGTGCCGCATCAGTAAAAGTGTGACAGTCCATTCTTTCTGCCTACCCTTTCGGGGAGACGGCGTGATGGTTAGTTAGTTAAATATAAACTTTTCACATATAATAAATACTAATGAGTACGTTTGTTATCTAGAAATCGAAAAAATCGACGATCGTGCATATTACGATGTATTAATGTGGAGGAATCTACAGAGATATGACAGGAAAGAACGATGGGAAAACGGTGTGATGGTTAGTTAGTAAGTTAGTTAATATAATTTATGGGAATGCCATGTTTCGCCCATCTAAGGCATTATCAAATGTTTCATGTAGGTATCTATGAAAGGTACTCAAATACATCGCTAGAGACATAAGGGTTAATCCACTTTGACTAAGAAATTAAGTCAGAGTTGCAATTGTGCATCCATGTATGCGAAATACAAATTCATATTGTTCTCTGTATCTCTGGACTATCGTTCTGTATTAATCCTTGCAGCAGACGAGCAGCTCAGGGTTAGTTTTATTGAGATATAAATCTAAAATGAAACATTCGCTTAAGATATAAAAAAAATATATACATTATTTATGAATAGAAGAACATTTTTTGACTTTGATATTACTGAAAATAAAATGTTAACAATATTCTTTATAAAAAAAATATTCAGTATCAATATAGACCAGGGATAGCGAACCTTTTGAGCCGGAGAACCTTTTTTTTATATAATAATATGTCGCGTGCCACATGCCATGGAAATAAAAATGCATCAAATGTTTGTGTAACTTTCGATTTTTAATATAAACAAAGCATTTATACATCGAAAAAATAATTAAGTACTTATTAATGGCATAATAAAAGAAATAAATAAAAAATAGAATGAATCCAAAAAAATGTAGAACCCTCAAAACTTCATTATGTGAGACTTTTGTTATTGGATGCCAATTTTTTTTAAATCGGGTTCCTTTTTGGAGAAACTAACTATTCCTTTTAGAGAAACAGCGTAATAGTTAGTTTTAGACAATAACTGGACAATTTGGATACAAATAAAATTGAAATGCCATTACAGGTTAGAATGTGGAGTCGAGCTGTCTCCATATTTAATGAATGCGGAACTCGGAGACGCCAAAAACGTCATAAGCAACACCCAATTTGAAAGTTGAAATTGCCTTATTTATTTTTACCGCCCAGACTGGGTAGCCGCTAGATTACTCGCCCCTTCTCGGGGTGAAGTGAGCACACCTCGTAATCTGTAATTATTATTTTCATTACTTCGTATCCAGCCTTCTCTTGAAATATTTCCCGCCACCGTAAATAACAAATATTTCGTGTTGTATCTTTAACAACGATGTAAAATAATTTATACAAATGAAACAGCGAAACATTCACTTGGGTGTTCACTTCTTTCGACTGATAGGCGGTTGTATACATAACTCAGAAATCCTGAGTGATGTAGATCTGTTCGTCCCCGATAATTGTCATCGACAAAGGGGCCATACGTTTTTACATCTCCCACGATGCAGAACTTACCTGCCAATGATTATGCCGGTAGGTAGAGCAATATCTTTGCTAATTCGTATCACCTAAGAGTAGGACATATTTTTTGATAGTTTGGCTCACCTGAGGGAAGCACTAACTTTATTAAAATTGTATATATTAATTTTATTATTTTGTAATGCGTCTTATGTTTCTTGTTCTTTTTAGTATGTACTACTTATTATTGTGTTTATCTATCTTGTATCTTGAGTGTATTGGAAATAATTATATAATGCTTTGGATATATAGTTTTTAAATAAATAATGAAATGCAATGAAATAAAATGACTGTCACAACGAATGTCCCAGGTTCCATTCCCGACGAAAACGAAAATGCAAAAAAATCACGGTATCTTTTTTCTAGTATAATTCACATGACAATGAAAATGGCGATTGATTAGCTATCTATCAAATGTCATGAGTATTAGCTATCTATCAAATGTCATGAGTATCAATAAGTAAAAAGACGTATACAGTAATTGGGTTTAAACAACCTGCTGTCTACAATTGTGCGAAGCAACGGGAAACAACCACATTAAAGGCCCAAGTGGCATTCCGAGAATCATATTAGTTGATATTACGATTTCATCATCATCAGCCGTTTGTCATCTACTACTGAATGTAGGCCTCTCCCAAAGCACGCCACCGCCCCCTATCCATTGCCGCTTCCATCCATCCATGTCCAGCAATCCTCTTCGGGCAAGGGGACGTCCAACTCTGCGGAATCCTGTACGCAGTCTCTACTCCAGAACCAGTCTCCCCCATCGGCCGTCCGTTCTCCGACAGATATGGCCAGCCCACTGCCACTTCAGCCCGCCCATCCTCAGAGCCGCCTCAGTCACCTTGGTTTGTTGTCGAATAAATTCGTTTCTAAATCTGTCCCTCAAAGTTATTCCAAACAAAGCTCTTTCCATGGCGTGTTGGGTGTCCTTGAATCTGTAGACTAGACCTTTTGTCAGTCTGTAAGTCTTAGTCTTGAGGCATTGTGGTATTTTAGAGGTGAGAACATGGCGTAATTTTCTAAAGGCCGCCCAACCCAGCTGAATTCTTCGGTCTGCTTCTTTCTCGAAATTGTTTCTACCCAGTTGTATGATTTGGCCAAGATATGCATATTATTGTACCACTTCTAGAGATATTACACATTGCTACAAATGAACTCCTTGGATTGCAACCAGTGAAGAGAGGTATAACCTTTTGTAGGTTGAATGTTTAAAGACAGGCATTATTTTTTTTTATGTGTTAAGCATCAATGTTTGAGTTTAATTTCATAACTGTTAACTAGATGAAGTCCACAGTTTTCGCTGCAAAATTAGAATTTCATGATGTTAAAATCTCACAACTCCGTTCAAAAAACCACTTGCAGCGCGCTATGATATGCAGTTTGAGCAGTCTCCAGACTGGAAAAAGCTTTTAACGGGACTTTAATTAAAGTACAGCAAATTTTAAAAGTAACCTCAAAGCTTTCCGCGCCCTGGCGGGTAGGGCGCACTCCCACAAATTATGAGAAAATTTGTTATAAAAATATTATTCTTCCGAGAGCTTGCGAAGCTTTATTTTTTTTAATTAAAAAAAGGATTTGAATCAATGGTATTATAATATATTTTACAATCTTTAATATGAGCTGAAAATAGCTCATTATTATGAAAAACGAATCTGGTCGTGTCCAGGCTTGAACCATAGTCCCCTGGATCAGGAGTCAAGCGTTCTGTCTCCATAACCACTACCTAATTACATACAAACATGAATGCCCGTGAAAGAGTCAGATTTGTACCAATGTGGTATTTATATCTATTGTAGGTATTAAATCAAAATTCAGAGACTACTAATTTTTGATAAAATGGTAATTTTTTTATTAATTATTGTGATTAACTATCGTTTGTTTCGTCATAAAATGAATAGTTTTTAATTTATTTTTTAGAAACACATGTAAACACTTATATATAAGGTGGTTGTTTTGAGGCAAAAAATAAAATAATGAAAACAAAAAATATATATAAGAAATTTCATTATTATTATGTATTTAGTGTGCTTCCACTTTTGTTTATGTTCGACCGGTTTCGGCAGCTTGCTGCCAAATCAGAAGACGGCAGCTAGCTGCCGAAACCGATCGAACATAAACACAAGTGGAAGTAAACTAAATACATAATAATAAAGAAATTTTGTATCAACATTTTTTGGTTTTCATTATTTAAAATGAACTTCTACCAAGAAATTTCAATTAAAAATAT
Source organism: Lepidostoma basale (assembly GCA_022606425.2). NCBI lineage: Eukaryota > Metazoa > Arthropoda > Insecta > Trichoptera > Lepidostomatidae > Lepidostoma > Lepidostoma basale. Next base: position 708,575 of record JAHDVF020000336.1, on the reverse strand, counting down.
TAATTATTCAAAAAATAAAAGCTGAAAACGGATCAATTTCGAAATTTACTTTAATTTTAAATTAAATCTTCGGCGTCGATGTTTAAAAAAAATATTATGACATAAAATTACATTAATAGTAGACTAGATACTAAATATTTATTTATAAACGTACATTTCCCATTTATTTTATATTTACATAATAAATTTATCATTCGTCTCTCTAGACACGACGAATTTTTTTATGTATAAAAACTCTGTTTTTTCAGTTTTGAATTTATTTTCCTCGACATATTTAGAAGGCTTTACACCTTCATCACAGGGAGAATAATACAAACTATAAATATCGTTCTCCCGATGATGAAGGTTAAAAATGGAAAATACGGAATTTGAATTCATAAAATTATTAAATGTTATGGAATTCAACAGTTTCAACGCCGTAAGTTTATCTCAAATCATATCTTTAGAATGTGTAGATTAAAATTAAAAAATATTTAATAAAAAAAAATCCAAAAATTTTATTCATAGAAAATAGCAAAGGATTAACATAATTGTAAACGGCTTATTTTAAAAGCATTGAATTTTTTAATCAGAAATATATTTTGCGGTACGACTTAAAAATAACTAACTAACTAAAGGGGTGAGCAGAAAGAATGGACTGCAACACTTTAACCGATGTGGCACCAATCTTTCTCTTTTCGCCCCCATGGGAGATGCGGTGTGACGGGTTGCAAGCCGCATCGCCACCAATAGGCATATACCGCGGACACTTCGGTCGTCCAACGTCCTCAAAATAAATTTTAAAATGATATGCAATATTATTAAAGTATTAAAGTAGGGAAAACAGTATCTAGACAAGAATAGAAATCATAACAGAATAAATATTAATTTAGAAATATATCGACTGAATCAAAGATGGCGGTTCACAATGGAGTTCTAGTGCCGACCCTTATGTATGGAAGTGAAGCTTGGAGTTGGTAGAAGAAGGATGGTAGTAGGATAAATGGCGTAGAAATCAGCTCCTAAGATGGATGTGCAAAAACAATGTATGAAAGAATATCTAATGATGAAGTAAGAAAAGAATGTAAAGCGGATGAATGCGTTATAAATAAAATTAAGAAAGGGACACTAAGATGGTTTGGACATATGGAACGAATGGATGAGAGAAGAATGGTTTAAAAGATATATACAAGTACTGTGAATGGAAAAAGAAGTAGAGGAAGGCCAAGGAAGACATGGCGTGACCAAATTAATCAATTACTGAACGGCGGCCATGTTCGAAGTAGGAACAATCGACGAGCGTGCATGTTACGATGTGTGAATGTAGAAGAGGCGCGAGAGTTGTTAGGATAGAACAAGGGTCGCTACATCCTCTCTGCCTACCCCTCCGGAGAAACGGCGTGATGGTTAGTTAGTTAGTTACTTTAAATATTAATTTCATTTTAATTTGACTCGTGTATTTTATTCCTTTCACCAAAAATCATCACCCTAAAACTATCTACCGCAAGTATATTGGGTACTTACTTATAACAGTGGGTTCAGAAAACACGGAAAGGCGAGTTTCATACTAATTTATTCTTCAATCGAGAAGTTTCTCACACTTTGAATATTTCGTACCATAATCGTGAAACTTCTGATGCGGCCGGCGTAAATTCTCTAAAGAATATCACCAAAACAAAAGAATACATTATGTTTGAAGCCTTTACAACATAAAGGCTCCGTAGGAATGGTACGACCGTTTTATCTATCGACAAAAAGTATCGAATAAACAAAATAGCATAGAAACATGTTTTTGTTTGATTTGAATTTGCTTGGATGGAATAGAGGCGTCCATTTGTTCGATTCATAAGAATTATCGAATAAATGCCATATTTAATTATCGAATAAATGTTTATTGTATAATTTTATTATTTTATTATTCAAATTGTTACAGGAACAAAATTTCAAATTAAATTAGTTTATTTCATCAACAGACATTACAAAATTAATTTTTAAGTTATCTATTGAGAACAGGTAAAATAATATATTGTGTATATTATACTACTAGAAACGCATGAGAGATGGTTCAACATTAGGAAGACATGATGCTCTCCAGAATTAAGAGTATTTGCCTTCTGAACGTACTTTCACTAATGTACGAGGAGACCGCGTTCAGCAGATTAATTGCTCTACGTCTGGTATGTAAAACAATCTATGCTGTCGCTGTCGGAGATAGCTATCGGGGACAAAAAGCCAAACACCCTCGAGCACGATCGAGTTCTCGAAATATCCCCCGAGTAATCTAAAGAAATGGGTTATTAGATGCCCATCTCTTCGAAGCTGCAGAGAGTTGGCCCCAAGCATTCCCAAAAGAAATGCTGTGGGATATAGCAACGGATAGCTACCATACTCCCTCATGTAGAGATACCTCAGAATTTTTTTCTGAACCCTCTCCAGCATAACAGAACATCTCGCCTCGTGAGGACTCCATATCACAGAACCACTTTCGAGTCTGCTCCGAACCAATGTGTTTTATAGGACTCTGAGCACATACACGGCAAGGCTCGAAAAATCACGACAAATAATTTTACTGTTAAAAATATTATTGTAACATCTGATAATGTAAACATAGGTAGACGAAACAGCTGTCGTGAAAAATAATAAAATATAAATTGCGATACCTTAAAAATAGCCTTGTATAATTTAAAAGTTAATAATGGTACATAATAAGTGTACGGGACGTATGACTGCGTCCCCGTAATTATTTATTTAAGCCGCTGACTGCTGCTCGCCTCCGATGTAGTCCACGGGAAAAAAGGGCATGAAAGTACTCCGTGTGCCTTCGTACCAAAAGTTGGCGGAAAACATAACAAGTTAGAATTTTAACAATAGTTACAACAAAGAATGCTCAGATGCTATGTTTGATCAGTGCTGTTATACGGGGTGGAGTCATGGACCCTTCAAGTCAATATTATGAACCGATTAGAGGCCTTTGAGATGTGGATACACCGATGTATGTGACGCATCTCCTGGACTGACATGGTCAGCAACACAAACGTTCTCCATAGAGCCAGAGTTGACAGAGAGTTGCTGACCAACATCAAAGTCCTTAAGGTGTCCTATTTAGGCCATGTTTTGAGAGGCGAAAAATACGCACTTTTACATCTTATCTTAAAGGGTTAGATTGAGGGTCGACGAGGTGTTGGGAGAAGGTAGGTTTCCTGGCTGAGGAACATCCGAGAGTAGACACGGCTGAGGACCGCGGAGGAGCTGTTCCGAGTTGCCCAGGACAGGGAGGCCTACTCGAGGGTGATAGCCAACGTTACGGAAACTTGACAGGACACAGAAAGAAGAAGATGAATGTTAAGGAAGCGAGAAAAATATGTCAGGAAAGAAATGTGTGGCATTCCATTCTTTCTGCCTAACCCTTTCTGGGAGACGGCGTGATGGTTAGTTAGTTAGTTTACAATGAGAAAAATTGCAAATAGGTTCTTGATTACAGATTTTACAAGATAAATACATAGGTAAGACAAAAATTACGAAAACGTATATATATCGATTATACGATACATTTTATTTTCTAACTTGTTGATACTTCCCGCCTCTGAAAATTTCCCTTGGAAAATATGGAGATGGGTTTTCGACTCCACATCACACCGGATTACTCTTGCGCCATTCATACGAACTTCACTGAACATTATTCTCAGCTGAACATGTCTCACGAATATCAGAAACTTATTTATTTTTAACTTATTTATTTATTTTTAAATAAACATCCCTTATATATTTTTCACATCAGATGCTTTAAGCTTTAAGGTGCATTAAGCTTTATAGAAGGAATTTATTAACCTCTTAACTTATTTTTCAATACGAACATAGCTGATTTGCGAATTAAAAAAATGTATATTCTTTGTCCTAAAAAGTAAAAACGCCGTCTCCCCGAAGGGGTAGGCAGAAAGAATGGTCTGCCACACTTCTCTATCCTGACATATTTCTTTCGCTTCCTCAACAATCATACATGGTGTCATGCACGCGCGTCGATTTCTCTGACTCCTTACATGGCCGACATTCAATATTTGATTTATTTGGTTTAGTTTTCCTCGGTCTTCCTCTATTTCTGGTTCCATTTACAGCGTTAACATATAATTTTTTTACCATTCTTTCTTCAATCATTCTTTCTATATGTTCAAACCATCTTAATGATCCTTTCATTATTTTGTTCATAACACCATCATTCGCACCGCATTCACTTCTTATATTTTCATTCGACACTCTATCATACACAGAGTATCCACACATTCGTCTAAGAGATCTCATTTCTACTGCATTTATTCTACTTTCATCCTTCTTTTGCCAGTTCCATACTTCGCTTCCATACAAAAGGGTCGATAGAAGAACACCATTATGCACTGCCATTCTAGCTTTTTTGGATAGGTTTTTGTTTGCGATGACAACTTTAAGTGCACCATTCATTTTGTTGCCTGCCCCAACTCTTCTTTCAATATCCTTCTCCACTCGCCCATCTCTTGTTAACATACTACCTAAATACACGAACATCTTCTTGCTCCAAATTTTCACCGTTCACGCTAATGTTGCAGACTGTCATGAATTCTTCTGCTTGATGTCATTTTGTCATTTTTTAATATAAATGGAGAGGCTCGAGAATTGTGTCAGGATAGAATATTCTGGCGGTCCATCCTCTCTGCGCACCCTTCCGGAGAAACGGCGTGATTGTTAGTTAGCTAGTCTCTTAGTTATTTTATAATTTATATAAAATTTCAGATTCAGATGAAAATATTTTATTAGGACTTAAAAAAATACTTATATTTTAAGTTATTTTCTGTTCAAGCAAAGCTATGTTTTAGTAGTTAACTATATGAAATAGTATTATAGTTTTAATTAACTCAGTGAGCTTTCAGTGTTGATTTTAGAACTGGATTTAATTAGTTTTCCAGAACAAAAACACTCTTACTTGATTACTTAGATAACAGGAAAATATTCATTCAGTCATATCCATTTATAGAATACAAAGTCAAACGATTATATGTTTATTCAGTAAAGTACCCCTTATATTTCCAAAGTACCCCTTATATTTTCCTAATGTTTGGAAAAAAACTAAAATAATACGTTTTGCATTATAAAATATTACACACATTAAAAGAAAATCTTTCATTAATGAATGAAAAACAATGTTTAAAATTAGATCACAGAGAATCATGTGCAGGAAAATAATGTATGATATAATACCGAAAGACGTAATTCGGAAGACATGTTAGGCAGATGATTGCATCATAAATAAAATTACAAAAAGATTCCTGAGATCGTTTGGATATTTGAAAATAATTGACGAGAGAAAAATGGTTCAAATGTTGTATGGGAACAGTATGAGCGGAAAGAGAAGCCATTGAAGACCAAGGAAAGCATGCCATGATTAAAATAATTATACACTAAAAGCCGGCCACATTCAAATGCGGAAAATCGACGAGCGTGCATGTTACTGTGTATGAATGTAGTGGAAGCTCGAGACATGTGTCAAGGCAGAGCAGTATGGAGGTTCATCCTATCTGCCTACTCTTTCGGGGAAACGGCGTAATGGTTAGTTAGTTAGCTAGAAAATATATTGTTTGTATACTTATTTCAATTTAATTAAAAGCTGATTGGAAAAATACAATTTTAAAATATCCAAAAAGTTCTACAGAACATATAAAATTATTTGAACAGTGTTTACGATAGTTCAATGATTCTACGTGTTTTTATTTACATTGTAAACCCTTTTTCCATTAAATGAATCAATATCCTTTTAACGTTTCTACAAGTATTTACAGAATATACGTGTTCTTTACTGCTTTCCTTTATTTGAAAAAAAAATATTATTGTTGTATAAATATGTAAAAATTTATTGGTAGACATTCTATGTAAATATTGAACTTTTTAAAAATGATTTATCATAAACCTCAGGTGTTAGTACTGTGGATTTCCATAAAGAAGAATTTTAATTAAATAAAACATTGTTTTTTCCACTTTTGATTCGATATCTGATGATTTCATGGTTGAATCATAGGCTCAACCTCAATTATAAACAATAAGATGGCAGAAAAATTAAATAAAATTCGCCATTTAGCAGCAAATATAACTTTTCATGCTTGTAAGAAACTTCTGAGGTTTAAGATAATAAGCAGTTGTTGATTCATAAAAATATGATAATAAGAACAGTTATCACTTACAACTATGAAACAAAGGCCCTAATGCGGAGAAAAGAAAGTGTGAATTCTAAGGTAAAATTTTGGACCCACGCTGGAGGATGGAACTTACAGAATTCAAAACAATTTTGGGGTTGAAGTAATGATTTACCAGGAAACAGTTGTGATATACTGTAAGTCTCAACGCTGGCCATTAAAAAGAAGTCCAGAGGGCAGAGCACCAAAGATTGTCCAGATGAAGAGAGACCAAGAGGCAGACCATAGGACATAGAGGATTCCAACTGCTTACACGAAGCTGTTTACGGCGCTTTCTGTCGGCTTCGCTCATTCAATCCCTAGACCCGTTCCTCGTCCATGCGGGACTTACGTTAGAAAAATCATATGTAAGAAATCAAGAAGGATCCACACCACATTTAATTTACTCCTAATTGCCTCTATGTCCCGCTACACATGCAATTAAAAAAAAAAAAAAACATAAAATATTCCTAACAAAATATAAAAAAAGACACGGGATTATATAGGAAGCAGACTCATGGGCACATGACAGTGGGTAATGCCAAGAGGCAGACCAAAAAAATTATGAAAGGACTATGTAGAAGAGAACTGGGAGAAATTAGAAAGATCTGGAAAATTGAGAGAAATGGCAAGCCCGTGGAGGATTGTCTGAAGATGTTTAACCGAGAATAAAAAGAAGAAGAATCCTAGTTCCAAAAAATTATCTATTTAGTACTCTTAAAACTTCTTCTTCTTCTTCCTCTTAGTTTAGGTCGTATGACATGTTTGTGATGGTGGGCTGTCCTGGGATAATGATGTCCAGCCATCTCTCCATCTATTTGGCGGCCTAACTGGTAATGTCTCGCTGCTTGGGTTTTCATCTTTAACAATTTTTGCGATTCTTGTATTTTCCGTGTGGTCCACGTTGTCTCTTCAAAAGCACCTTCTGCTTCTTTCCTATCTCACTATGTCCTCAACAGCACAGACAGACCTTATCGTTTCATTTCTGATCCAATATCTGAGGGTTTTGCCTATGATGGAGCGTAGGGTTCGCATTTCTGCTACTCTAAGAAGGTTCTTAGTTCTATTGGTATCGGCTCTGACCTCTATTCCATACGTCATGATGGGGCGGACGCATGCCTTGTATAGTGTTCCTCCATATAGTGTCGCGCAAGCAACCAGCCACGGCTTCCTAACGGCCCACGGCTGCTAACTTCACCTTCGCATAATAGACAAACGCCTTTAGTCAAACAGCGATAACAGTCTCAAGCCTGGATAAAGAAGGAGGTTTCCAAGGTAAGACTAGCTGCCTGCCATGGGTATAAACCTCGTGTAGCTCAAAGCACGTTCGAAACATCCTCGGATCCGGATTGATCTCTAAGACTCTTATCTCAGTCAAATGTTAGTCAGAATATTTCAAAGAATATATATTTATAATTAAGAATTAATTGTATCTCAATAGAGACGAATATGTAAATTATTTGGAAGCAGGATATGGTGGTCGAGGCGTTTACAGGACTTGTGACCTGTCATTGGTTGGGTTAAGCGATCGCTTTATGTAATACAACATTCCCCATTCCGACCTTCTTACGAACACCACGTCTGACAATTATTTTTAAAGTTGTATATATGTTACCATGTTGAGAAACATTTCACATATTTTAGTTGAATCTATACTAGCGCTATCTATTGAGACTAGACCAGTATTTGTATACATTAAAAAAAAACAAAATAAAGTTTTAATTCAATATTCGCTTTTTTGTGTTATGGATTCACATTGAAATTAAATTTGTCACCATTGATGTAGGTTAAGTTAAAACGTAACACGTCTGTATTAAGGAAATAAAGTGTTGTTTAACAAAGCTAAGTTATATAATTTCACATATTTTAGTTTAATCTACAATATCGCCATCTTCTTCTTCTCTGGTTTCAATCCTGGGATTGGTTTGCAGCAATTTCCTCCATTATTCTCTTCCATTTTTCCCTGTCTTGTGCGGCTCTTTTGAGATCTGCATATGATGAGCAGCGTACGTCCACCAACAGGTCCTCCAGGTACTCTCGGCGTGGGCGTCCCCTAGAGTTTGTCCCCTCGATCATATCCTCCATTATGGCATGCAAGAGACCTTCTTGACGTATTACATGGCCGATCCATCTTGCACGCCTTTCGGACAAGGTCCTGAGCAGGTGCCTTCCTCCTTCGATTCCTTGAAGAACTTCCTCATTCGTGATGTGGTCTCTCCAGGAAATTCCAAAGAGTCTTCTATAGGACCACATCTCAAAAGCCTCTAGTCTCCGCTTATCCCTTTCGGATAGGCACCATGTCTCGCAGCCGTACATCAAGACACTCCATACATAGGTCTTGATGAGGAGTATTCTCAGTTTTAGGTCTATATTATTTGACTCTATTATTTTCGACCTTTTATTAAATGCAAGCCTAGCCTGATGTATACGGCTGTCGACCTCGCTCTTAGACCGACCGTCCCATGTTATTTTGCTCCCGAGGTAGACAAACTCCTTGGTGTTCTTTAGTGGAACTCCTGACATCACTACTCTCATCTGATGTTGCGTTCGGCCTACAGTCAGCAGCTTTGTTTTGTCCTTATTTATCTTCATGTTGTAGCTATCTTAAAGAATGTCTTGCAAAGTATCTAAGGCCTCCTGCAGTTCCTCCTCACTTTCAGCAACCATAGCAATATCGTCAGCAAACCTTATCATGTCTATCTTTTGCCCGTGTATCCTTACACCTTCTCTGTGACTCATTCTCTCTCTCGCCATCTATTGAGACTCAATGTATGCGTTCATATATATAATATTTAGACATTTTCTTTGAGGGCTTTCCCCGCTGAGTAACAAGAATTTAATATATATTTCCAAGAATTGCTTGTTAATTCAATCGAAAACATTACAAAGTTCTTTCTTGAATCGAGTTTTGTAATTATGTATTATTAATACTCAAAAACAATAATACGAGGAAATGTTAACATTTTGGTATTCCAGGAAATCTTCCTTGTTTTCATAAATCAAACGGTATTTCAAGTCTCGCAAAGTTTTCGCATTTATCCATGCGTAGGTGTAATCTTTGTTAAACTCATGTTTCGTGAGTAATAACAGAGTATGAATGACATTTTGAAACTGAAAATATTCTAGATGTTAATTTATTGATGTCGAATGTTCACAGCGGATGGCCTATTTTAGTAGAACAACCTTCATGGCAGAGTGGTTGTCACACTGTTATTGGTCTCGTGTAGAATTCACGTGACAATAAAATGGCGATAGATTAGCTACCTATCACATGTCACGAGAATCAATATATAATAGCTAAAAAATAAATTGTATACAGTAATTGGGTTCCATTGGGTTCATAAAAAAAAATTGGGTTAGTTTTTGAAATGGAAGAGCAAATGACAGTTTGTAATATAAGTGTGAATGAAGAGAACTTGTAACAGGTGAGAGAATTTGTGTACTCGTATGTGTAAGCAAATTCATTTTCAGACGGTAGCATGTTCACAGCGGATGGCCAAACAGACAGTGATGTTGAAATAAGGGTTGATGCGGGTAACAAAATGAAAAATAGTTATTGGAAACAAGAATTTAACCAATGAAAGCGAAAATGGCAGTTCACAATGGGGTTCTGGTACCAACCCTTATGTATGGAAGCGAAGCATGGAACTGGCAGAAGAAAGATGAGAGTAGAATAAATGTGGTAGAGATGAAGTCCTTAAGACGTATGTGTGGTAGAACGATGTACGACAGAATCTCAAATGCTGATATTAGAAAGGAATGTAGAGCGAAATAAGATATTATGAACAAATTATGAAAGTATCGCTGCGTTGGTTCAGACATATGGCGCGCATGGGTGAAAAAATAATGGTTAAAAAAGTATACGTTAACGAAGTAAATGGAGTACGGAGTCCAGGTAGATCGAGAAAAACATGGCATGACGAAATGTTCATTTATTGGAAAAAAAATCAAAAACAATACAGACATATAATTCCAGATCGTTTGCAATTACATTATAATAATTTATAAGAGAAGCACAATAAAAAAAAACATTAAGATTAAGAATTAGAAAGAATCGTAACATTGATGAGGCAACTCACACTAACACGAAATATGTCGACCTGCGAGACGACTCGATTAAGCAATAAGATTGTCCTACCCACAGGTATAACCTTTGGCAGGTTGGTGATTGTAAAGATTGTACAGGTGATTGTACAGATAGTACAAGGTTACGGGTTCGATTCTCGGTGAGGGCAGTGTGATTTTCACACTATCTTTGGTCTGGTGTAGGATTCACGTGACAATAAAATGGCGATAGATTAGCTACCTATCACATGTCACGAGAATCACTATGATAGCTATAATATCGTTCACATCGATTTGGCTCATGCTGTCATGATGTAAAGAGCGATTCAACAAAATAATAATTCTTAAGGAATAAAATTTTCTGAATGAAATAGGGATATTTATATTATGTACGTTAAGTATTGATTATCCTGTATAATATATGATGTATGGCTTTTGTTTCCAGTACCGTCGATGGGTATTTATTTAAAGACTAAAGCTTTAGTACTGCCAAAGTTCATAAAGTTTTAACCCCTTGTTACCAAAATCTGTATTCTCAAAATGTGGGGAGCGAGCGAAATAATTTTTAACTAACTAACTAACTAACCATCACGCCGTCTCCCCGAAAGGGTAGGCAGAAAGAATGGACTGTCACACTTTAACCGATGCGGCACTCCATCCTTCCCTTTTCGCCCCGCAGGAGACGCGGTGTGATGGGTTGCGAACCTCATCGCCACCAATAGGCATCTCCCGCGCACACTTCGATCTTCCAACATCCACAAAATAAATCTAAAACAAATAATATAAAATACAATGATATAAAATAAAATAACAAAATAAAAATAATTTAATACAAAATGTTATTTTTAGATGGTGCACATTTGTCTATTTAATTTATGTTCCACGAATCCACCGTTTTTTAAATTTAGCACATAATGTTTTTCCGATGTTGCACATGTTGACATGGACGATCCGGACTTTTGTGTTTATTTAATTTATGTTACACGTATCCACCGTTTTCTAAATTAGCTGTTATATGATTGAATTAATGTTCCACGTATCCACTTATTTATTTGGCAGTAATTAGGCACTTAAAACCAACCAACACCAGCAAGAACTTTAAAAGAATATTGAAGAAATTATTCAAATTGTCATTGGAACAAATGAAAATTTTATTAATAAATTTTAATTGAAACAAATTCAATTGTAGTACAATATTCAAATTTGAATTCTCTTTTAATTGTTTTAATAATTCCGACCCGGTTTCAGCATTAACGATCAGAAATAAAAGTGGAAAAGTGATGAAAAAATGTAAACCCGACCCTTATGTATGGAAGCGAAGCATGGAACAGGCCAAAAAAGGATGAAAGTAGAATAAATGCAGTAAAAATGAGATAGTGACATAGCTTATCTATGTGATGGGCCGTCTTGACAAATTGAAGTGGGTATTGATAGGATTGCAGACTTCCCGCCAGACAGAGAACATAGAGATGGGCAGCCGGATTCTTGATGTGGAGATCATGGAAGGTAAAAATGAACATTGGTGGACCCCAGAATAATGGGCTGACGATATATTCCCAATCGGGAGAAGACGATGGATGAGGTCGCGTGGGATTTATTAGTCAAGTCATACAGCAGTGGAGAGATGGCTAAGAAGAAGAAGAATATTAAATATTTTAAAGGATACCAAAAGTTGAGAAGCGCTGATTAGATATTTGTGTTTCTCAAACTCGGATTGGGGATTACGCAATGGTTTGGTATATAATAATCGATTATAACGAATGAATTAATCCTTTATAACTTATAGGTGGAAAGGCCTCAGTTAAACTTCCGTCTTAGCTAAATACCGAGGGTATAATACGTATTTATGAGCATTAAAAAAAGGAAAGCCGATTTTAATTTTAACGAAATCTTAAAATAAATATATTATTCCATATATTTCATTGTAAATAAATAAAAACAACGTTTAATAAAAATTGTTTTATCCATTTAATAATTTTCATATTCTTCGACGGCGTTAATACAACAGGATTCCATAGTTACTATTACTGTTTTTTCTTCTCAACATGGTTCGGGTAAAACACCCTCAAAATGTGTATAAAAATGAACTGATACATGGAAATTAAACCATGTTACAGTGCATAAAAACCTTATGGTTTTTGGTATATACAAAACAATATATCAGTCTTCTTATTTTTCTTACTTGTTGTAGATCTATGTGGTCTGTTCTCCAGAGTGTTGCTTCTCCTGTGAGGTAGACTCCCAGCTGTTCTCCATCTTTTAGGAGGTCTAGAGTCCCAAGAGACTGATTATGTAGTGCAATATAGGGGAGTCTGGTGGTGTCCATTCTTTGAACATAACCGTACCAGTACTTTTTTAGCTGTCTGCTCTATCTAATAATATCCTCAACCTCACATTTATTTCCTCACGCGATCTCTCAGTGTTTTGCCTTCTATCGTCAGTGTCATCATCTCGGAAGTCCACAAAACTTGTTTTATCCTTGCTGTGTCTGCCCTTGCTTTGACGCTATATGTTATTATTAGTCTTACGCATGCTTTATAGATTCTCATCTTACTCTTAATGGACACGTTTTTATTTTTCCATATCGTGGATTTTAGAGCACCAGAGAACCAATATATCAGTATACATAAAAAATATTTAGTACTGACTATTTTCTCTGACTTATTTTAGTTCAGTTTGAATAATTTTAATTCAATTTAAATCATTTCAATTTTGTTTTTAAAACCATCCCTAGCTCTTCATTTACGATTTAAGCGTTTCGAATTAAGCAAAGTAATAAACATCATTGAAAATAATTTCGATTTATCAAAGGGCCAATCAAAAAGGACTACCGTTAAGCGATAAATTAATCAATGTTATTATAAATAATTCACTACGTTAAATCCTTCAACATTTTATGAGCAGAAATTTAGACACAAGGACGAATCTAATTTTATCTGAATCTTTACAAATATTCGAATACCAGGCATATCACATTACAAATATTTCAAAAATTATACAGAAGGAATATATTTCATTTTGCAAGTTTTAAATGAAATTCTAAAATAATGAATACGATTGAGAACATCTAATTTCTATAAATTAAATTATATTTTATGGAAAATAAATATTTCTATAATGCCAACCCTTATATATGGAAGAGAAAGTTTTAGCTAGAAAAAAAGGATGAAAGTATGAAGAAATGCCGTACATGCCGTAGAAATGAGATCACTAAGAAGAAATCGCGGGAAAACGAAGAAAAGTGTGGCAGTCCATTCTTTCTGCCTGCCTCTCCTATGCTTCGCCCTGTATGACGCTCCGGTATCATTTCGAGAAAGCTCAAGCTCCAAGTATTCAGCAGTAGCGTTCAAAGCGTACTGCTGTACGGATGTGAGACTTGGAAATCTACCGTGGACGTTATTGGTAAACTCCAGGTGTTTATAAATAGGTGCCTTCGCTCAATATTCAAAATCTATTGACCCCAAACAGTGTCTAATGCCGTTCTCTGGACCATGGCAGGCGAAAAGCCAATTAGAGAACAAGTCGCTAGACGCAAATGGCAGTGGATCGGTCACACTGTGAGACGAAACCCAGCCTGCATCGCTCGGGGTGCACCAGACTGGTCCCTTATGGGGGGAAAGAGAAAGCGAGGCAGACCTAGAGCTACCTGGAGAAGAACCCTGCAGGACGAGGTCAAGGCAGCAGGCCTCACTTGGAACGATGTTAGGCATCAGGCATGCGATAGAGTCGGGTGGAGAAGATTCCTTGAGGCCCTATGCATCACGGAGGTGTGACAGGACAAAAATAAGAAGAAGAAGACCCCTCCGAGTAGACGTCATAATGGTTAGTTAGTTAGTTTGATAGTTATTTAACTAAGTAACGAACACGCCTCCTACCCGAAAGGGTAGGAAGTACGTCTCTCTCTTCTTCAAGAGATTGAGGATAACATAGCATTTCGTTAACGTATTTTTTTGTTTTATTTAATAGAAAAAAATGTATGTGTTTATTCAATAAATAAAAACCTGCATTATAGATTTCTTTCTACTTGAGAAGGGTGCACAAAATATAATTAAAAATAATTTGGACGCCCGGCACCGTAATTAACGAAGTTGGGTGGAAAACGTTAATTTTACGTCGGAACCAGGTAACGTTGTGAACTTATCAAGGAGTTAAGTAGTTTTCAAATGAGATTTGTTAATCTTATTAGTATTATTTCTGCAATTCTGGGTTAATTTCCGCCGAAAGCTATTTTAATACACGATCGTGCGATTCGGCAGCGCTAACGCTAAATATTTACAGCTAGAATCAAATAAAGCTTGGATTTATAATGTGTATACTGGTTGTTATTTGATAATTGAACTTTTATAGACTTCTGCTTGACGTCGTTTACAATATTTTTGTGGATATTATAAAAATATATATTTAAACTGTTAAATGAAATAGCTTTGTTTTAAGTATCACAATTTTATTTTATTTTACGCGACAGCTGTTTCGTCAACCTAGGTTGACATTATCAGGTGTTACAATAATATATCAAATGTCAAATTTTCGGGATTTTTCGAACGTTTATATGTCTCTCTCTCTGGTTTCAATCCTGGGATTGGTTTGCAGCAATTTCCTCTATTCTTCTCTTCCATTATTCCCGGTCTTGTACAGTTCTTTTGAAATCTGCAAATGATGAGCAGCGCACGTCCACCAACAGGTCCTCCAGGTGGAGAGCTTGTTTTTACAACAGTATGTGGACGCTACACCAACCTTGGGCTCCACAGCTCTCCACCAAGGTCACCTTTGTGGAGAGCTTGTTTCAAACAGTGTGGCACGGCCTTTACTTACAATTTCCGGGTACTTTGTTGTCATAGTAGTATATAATATATAATTAAAAAAAAAAAACATACCTTCACACTTTGTATTTAAATACACAATCTTTGATGCAAAGACATTACTTAGTAGTTAGACATATTTTTAAATAAAATTAAACACTTTTCACTTTTGATAAACCACTTTATTGAGTTAGTAGCGCCAACTGGTTTCACTCTGTAGCGAGCTTCCTCAGGGCTATACACAAACTGTTATAGATGAACTTAAGGTGTTAACACGGTTGAATTATACCATAACGGATTTTTTTATGAATATAATACAGATTTTTGCACTTTTGAGATAATTTTTTGCTTAGGTTTTATACCTTCATCATCGGGAGAACGATACAAACTAATAAATTTATTTTATTTTATATCGTTCTCCCGATGACGAAGGTAAAACCTTCGAAATATGTCGAGAAAAATAAATTTAAAAGTGAAATAAACAGTGTTTAAATTAATAAAAATATCAACAAACTGTTGTGTAAAGCCCTGAGAGAGCTCGTTACAGAGTAAAACCGGTTGGCGCTACCAACGTGTTTTTATTATATTTTTCTACTAAGCATACTCGCTGACTTAGAGTCAAGATTATTATGCGTAGTAATAAAGAAGGAAAATGCATTTCTTCTTCGTATGAACACATAACTTCTATCATACAAGAATTTCAAATCAAATCAAATCAAATCAGTTTATTTTCTCAAAAGAAACTAACTAACTTACTAACTAATCATCACACCATTTCCCCGGAGGGGTAGGCAGAGAGGATGGATCGCCACAATGGCCTGTCCTGGCATACTTCTCGGGCTTCCTCTACATTCATACATCGTACCATGCACGCACGTCGATTATTCCGACTTCGAATGTGGCCGCCTTTAGTAATTGATTAATTTGGTCAAGCCATGTTTTCCTCGGTCGTCCTCGGGTTCTCTTCCCACTCACGCTGCTTGTGTACAACTTTTTAACCATTACACTCTCATCCATTCGTTCCATATGTCCAAACCATCTCAGGGATCCTTTTTTTATTTTAGTCATCTGCCTTACATTTATTTTTTATTTCATCGTTCGGTATTCTATCATACAACGTTTTCCCGCACATTCTTCTTAGTGATCTTATTTCTACGGCGTTCATCCTGATTTCATCCTTATTTTGCCAGCTCCAAGCTTCACTTCCATACATGAGGGTACTTGTGATCTCATTTCTACGGCGTTTATCCTGCTTTCATCCTTATTTTGCCAGCTCCAAGCTCCAAGCTCCAGCTCACTTCCATACATGAGGGTGGGTTCTTCTCAAAAGAACAACAACTATAATTTTAGGCATGTATTGAAAACAGGTAAAAATAAAATATATAATACCAGGAACGCATGAGAGATGGTTCGACTTTAGAAATACAACATACTCTCTAAAGTCAAGAGTCACTCCTGAAGGTGCTTTTACTAATACGAAAGACGTCGATTTCCGAAGCGATCATGTTCAGCACTTTGATTGCTCTCCCCATATTATCTAAAAATAAAAATAAAATGTAAAACATTATTTAAAATAATCGAAAACGTTAAATGATCTTCCCTAGATAATGATGTTTATTTTAAGAATGATTTAGGATAACGTAACAATAACAAAATTTATTTCAACACTCTTCATGAACAAACATTTTACAGGTAAAAATCAGATATTTAACATTTTCTGAAAATGTTAAATATCTAATTTATACCTGTAAAATGTTTGTTAATAAAGAGTTTTGAAATAAAATTTGTTATTGTTACGTAATCCTAAATAACTAACTAACATACGTCCTGACATACGTCTCTCGCTTCCTCTACATTCATACATCTTGTCATGCACGCACGTCGATTTTTCCGACTCCTCACGTGACCGACATTCAATATTTAATTGATTTGATCATGCCACGTTTTCCGCGGCCTTCCTCTATTTCTAGCTCCGTTCACGTCGTTTACATATACCTTCTTTACCATTCTGTCTTCACTCATTCTTTCCATGTGTCCAAACCATCTTAATGACCCCGCGGGAGACGCGGTGTGATGGGTTGCGAACCTCATCGCCACCAATAGGCATCTCCCGCGCACACTTCGATCGTCCAACACCCACAAAACAAATCTAAAACAAATAATATAAAATACAACGATATAAAATAAAATAACAAAATAAAAATAATTTAACACAAAATGATATTTTTAGATGGTGCACATATTGTCTATTCAATTTATGTTCCACGTATCCACGGTTTTTTTAATTTAGCACATAATGTAATAACACATAATGTTTTTTTCGATGTTGCACATGTTGGCATGGACGATCCGGACTTTTGTGTTTATTTAATTTATGTTACACGTATCCACCGTTTTTTTTTAAATAAGCTGTAATTAGGCACTTAACCAGCAAGAACTTAAAAATAATATTGAAGAAATTATTCAATTTGTCATTGATCAATGAAAATTTTATTTTTACACCTATCAAAATCCTTTATAAAAACGAATATAATTTAAACAGCAAAACATTGAACTTATAAAATTGGAAAATTACTACAACTAAACTTAATTAGTAATAAAAAATACTAAAACACTTTTACTATTATAGTTTTTACAATACTATTTTTTTTAAATCATTTGGTTTCACAAAATGAAGTGTTTTACCAAGTTAAATTTGTGCAAACAAAACTGTTTAATTTTAATTAATATGAATGAAAACAACAGTTTTCTAGAAGTTTTATTATATTTCATGGGAATGACAATATTTCGCCCTTCTAAGGCATTATCAAATGTCATTTGATAATGCCTTAGAAGAGCGAAACATGTCATTCCCATAAAATATAATAAAAATTCTAGAAATCTGTAGTTTTAATTCGTATTAATTATTTAATATAGAGTTTTACATCATTGTTCAAGAAACAATACAAAAAAATTGTTTGGTTTTAATAAAAATAACAACACAAACATCGAACCATCACACCGTTTCTCCATAGGGTTAGGCAGAGAGAATGGACCACCACACTACTCTATCCTGACACACCTCTATAGATTCCTCCATATTCATACAACAAGTCATACACGCACGTCGATTCTTCCCACTTCTTACATGACCGACCTTTAAAATTTGATTAACTAGGTCATGCCATGTTTCCCCCGGTCTACCTCGACTCCGCACTCCATTTACATCGTTAACGTATACTTCCTCCATCCATGCGCTCCATATGTCCGAAACCATCGCAGCGATACTTCCATAATTTTATTCATAATACCTTCTTCCGCTCCACATTCCTTTATATCAGTATTGGAAATTCTATCGTACACCATTTTATCATACATACGTCTAAGGGACCTCATCTCTACCGCATTTATTCTGCTCTCATCCTTCTTCTGCCAGTTCCATGCTTCGGTTTCATACATGAGTTGGGACCAGAACTTCATAATAAAAATAAAGTTGTGTAAAAACTTTTCAAATTATTTTTAATCTTGCACCCCACAAATTCAGTACTTCATACGGAAGAATAAAAATATAATTACATTTTTTTTAACATTGTAACAATATTTTTGTTGAAATGTTATAAAATATATGTTTAAAAATATATATTTAAAAAAAGAAACCTTCGTGGCATAGTGTCAAAAGTTATGACTGGCACACTGAAGATTCGATGAATTCTGGCAAATTCTAGCATACCGATTCCCGGCGATGGCCGTGTGATTGTCAGACTGTCTGGTGTAGAATTCACGTGACAGTAAGATGGCGATAGATTAGCTATCTATCAAATATCATGAGTATCAATAAGTAAAAAGACGTATATAGTAATTGGGTTCAAATAACCTGCTGTATACTTAAGTATGTGAAAAGCAACGGGAAACTACCACATTAAAGGCCGAAGTGACTTCCCAAAAACCAGCAAAAATACACTTACAATTACACATTCCCTTTGATGGATTGAAACTAGCGAAGATATATCAAGACAAACCAAAGACGAAGGTGATGGACACGGAAAGGCTTCAAAAAACGTGGATGGCAACATAATCGAGAATGTCCAAGAATATACATATTTGGGAGAAACTACGAGTGACCCAAAGAGCCATGTTAGGAATAAGCCTAAGAGACAGAGTCAGAAACGATACGATGAGAGAAAAATCAAAGGTCATTGCCATCATCCACCGGGTGGTGACTCTAAAATGGCAATAGCAGATCACGTACCCAGAAGCTCAGACGAAAAATGGACAAGAAGACTGCTGATTTGGAGACCGTAGACGGCAAAGGGAAGTGCAAGGCGACCGCAACTACGGTGAAAGGATGATCTGAACAGACATGTCAGAATAACCTGGATGCAGTATGCACAAGACAGAATCACATGGAAGCGAATGGAGGAGGTATTTGTCCAGGAGTGGACGGGAATAGGCTGAGGAAAAAGAAAAAGAACCAAACATACTAACTAACATACCGTATACCAGAATGGCTAGACAGAAAGAATGGACTGCCGCAGTATTTATTCCTGACATACGTAACTAGTAAATAAACAAAAATGTCCGGATCGTCCAGCTGACGACAAGTGCACCATCTAAAAGAACATTATGTGTTAAATTATTTTTATTTTGTTTTTTTATTTTATATCATTGTATTTAATATAATTTGTTTGAGATTTATTTTGTGAACGTTGGCCAATCGGCGTGTGCGCGGGAGATGCTTATTGGTGGCGATGAGGTTCGCATCCCATCACACCGTGTCTCTCGCGGGGGCGAAAAGAGAAGGATGGAGTGCCGCATCGGTTATAGTGTGGCAGTCCATCATTTCTGCCTACCTTTTGACTACCGTGATGGTTAGTTAGTTAGTTAGTTTACTTTACTAGTTTCCTCATCCTTCATACATATTTTGATTCTTCGACTTCTAACGTGGCCGAGATTTATCCTTTCAATTGAATTGTAATGCGCTGTCAGGATCTAAAGAGCTATTCAACAAAATAATAATAATGGTATTTTAATTGTATCTCAATAGAGACGAAGACGTAAACTGGAAACTGAACATGGATGATCAAGGTGTTAACAGGACTTATGACCTGTCATTGGTTGGGTTAAGCGCACGCTTTATGTAATTACAACATTCCCCATTCCATCTTTGTTATTTGTGATCATGCATGACAAATTTTTGGAAGATGTATATTTGGAAGATTCACGTGGCAGTTTCAGTCAGCCATCTATGTAGATTTGGTTGCACTAGTGAATTTTTTTCAAGAATTAACCTATACAACCGACCCACTAACGCCATCTATGGAGAATGATTTTCGGCATTTAGCAAACTACCTTATTAACACAATGTCAAGGCTGTCGACCAACATATTGTTAGAAGCCGCTAGGAGTATTATTCCATTCTATATGCCAAAGAATTTTGACCAGAATATTTGAAGACCAAATATTTGTGAATGTATACTTATACCTGTATACAAATCCTGGATTTACACCAAAGGGTGGTTAATTCAAAATTTAATTGTATCTCAATAGAGACGAAGACGTAAACTGGAAACTGAACATGGATGATCAAGGTGTTTACAGGACTTATGACCTGTCATTAATAATGACCATAATAATAATGGTAGTAAAGACGTTCTAAATAATAAACTGAAAATGTGAAAGAAAACTCATTTTCTCCTTTTATTAAAAAATCTTCAGCAAATGTTATTATCTTTGATCTAGTCAAGATATTTAAAATATCTCGCCATACAGTTCGACTCTTCATTCATGCCTTTGTAATTTATTTTTAGTTTACTATCGGAATCCAATAGATGGCGCCATGTGTACATTTTGTCATTTCGTTTGAACGGCTTTTCGCCTTAATGTTCCCGACGCGCTTGTATTTCTATGACGTCGAGTTGAGACGTGTCAAATTTTTCCTCAAGTATCTATCATCGGCTGATGGAAGCGGATATCGACATATTGGAATTATTGACGAATTGGCGGGAATATCATTATTCGAATACATTCGAACTTGACATAATACGACTGGCTTCACAATAGGCGGGAAGATTTCATTTTTCTGATTCGGAAATCAATTCTCATTCATACTGGATGACTTTTTTTTTTTTTTTTTTTTTTTTTTTTTTTTTTTTTTTTTTTTTTTTTTTTTTTTTATGTACACAACAGGTTGTTTCAACCCAATTACTGTATACATTATTTTTATATTTTAGCTATTATATTGATTCTCGTGACATGTGATAGGTAGCCAATCTATCGCCATTTTATTGTCACGTAAATTCTACACCAGACCAAAGACAGTGTGACAATCACACTGCCATCGCCGGGAATCGAACCCAGGACCTTCGGCATGGAAGTCAGAGATCGTAACCACTCTGCCACGAAGGTCGTCTTAAAAATGAACAGCAAACATTTATCTCAAAAAATATTTTAAAATATTTTCATAACAATACGGTTACGTGTTAGATAAACGAAAAAAATACAGCATTATTGCTGTTTATATTTTTTTGGTAACTTTTCTTTTTCTCAAAGATATGAAACTTTTTTTTATAATACACACACATTATCATAGTGTTAAATGTTTTTTATTTTCCAACAAACACATCAAGCTCTATTTATTGTTTCTTGAGCCATGATAAAAAAACTCCAAATAGAATAATTAATATAAATGAAACTGTCTGTCTTATAGGAGTTTCATTAAGTTTTTTTTTTTGTGGAATGACATGTTTCAACTTCTGAGGCATTTGATAATGACTTGGAAGGGCGAAACATGTCATATCATAAAAAAAAAACTTAATAAAACTCCTAGAAGACAGGCGTTTTGATATATACCTATTTATTATCTAATGGCCTAAATGATTTGTTCTACAAACTTGGTTTTTAATATGTTTCGTATTGAATTGGTCTTCCACGCTTTCTCTGAACTTTGTGCTCCATCCACATTATTTTAATTTATTATTTATTATTTTGTTAAATCGCTCTTTACATCATGACACTATGAGCCAAAATGATGTAAATGATATTATAGCTATCATAGTGATTATTGTGACATGTAATAGGTAGCTAATCTATCGCCATTTTATTGTCACGTGAATTCTACACCTGACCAAAGACAGTGTGACAATCACAATGCCCTCGCCGGAATGTATCCAAAACATCTATTACACATATTAAAATATTTACTCATGTATTTTGCTTACTAACTAACTTACTAACCATCAAGCTGTTCCCGAAGGGGTAGGCCGAAAGAATTGACTGCCACGCTTTTCTTTCCTGACAATTTTTTCTTGATTCCTCAACATTCATACAACGTCGCATGCACGCACTTCGATATCTCCGACTCCTCACGTGGCCGACATTCAATATTTTATTTATTTGATCGTGCCACGTTTTCCTCGGTTTTCCTATATATTCCATTTACATCGTTAAAATATATTTTTTTTACCGTTCTTTCTTCATTCATTCTCTCCATGAATCCTAACCATTCACTTCTTTGGACACTCTATCATATTTCTTTGAACACTCTATTTTACACAGATTTTTCATACATTCGCAGATACGAGTACATTGAAGAGATTTTATTTCCAATGCATTTATTCTACTTTAATCTTTCCTTTGGCAGTTCCATGATTTGCTTCCACACACAAGGGTTGATACAAGAACACTAGCTTGAATTAAAATATAAGATTTTTGCATGTATTTATGTTGAGGAAACGTGAGTGGAAATTATGTCAGAAAAGGTCAGTGTGGTGATCCATTATTTCTGCCAACCCGGGGAGAATAAGTAATGGTTAGTTAGTTTATTAGTTAATTAGTTAGTTAGTTAGTTAGTTAGTTAGTAAATTAGTTAGTTAATTAGTTAGTTAGTTAGTTAGTTAGTTAGTAAATAAATAAGATTGATATAAGGGAAGGTAAAGATTTAAAGATGTTACTAAATAAATCAAACAACAAATGAAGCAACATGGTTTTAAAAAGAGAGACATTCGGTTTATTACAATCGGACCAACGATGGGCCGACGATTGTCGAACCGGCGTAATATCATGTGAGTAATTAATGAATTCAGCTCACGGTGCTAGTGGGTAAAGTCAATATTATACCAGCAGACAAAGATCGTCTTTGTGGGCAAAATGAAGATGGAGCCTCGAATTTGTACACAGCCTGTCAAATTAGGGCTCGTAGAACATTTCTTGCAAGGTTTCTCGTAAAAAATCATTTTGTTATTTGAAATAACATGGATGATTTTCATTGTAAATCATGAAAATATTTTTTTATTTTTTAAATATAATTATTTATATTCACATCAAAACCCACTACGTTTTGTGTCTTTGACCGGTTTTGGTAGCACTAGTGGATTATAACTAATTTAATATTTTAAAACGATTTGAAATATATGTGTATTTTCAATATGTGGATTTCTCATACATTAAGAATGATAGTTTTTCTATTATATTCGTCATTACTTTGTGATATATTTGCTTAAGTATTTTTTTAAAAACATTGTGTTTTCACAGTACCTATATTTAAAAGGTTGTGAAAATGTTGTATTGTGTGTTGTGAAAATACAAAGTTTTTTTTAAAAACAAATAAAATTATTCTATGTTCGCCATAACTTTGTGTTGTAGATGTTTAATGATTCTGTTTTTATATACTTTGTATACAGCACTCACAAGTATTCCAAAAATAAAAATTAAATATCAAACATGTTTCGGACTAACCAGCCCTTCATCGGTGATATTATATAATATATACGCCATTGGCGTTGAAATTTTGCATGTTTATAATAGAAATATAACTTTGAACAATCTCGTTATTTAAGAAATTAACAAAGCAATTAAAAATAAAGAAAATATTAAAAATAATCAAATAAATTTAATGTCAAGTCCAATCATTGATTTATTTCCTTTGTTGTTAGTTAATACCTGAACCCCAATGAGAACTTTATATTATTATTTTAAATATTTAATTTATTCATTATATTTGTTAAAACAAACCATAAACGTTCAAAAATAAATCATTATAACATCTGTCAAAACTGACCCTATTTGTGTACAATTTTATAATATTTTAAATATTTATTTGTATAATATCTCTGATGAAGGGCTGGGTAGTCCGAAACATGTTTGATATATATTTTTTTAATAAATGTGAGTGTTGTATACAAATCACATAAAGAAGAAACAGAAAGGAATCAAATAATTATAAATAAAAACGTTCTTTTTTAATCACTATTTAAATTTTAACCTTAGACGAATGTGTGGTAAATGCGTATACTCGTATATTGTAGCTTCAAATGGAAGTATTAGCAATGAATGCAGTGGGAATGAAAGCGTTATGAACAAAATAATGAATGTTTCATAAATGTTTTGGATACATGAAAAGTATACATGATGAAATAATGGTAAAGAATGTATACATTAACGATATGAATTAAAAAGGAAATAGGAGAATACCCAGAAGAACGTGTGATCGAAACAATAAAAATCCGGTCTCATAAAGCGTCGGAAAAATCGACGCGCATGCGCATCCTTGACATTGACACAAAATATAAATGTTGAGAATTATGCCAAGAAACAACATTGTAGCTACTCAGCGCTTTTGAGATGATTGATTCATAAAACGATAATACATAAATCATCCAATTTATTATTTTATTATAATTATTAGTGCAGTATAAATAAGTTAAAAGCTAATTCACCTTTTCATATAATCTAGATTTAGTATAATACTCCGGATTTAATTACAATACAAACTTTGAACGAAGAAAATGGACCTAGAGAATTAAAAGTTTTAGAAACTCCGGGTTTCTTGATAACTTCGTCAAAGAATGATTATTAATTTATTCTGTTGATCTTGAGAAGGAGGTATCCGCGCTCAAGTTAATCTTGCAGTCAGCAATTTTCAGGTGTATTTTTGTAATTTGACCCAATTACTTAACCAAGGATGTTCGTCTTTTAATTATTATTCAGGGTTCATCAATAATTTAATAATATATTCATTGAGGAATTCCCACCGCAGTAGTATCGCATCAGAAATGTAACTTAAATTAATTTTTGATTTACTTATAGCGTTAACACTACGGAATTCCAGAATATCGATTTTTTATTAATTAAAATACAGTTTAGAGTGTATGTAGCCCTTATGTAAGAAAGCGAAGCATGGAACTGGTAAAAGAAGGATGAAAGTAGAATAAATGATATAGAAATGAGATCTCTTAGACGAATGTGTGCATACTCTGTGTATGATAGAGTGTCGAATGAAAATATAAGAAGTGAATGCGGTGGGAATGATGGTGTTATGAACAAAATAATGAAAGGATCATAAAGATGGTTTGGACACATGGAAAGAATGAGTGAAGAAAAAATGGTAATAAAAATTATATTTTAACGATGCAAATGGAATATAGGGGAAACACTAGGAAAACGTGGCACAATCAAATTAATCAAATATTGAATGTCGGCCACGTGAGGAGTCAGAGAAATCGACGCTCATTCATGCCACGATGTATGAATGTTGAGGAATCGAGAGAAATATGTCAAGAAAAAAGTGTGTCAGTCTGTTATTTCTGCCTACTCCTTCAGGGAGACGGCGTGATGGTTAGTTAGTTAATTCAGTTTAGAGTGTCGGGAAGAGCAAATCTGTAACAAAAGTGTGAACGAAAAGAACATGGAGCAGGTGAGTGAATTTGTGTATTAAAATAGTATGGTTGGTGTTTAGGCTATTTGGTAATCAAACTAAGATCTTAATCCCCGGTTAGCAACTAGACAAGAAATTTAAATATTGTATTATCAGATATTCTTTAGTTATTACCTGTATTCGCCGGTAATTTGCAAAGGAATTTTTAAAAGATCTAAAAACGTAATTGCAGTATTTCCCGTATTATTTAAACAACAACTACAAATATATTTAAATTGTGTGTATAGGTCAAACAGTAAAAAGGGTCAGACCTAAAGCGACGAGTTAAGCTTTTGGCTGGAACAGTTAGCAAAATGAGAATTCGTTTTTTTTAATGTTTTTATTACTTACATTCAACCTATCAAGAATTTTTAATAACTGAAAATAATTTTCTACAGAATACACAAGAATTTTTAAAAAAAACTCGAGCATAATATATTTCATAACTGAAGAAAAGCTTCGTTGGTGCACCCGATTTTACTTTGCTTTATGTATAAAATGTGAGATGGGTTTTCTTATTACGAGGGCAATACACACCATCTCAATTTCCAAGATGGCGGGTATAATGCATCTTGCTACTTCTGAAAGTTGCGATTAACTCTTTAACGACCGTCTCGTACGGAGGTACTTGCAGGGGGTGGAAAGGGTTGAAGTCATCTGTTACCCACCTACGTAGGCTATGGCAGACGGGCGATAATGGGTATGGTCGTTTGGAACGATGCAGTCAAAAATAAATCTCTCTTTAAAAAAATATTAAATGTTCAAACTAACGCTAAGTAAAAGAGAAAATGGTTGCCGTCCATTTCATTTTTCCTACAGATCAGCAAATTTATGAAAATGAAAATATCTATTAAATCTTACTTACATGTAACACATATTAAAAAAAAAAACTGTAATCCTCTCTTGCTGATGCAGTGTAGCTGATACCCATTGCAAATAATTGCTTATCTAACTTTACATATTGATGGTTGAGGTATTCATTTTCTAAAACTCCATAATTTATAATATTACTGTTAAAAATTAAAACACTGTTATAATATCACAATTTCTTTTTATTCACCGAAAGTGTTGCGACAGCTGTTTCGCCAACCAATGTTGGCATCATCAGCTGTTACAATAAACTAATGATGCCAAAATCGGTTGGCGAAACAGCTGTCGCGACACTCTCGGTGAATAAAAAGAAATTGTGATATTATAAAAGTGTTTTAAATTTTAACAGTGATAATATTGAAGTATCATAGTGTTTCGGCCAAATCAATGGACTATTTAATTTATAATAGTTAACACGATTGAAAAGTGGTTTTACTTGGATTGGAAAACGATTGTTAGGAGTAAACACTATTGTTTAGTGGTTTTACTTGGATTTTACTCGGATATCCAAATAAAACCACTAAACAATCGTGTTTTCTATTGTAAACTAAATTATGATCTGTATAAATGTATTAAAAATTGTGATTAGATTTTTGGAGTTCCTCCGTTTAACACCAGGTACAAATTCGCGTTATTATATTTAAAGATGAACTGCTAAATGTCCCGGTTCGATTCCCGGTGATAACAGAGTGATATCTTTGGTCTGGTGAATGAAATTGTTATGAACAAAATAATGAAAGGAACCTTCAGATGGTTTGGACACACGGAAAGTTTACGATGTAAAATGGAACTAGAAATAGAGAAAATCCGAGGAAAACGTGGTACAATCAAATAAATCAAATATTGAATGTCGGTCACGTGAATGGAAAAATGCATGATGCGTGCATGACACGTTGTGTAAATGTTAAGTAAGCGAGAGAAGCATTTCAGGAAAGAAAAGTGTGGAAGTTTATTCTTTCTGCTTACCACTTTGGAGAGATGGCGTGATAGTTAGTTAGTTAGTTAGTTTGTTACTTAGTTTTGGTCTGATTGAATTCACTATAGATAGACTACCTACTTACCAAATTTCATGAGAATGTACAGTAATTTGATGTAAACAACATATTGTATAGAAAGTGTGGAAACCAACGGGAAACTACCACATTATAAAGACCCAAGTGGCTTCCAAGAACATGCCAATGTGTTAACAGACTCTGCGGCAAACCAATTATTAGAAATTAAACTTATCAAAAATGTCAAGTATCATCAGATACGCTAATTTAGGTTATGTGAATCTCTTGAGGTTCTAATACTTAAATTTAAAAATAATTAAATTTACTGAAATCAATCTCTAAAATGCTGCATCGTTTCAAACTGGTATTTGGGCGAAGTTACCGCCATCTGTGAAATCTAACTTGAATTATATTGGAGTGAAAAATATTAATATTATTTAATTTGTATTTTCCTATCCAAAGTCGTTGTACGTCCAATAAATAAAATTAAATTTCTTGTAAACAATGAAATTTGAATAATAATTTATGAAAAAATCTAAAAAATATGTAAGATATACGCTTATTTTTTTTTCAATTTTGCATCTGAGATGGATGCCACCAACAAAGCATGTGACATATGTTTATTTAATAAAATATTTCATAAATAAATATATTAATAAACAACGTTACTGATACTCCTTCCAAATTAATAGTATAATATAAAATCCTTAGTATTCGACAACACTACATAAAAATATCAGCTATTTTCTCCAAATTTAAAATTTCGAATTCGCGATCACAACAGAACCGTCCAACAAGATATTCCTCTCATCATTGTTTTACAGTTCCTCGCTGTCGCTCAGCTCTAGCCCAAAAACAATTTCCTCTTCAATCATCATCTTCCTGAAAGTTCAATCATCTTCCTGAAAGTCTCAAATCAATTAATACATTCATGACATCAAGAAATTTAAACGTGCTCTAACCAAATATATAAAGGGGTCAACCTTAGATGTAGAAAATGTTTATTTTCTATTTGATTTAGAAAAATGTCCTATCCTAGTATGTAAATTTATTATTACAACTTTCCTAGCATTCAATTTTAATTATATCATCATGTTACGATAAGTCACTTACCAATGTTAGCATAAGATTATTAACAAATACTAACAAACCGCCATGTTACTAACAATTCCACTAACAAGCAATTTGATGTAGTTGTCACGATACAGACCATGTCTAGTATGACAATTACAGTCAATAATCTTTTTTATCAAAAAAATCACCTATTCAATATTGTATCTAGAAATGAATTAGTAAATCGAAACATGTCATTGATAAAATATAAATAAACTTATAGAAAACAGACATTTTCATTATTTTTAACTGTTAAATATGGAGTTAAACATCATTTATCAAGAAACAATAAAGAAAAATATATTAAAATATTTAAAATTATTATAGTTTCCCGGAGGGGTAGGCAGAGAGGATGGATCTCAAAATCGTTCTCTTCTGACATAATTCTCGCGATTCTACTACATTCACACATCGTGGCATGCATGCTTTTCGATTTTCTAGCTAGAACATGGCCGTCTTTCAGTTATATATTAATTTGGTCATATCATGTCTTCCTTGGCCTTTGTCGACTTTTTTCCCATCGCACTAGTTGTACATATCTTTTTAATCATTCTTCCCCATCCATTTATTTTCATCCTTCTTTTGCCAGTTCCGTGGTTCGCTTCCATACATAAGGGTCGGCACTAGAACTCAATTGTGCACTGCCATCTTTGCTTCAGTCAATATATTTCTATTTGCGGTAATGAATTTGAGTTAGTTTTTGCAATGAAAGGATAAATAAATGGTAATAAAGTGAATGGTGGATATAAAAATAATGGTTAAGAAAGTATACGTAAATGATGTAAATGGAGTACGGAGTCGAGGCAGACAGAGGAAAACATGGCATGACCAAATTAATCAAATTTTAAAGGTTGGTCATGTTAGAAGTAGTGTCGCGGTCCTTTCTGCCTTTCCCTACAGGGAAACGGCGTGATGTTTTTTTTTTTTTTTTTCTTTATAAATGCAAACATCACGCTTTTTAACAATAATATCCAAAAACAACATCAAAACAATAAAATGTCAACAAAAATTCTCAAAGCGAACACACAATCACAGATAAAGTGACAATCACAAATATACAAGCTTGAAGACATTTTAGCGAGTCAACATCACTGCGACATCAAACTGCTTAATTTAGCTGTGAAAACGTATAACTAACAACAAGTAGTCTTTGCCACAATTCAGCCATCTTTCGTGACGTCACGCCGCAAACACGTGACTTGAAATAAATGAATGCAAACAGCGTAACACGGCACGGTACAGTGCACTTAAAACGAATCCATCATGAATAAATACAAATTCGTATTTTGCGATGCACGAGATTCTATATAAACTTGAAGAATTTTAGGCGCCGATACTTTACTGTTTGAGAAAAAGGTTATATTAGTATTTGAAGTTTTCTTAAACAGCGGCACACGCCACACAACACCCTTTTCAACGTGTTAATATTGTTTGTCTTAGAAAAGAACCATGATTAGATTTTTGGGTCGTACGCTTTTTTGAAATATTTGAAATAACTGGGTTACAGGCAGACGATTAGCCAACCCTTGTAAAGCAATACGAATACAGTTAGTAATAATATAATCATATAATACATCGTGCAACGCTTATATACAGAGTGCAATTGACGACTTGAGAGAGAGAATGAGTCACAGGTAAGGTGTAAAGATACACGGGCAAAAGGTGGATATGCTAAGGTTTTCCGACGATATTGCTATGGTTGCTGAAAGTGAAGAAGAACTGCAAACGGTCTTAACAACTATGCAAAGCATTCTTCAAAATAACTACAACATAAAGATAAATAAAGACAAAACAAATCTGATGATTGTAGGCCGAACGCAACATCAGATGAGAGTAGTGATGTCAGGAGTTCCTCTAAAGAACACCAAGGAGTTTGTCAAAATAATATGGTACGGTACAGTTGATATGATGTTACTTCATAAAATAATTCACTTTAAAATTGACAATTCTGAACTTCTCAGCAAATTGTCACTCAATACCCCCATGTCTTCCACCTTCCTGTTTATCGCACAAACTACGCTCTGAGCGCGGCACTGTATCGAATCTGTGATATCTACAACAAGCATTTTGGAGACATTGACGTCTTTCATTTGAGCGAGCGAAATTTTAAAAAAGTGATCGGAGCAACATTTCGGCGCGGATGTGACCACGATGTAACGTGATATTATAATACTTGTATATTACTTTTTATTTTATTTTATCTTAATTTTATTTTTTATTTCCAGTACTATAAGTATTTTAACTCTTAAATATTATGTATACCTTATTTTGTCTTAGTTTAACTTCAATCTTGTTTCTCACTATCATTTGTTGATTGTTAACTATTATTTTTAATCTGTGGTAGCATGTAATTGGCCTTATTTTAATTATTCTAAATGTTTCTTTTATATATATGTTATTGATATCGATGTATGTTACCCTTAATAAATAAATAAATAAATAAATAAAATATACTTTTTGACCATTCTTTTTTCATCCTGTAATGAAGTTTTAAAAAATATATAAAAAGATATAAAAAAACATGTAAAAATCTAAGAATTCGCAACACAATGTTATGGTGAGTATATTAAAGAAGAGCGAAAATTATTTTTTAAATATAAAACAAACATAACAAAATAAAACAAATTTCTATATTTCTACTAAATTGCTCAATATCCTTTCCCCATATACGTGACTCCGCCTACCCTTCCTTGGTTTGGAGTATTAATGGCGCTATTTGGCATACAGCTCCTCTGTCCGTGTTTCCTGAAACTTTTTCAACCCTTATCCGTCAATTATTTCAGTATCTGAAAACTTTTTTAGTCGGCTGACTTCTCGAGTCTGAGTGCGTAGTGGAAATAATTTATCTTGTGTCTCGTTTGGAATATATACACAATAATAATACCCTTGGACGTATACGTATATGCTAACATAGTATTTCTTGTGGCTAAAATAGTATATGGAACCAACAAAAAAATCGCCTAAAAAAAGTATCGCAAATCAAATCAAATCAAATCAAATCAGTTTATGTTCTCAAAAGATATTACAAATATGTTTTTTAGTTTAAGACACCTATTGAGAACAGGTAAAATATAATAAATATATAATACCAGGAACGCATGAGAGATGGTTCGACATTAGGAATACAAGATACTCTCCAAAGTCAAGAGTATTTGTCTTCTGAACGTACTTTCACGAGACATCGATCTCCGAAGCGATCATGCTCAGCAGTTTGATTGCTCTCCCCACCGGCATCACCAGAGGCACTTTGGTTCTGCATGGTGGGAGATAAAACAGTATGTGCTGACGCTGTCAAAGATAACCATCCGGAACATAAAGGTGGATAGCCTCCAAAATGACGGAATTCTCAAAGAATCCCCTGATAAGTCTGAAGAAATGGGAAAGTATGCACCCATCCCTTTTTATCTGTAAGCTATTGGTCCCCAGCATGCCCAAGAGGAATGCAAATAATAGCTTATTCATAAAAGCTTAAATAGCAGTGCACATTGGTGTTTTTGTACCGACCGTTATGAATGGAAGCGTAGCATTAAACCTTCAAAAGAATGATGAATTTAGAATAAATGCAGTAAGAATGAGATCTCTTAGACAAATGCATAGAAAATCTGTGTATGATAGAGTTTTCAATTATAATAATAGTATAATAGAAGAAGTGATTGCAGTGCGAATTAAAGTGTTATGAACAAAATTATGAAAGGAACATTTACACGTTTTGAACACATGTAAACAATAAGTAAAAACAGAATGGTGAAGAAGGTATATGTAAACGACATGAACGGAGCTAGAAATAATGGAAAGTCGAGGAAAACGTATCGACGTGCGTGCATGACAAGATGTATGAATGTTGAGGAATCGAAAGAAGTAGGTCAGGACAGAACTGTGTGGCGGTCTATTCTATCTGTCTACCCCTCAGGGAGACGGCGCGCGGCGTGATGGTTAGCTAGTTAGTTTATATGAAAACATAAATTGTGTCTTTCTATTGATGCTGTCTACAACACAGTAATCTTACAAGTTTCCTACATATTCATACACGATTTACGTCTTCGAACAATGGCGTATTTTATTTATTGATTAATTTGGTCATGCTATGTAGACTCTAACCTCTCTTGACTCCTCTTTTCATTCTAGCAGCTTGTATTTATTTTTTATCACTTTCTTCCTCCCTCTCTATATATGCCATAAAATATATTTTTTGTTTGTGATATCATATTAAAAAATAAACTGTTTTAATTTGAATCGTGAGTGGACCTCGGTCACCTCCAATTAGTTTCTCCAGCCGACCCTATCCTGAATCCTGGACTACCACTCTCACCTACACTGCAAGTCCTTCAAAATACCGTCCAACCGACAGCGCCGCGGTCTTCCCACGCTGCGTCTTCCCTCCGATCTTGTAAATGTCGCCATTGCGGGTGTCAACAGCTCCTCCATTCGCACGAGATGTCCAGCACACCTAAACCTTGGAGTTTTATAAACTTGACGACGTACGGTTGGTTGTATTGTTAGTAGAACTCTAAGTTATATTAGAAGAAATACATTAGCATTTAGTAAAATAAATGTATGTACAGTTCCATCAAAGCGAAAAAATAAATCACCATCTTTGTCAATATAATCGCGTCGACTATGCAATTTCAGAATTCACGTCGTATTTGGTGAAAATAAAAGGTAAAAAAGCAGGTTATATCGGACCAGGAAATATTAAGCAAGACGTTGTATCGACCATAAATAATATTATTGTTTCGACATGGTTTCCAGATGAAAATGTATCGTTTTTAATTTTTAGCTTTAAACTTCCGAAGGCACCCACCGAGGAAGGTGAAAATTGTGATTTATGTTGTTGGAATAATACAGGGAAAAGCACCCTAAACTTTTACAAAATTTTCTTGTACAATGAATGCTATATAAATGAATGGAATTGATTAAAATATATAGGTAAATTTTGTACTATGTATATATTTTTATTTTCTTTATAAAAATTAACGTTTTAATGTAACATTTTAATAATTAAAAAATAATAAAAACAGTAATTAGAACGAACAATGACACATAATAAAGAGTAAAATTTTGGAAATGGTATTATTTTTTTTTATTATTATATTTTCCCCCTTAATATTTACTCCTATAAATAGTTACTAACAGTTCTTTTAAACTCCGGAAAGAACTTCAAAATTGTAGCAAAGAAATTATTCAAATTGACATAGGAACAAAAAAGGAGCGTGTGTGACTTGATGTATGAATGTGGAGGAAGCTAGAGACGTATATCAGGATAGAGTAGTGTGGCGGTCCATTCTCTCTGCCTACCCATGCGGGGAAACGGCGTGATGGTTTGTTGTTGTTGTTGTGGACATAGGAACAAATACACATAAAGGTTTAAAAAATCACGAAAATTTGACATTTAATATATTATTGTAACACCTCATGATGTTAACATGGGTAGACGAAACAGCTGTCTCGTAAAATAAAAATACAATTGTGATACATAAAACAAAGTTTTTTTTAATTTAACAGTTTATTATGGGTATCATAGAGTTTCGGCCAAAACAATGGACTATTTAAATAATAGTTATTTCAAATGTGTACGAGTATATGTTTACTCTTTGGGCTGTAAACAATACGAGAGAACTTACAAAAATGTTTACAAAAGTGTTTACCAACAAGAGATCAGCGTGGGAAGCATGGCACGGTTATTAGTGGGCCAATGTTTCTCTGCCTGCCGGAAGTCCGGTGGCTATTCGTGACTGCGGCTGTGGGGCACTTCCGGTTCCTGAACTCGAGGAAACAGCTTAGACACAAGATGACAGGATACTTAGCCGTCTCATCTTAGAATGGACCGCGTGGTGTTACGTGGGTACATAAATGTGGAGAGGAAAAATGATTTACATCACATTTTGACACG
The DNA here is from genome assembly GCA_022606425.2 of Lepidostoma basale. Lineage (NCBI taxonomy): Eukaryota > Metazoa > Arthropoda > Insecta > Trichoptera > Lepidostomatidae > Lepidostoma > Lepidostoma basale. The sequence continues at coordinate 674,004 of JAHDVF020000336.1, read as the reverse complement.
CAATTTTCTAAGATGTTTTAGGTATACATATACGTTGTGAAATTGAAGATTAATTCCGATAACAAAAAAAAGTCTTTGGCAGATTTTGAGCTATTTTTAAATTGAATAATATTTTGTTATTCATTAAAATATATTCATCAGTGAAAATATTGTTGTTATTACTCTCTATTGAATTTACTTTGAAACTCTCTATTTAATTTTAGTTTATTTTGTGTAAAGTCTTGAGGAAACTCGCTGCGGAGTGTAACCAGTTGGTGCAACTTACTCAAATAAAGTTTTTTTATATTATACTTAGTGGAAAAGGGTTAATTTTTTTAAATATTTCAAACTTAATCAAATCAGTTTATTTCATCAATATACATTACAAAATTAAGGTTTAAGGCATCTATTGAGAACAGGTAAAATAATATATTTTATATAGGATACTACCAGAAACGCATGTGATATGGTTCGACATTAGGAAGACAAGACACTCCAAAATCAAGAGTATTTGCTTTCTAAACATATTTTCAAAAACGAAAAACGTCAATCTCCGAGGAGACAGCGTTCAGCAGATAAGTTACTCTTCCCACTGATTTCACCAAAGGCAGGTTGGTTCTGGCGGTTGGTAAAACAATCTATGCTGGTCACTGTTGGAGATATCTATCGGGGACTAAAAGTTCCAAGTAAACTCACTTAAATTAATGGCATCAAAGTATAAATTAATATATTTTATGAGAAATTATTACAGTGTTTTTAATAATAGATCGGAGACAATGCAACTAATTAAATGACTTACCATCACGCCGTCTTCCAGAGATAAACAGAAATAATGGAAATACTTATCTTAATTCCTCAACAGTCATACATCGCGTCATTCACCCACATCGATTTCTACGACTCCTCACGTGGCCGACATTTAGTAGTTGTTTAATTTCATGTTGCTACGTTTTACTTGGGTTTCCTCTATTTCTAACTCTGTTTACATCGTTAAAGTACAAATTCTTTTCCATTATTTCTACGTTAATTTTTTTCATGTGTCCATACCATCTTAATAGATGGCGTTAGTTTTTAGATTGTAAAAACTACCACGTAAAGAGTAGTCTTACAGATTAACATATATACAACTTCCAAAAGTTTGTGGGACATGGTGGTCATAAGAAAAAAGGTGGAATGGGGAATGTTGTACTACATAAAGCGTGCGCTTAACCCAACCGTAAGTCCTGTAAACACCTTGATCAACCATATTCTGTTTCCAATTTGCATCTTCGCCTCTTTTGAGATACAATTAATTCTTATCTTAATAAACCTTTAAATATTTTAATTATAACCCTTTCATTCACATCGCATTCATTTCTTACAGTTTCATTCGACACTCTTTTATACACAGATAATCCACACATTCGTTACATTTTATTCACTGAATTTATTCTTCTTTCACAGGTTCAAAATTCACAGGCAACTTATACGTTACTTTCACTTATAGTACATTTTTATGGCTATTTTTGAACTTTCGTTAAATGCGCTTTTCAATTAGTGGTATACGACCTTTTTCCTTTACACTATCAACAGGAGCATTTTGTGAAAAGGGTGAGAGGAATGAATCACCTCACAATGTTTGGCTGTGAAATATTAATGAAAACGCCGCACCGAAAGGTTAAAATACTCTCTCATCACAGAGTTATTTATTTATGAAAACAACACCTTTCTCAGATGGCTCATCAATTCTGTATCCATCATAGTAGAAAAGTCGGAATTGCAAACAAGACATCAAAACTAAGTTTGAATGAGTTTTATGTAGTAAAAATAAAAGTAGTGTTCCAAATTTGAAATTAAAATCGAGTTGTTTTTATATGTGTAAATCAGAACTTTTTTATTTTCATTTCAAACAGAGATAATAAAAAAACTAACTATCCATCACGCCGTCTCCCCGAAGGGGTAGGCAGAAAGAATGGACTGCCACACTTTTCTTTCCTGACATATTTCTCTCACTTCCTCAACATTCATACATCGTGTCATGCACGCGCGTCGATTTCTCTGATTCCTCACATGGCCGACATTCAATATTTGATTTATTTGATCGTGCCACGTTTTCCTCGGTTTTTCTCTATTTCTGGTTCCATTTACATCATTAACATATAATTTTTTTACCATTCTTTCTTCATTCATTCTTTCCATATGTCCAAACCATCTAAATGATATTTCATTATTTTTTTCATGACACCATCATTCGCACCGCATTCACTTCTTATATTTTCATATTTTCATGAATAAAAGTATGTATAAATATTTCATAGCTTTAAAGTTCCTTAAATCTATTCAATGTTTTTATATAATATTTATTTATTCCATTAGTTATTCTAGTATTGACTGGTATTGGGAACTCACTACCATCTAACTTACCATCAACCCTTCTCCCCAATAGAGTAAGTAGAAATAATGGACCGCCACACTGTTATTTCTCTCGCTTCCTAAACATTCATATACGTATCACAATTTATTATACGTATTACGTAACACAAGGTACAATTAAAGTGTTTTTATGTTATATACGTAAAAACTACAAACACGTTCGTATAACGATGTTTGTAAACTTACTAAGCATCACGCCGTTTATCTGAAGGAATAAGCAGAAAGAATGGACTACCACACTGTTTTTTTCCTGACATACTTATTTCATTTCATTTCGTTTATTTTAATAAAACTCACAAACATTACAGACATATTATTCCAGATTGTTTGCAATTAAATTATAAGAATTTAAAAGAGAAGCATAAAAAAATTAAGCTTAAGAACTAGAAAGAATCATGACATTGATATTCCATCCCTGGGAGGTGGCGTGCTTTGGAAGAGGCCTACGTTTAGCAGTGGATGTCAGACGGCTGATGATGATGATGAACTGGTCTGTTTTGCCACATCCACCCTACTCACCTTGATCCTAACGGCTTACATCATTTCTGATCCTTACAGAATTTTTTAATGTAAAATTGTTCATTACTGATATAAAAGTCAATCAGACCCTAGATACTTTCTTTAAGTCCAAACTCACCAAATATTATGAAGGGGGGATCGAGAAGTTGCCAATATGATGGGAGAAATTTATAATTAGCAGTGGTTAATACATGAATTTGTTTAACATAACAAGTAAATAAAGTATAATAAATGCAGTAGAAATGAGATCTCTAAGATGAATGTGTGGATACTCTGTGTATAATAGAGTGTCGAATGAAAATATAAGAAGTGAATGCGGTGCGAATGATAGTGTTATGAACAAAATAATGAAAGGATCATTAAGATGGTTTGGACACATAGAAAGAATGAATGAAGAAAGAATGGTTAAAAAAATAATATGTTAACGATGTTAATGGAACTAGAAATAGAAGAAGACCGAGTAAAACGTGGCACGATCAAATAATTCAAATATTGAAGCGAGAGAATTATGTCAGTAAAGAAAAGTGTGGCAGTCCATTTTTTCTGCCTACCCCTTCAGCAAGACGGCGTGATAGTTAGTTATTTAGTAAACATTAAATGAATAGACAATATATTCTATATTCCCCATCACTTTGTGTTGTAGATTCGCATTTGATTAACTTTTTATAAACATTCTATTATCACAACACTTTTCACAAACATGTTTTAGGACACAAACTGCCCTTCTTCAGTGTATAAATTTTAACCATACACTGAAATTAAAATTCATACAAAACATTTTTAAGCTTGCAACATTATATGCGAAAATAAAATGTGTTGCTTCTGAGAAGACGTTTGTAAAACATAGATATTTACAGAAATTATAAGCTTTTGTATGAATATAAAAGTAGGTCTTATACAGGTGTGTATTTTTAAAGCTTGCCAACATAAAAGTCTCATAAGGGAAATGCGTTACCAAGTTTTGAATCATTTATAATGCTGATCTGATGCCGGAAGCCCCTCGACTGAGGCTGGGGGTGTCACCGCCGGGGACATTCGAGTGACACCTACACCCTTATGTCAGCTGTCTGATGTGACAACCAGGGTGAAATCGTTATTATTATATTAATCCTTGCGTATTACTCAAAATACAATGATGCTCACTTTGACATGTGTATATAAACCAGAATTAACATTTCTTAAGCTTGACGTCTTAAATTTGGTAATTTTAATACAAAAGCTCTTGATGAATGTCACAACAAGTTCAACATTTTTCATTAAAAAGCGAGGTTTTTATCTCTCTTGATAACATAAACTAATGAATAAAATAAATGGTTCTTGTTTTATAAAAATACGTTTACCCCATAATTTCTAATTTAATATCAAGTAATGAAAACAAAAAACAAAGTGTATACAAAATTTCTTTATTCCACTTGTGTTTATGTTCGACCGGTTTCGGCAGCTTGTTGCCATTTTCTGATCAGAAGCACACTAAATACATAATAATAATGAAATTTTGTATAATTTTTTTTTTTTGATTATTTAAAATGAACTTCTACCAAGAAATTTCAATTAAAAACATTAATTATTTGCAATATCAATTTTTTTTAAATGCCTTTGAATGTTTCAACATTTTATTTCAATAAAATATAATTAAACTTAAAAAAAACAGACGTTTTTATTCATACTATTCTCGTACTATGGAGTTAAACATCAAGTTCAAGAAACATAAATACATTGATCTTACTCGTTCTTCAGATTCTAATATAAATACTAGATCTTGGTTCTAGTATGATACTCATACGAGTATTCAGCTATTTATACCAGAAAATGACAAAGAGCTGACAAAAACGGCGAAATATAGTAGAACAAGTGAAATATACGTAACTAACCAACACTTCAACACGCCGTCTCCACGAAAAGGTAAGGCAGAAAGAATGGCCTGCAATATTCGCTCTAAGGACCAAAACTTTATTAAAAATCTCTACTGATATCAAACTGCGGAGATTAGATGTAAATGAGAGTACAGACGAAATTATACGTAGTGGAGTTCGACAAGGCTGCATTTTGTCACCAATATTGTTTAACTTGTATTCCAATCAAGTCTTCCAATGTATTGAAAACTCCAGCCTGGGAGTGAAGGTTAATGGGGTTATTGTTAATAACATCAGGTATGCTGATGACACAATTATTATAGCTGATAGTATACCCTATCAAAAAATTTCTAAATTTTCTAATTTCTCTTTTTTTTAGGAATATTTGCTTTATGTAGAAATTTGGTGTTTTTGGGCTCGAAATGATGGTCAAAATTCACGCAATGATTGGCCATTTCCGAAAAGATGTTTCTGTTTTTGTATGAAATGTGTTAGTAATTCCTCTTCAAAAATGATCGACCCGTCTTTCCAGTATACATGGCATCACAGTCCTCACAATTTAGTAAAATAAAATACAATTGTGATACAAAAAATAAAGTTTATTCATTAACAGTTCAATATGTAATATTTCATTAAATGAAGTCCATAGCATATAACTTTAAGTGAATGAAAACTATTTGTGTGGAAGTTTTGTGTGTTGCAATATCTTAACGGAGTCCTCGGGGGCGCGTAATGTATAACACGAAATTCATCTCCATTTAGCTCCGGGTCCAGGCAAATTGGATGCAAGCCAGATGTGGCCTGCACTGTAATTACATCCGTGATGTTCCGGTCTAGACTGAATTGACAATTTGTGAATAAATTTATAACTTCTAATAGCTCTAAATAACTTCCGGAAATTTTGAACTATGTTAAACAATACATAAATAATTATAATTTATCTGGAATGAAACAAAATATTAAATGATAATGATAATAAATGATAATAAATATTACAATATTTGTTTATAAAACAAACACCTTGTCCAGAACAAAAGCAGATTGTAATTACAATTTTAGAAAACGTATCCGGTTGGTAGGTAAAAACAGAAACAAATGTTTGATTCGATTGAAATGATTGATTGCTTTGATTATAAAGGTCTTTGATTGGCGGTTGAAGATTCCGACGGTGACACATGTCATGATAATCTATTGTTTAAAACTTGTAAACAGTAATTGTTGCTTCTATGTTCGCCATACTTTGTGTTGTAATTGTATTTAAATAACGTGTTGTGTACAAAAATGAATTCAAACCTGGAAAAGACCAAGGTGATGGGCACGGAAAGGCTTGAAATCAACGTGGACTGCAACAGAATTGAGAATGTCCTAGAATATACATACTTGGGACACAATATTTGATTGGGCCAAGATAACTAAACCGCAGAGCTAAAATGAAGAATTGGACTAAGCTGGGCAGCTTTCGGAAACATGAGTTACATCCTTAAAAAACGGAAAATACCGATCAACCTGAAACGAAAAGTCTATGAAGCCTGCGTTCTGCCAGTTGGTACTTATGGTCTTGAAACTATTGCATTGTCCAAACAAAGTGCCGAGAAACAACGAGTGACCCAAAAAGCCATGGAAAGAGCCATGTTAGAAAAAAGCCTAAGAGACAGAGTCATAAACGACTCTAAAATGGCAATGGGCAGGTCACGTAGCCAGAATCTCAGATGAAAAGTGGACAAGAAGACTGCTGACTTGAAGATCGTGGACGGCAAGGAGACGTGCAGGGCGACCGCAACTACGGTGGAAGGATGATCTGAACAGACACGTCGGAATAACCTTGATGCAGTCTGCACAGGTGGAGGCCATTGTCCAGAAGTGGACGGGAATAGGCTGAAGAAGAAGAAGAAGTAGAAGTAGAAGGTACAAAAATTGTGGAAAGCAACAAGAAACAACCACATTAAAATGACCAAATTGAAAACACAAGAATCAGTCATAGCCTATCTGCCGCAAATGGCGTATTTTAAGAAATCAGTTTAATGTTTTCACATTTTTTATATGTGTATATAAAATTTATTCATTTTTCACAAAAGGTGCATATATACTTGGAAATATCTTTGAAAATACATCGCGTCACTGTGTTTTTCCTAAGCACCTATAAATAAAAGAACGCAAAGAGTCTGATCTTGCTGTATCCTAACTTTCCCCATTAATGAATTGCATGACTTGCCCTATTTTAAATTAAGCCGAAATCTGGACTGTTTTTCGTGAAAAGTTGCTGAAAAGAGTTCCGAAGCAATCTTCGATGTACTTCCTCCCGTAGGGTATAAAATACGCGAATTCCTTAATTTATTATTTTGTCAATAAGATGAAACAGGATCTTAATAAAAAGTTTAAATGGCTTGGTTGGAGCGGCCCATTATCTCTGCTAACCCTTCCGAGGAGTCGGCGTAATGGTTTCTTGTAATTATGAAATGTTCATTAATAAGTGAATTATTTTTCTTCTTACAAAACTAACTAACTATCATGCCGTCTCTCCGAAGGGATAGGCAGAAAGAATGGACCGCCACACTTTTCTTTCCAGACATATTTCTATCACTTCCTCAACATTCATACATCGTGTCATGCACGCGCGTCGATTTCTCTGACTCCTCACATGGCCGACATTCAATATTTGATTTATTTGATCGTGACACGTTTTCCTCGGTCTTCCTCTATTTCTGGTTCCAATTACATGGTTAACATATAATTTTTTTACCATTATTTCTTCATTCATTCTTTCCATATGTCCAAACCAGCTTAATGATACTGTCATTATTTTGTTCATAACACCATCATTCGCACCGCATTCACTTCTTATATTTTCATTCGACACTCTATCATACACAGAGTATCAACACATTCGTCTAAGAGATTTTTTTTTTTTTTAATAATTTTTTTTTTTTAAAACCCCATTGGGATATATGGTCTCATTTCTACTGCATTTATTCTACTTTCATCCTTCTTTTGCCAGTTCCACGCTTCGCTTCCAGACATAAGGGTCGGTCTTTTTCTTCTTCGTGTGGTACATCCGGTGACAATCACTCCTGTAATGGATTCTCTGTCTTGCGCCGCTCGAAACAAGTCGTCCACGCTCCCTATGCCAGACCAAAATTTGATGTTGTGTCGCCGAGACATTTGCCTTCAGTCTGGACTACGTCGTCCCTCCATTTACATATTATCATAAGTTTGAAGATCTCATATTTGTGTCCACATAAGATCTGACCCAGATAGAATATCTTAATTGTTGTTATTGTTTTAAGGGCCTAATAACAGATTTTTAAAATAACGGTGGACTTTTCCACTATAGATGATAAGGGTGTAAAACCTCAGAAGCATGTCGGAAAAAAATCCACATGTGGAAAAAATAAGACAAACATTAGTGTAAATATAATAAAAATTCAATGAAAAATTGCAATGTTTTAATTTATTTTTCATCTATATTCACCATTACTTTGTGTTGTAGATACAAATTGAACAATGTTTCTTACTTAGTAAAAACAAAAAACACAAACATGTTTTGGACACGGAAAAAAATAACACAAACATGTTTTGGATACGGAAAAAATAACACAAACATGTTTTAGACACGGAAGCCGTTCAACAGTGTTTTATATACATAAAACAAATATTTAAACAATTTTTTCATGAATGTGATTATTTTTGATCAGTTTTGACCAGTCAAAACTGATCATGGAAAAATAATTGCGTAATTTTTTACGGTTAGTAGCAATATGTTTTTGTAGGATCTTGGGAAAATCCAGATAACTCCTTCTGATCGCGGTTTCGGAAATCGTTGAAGACTCCAGCTTCAGGGTGGTAATCGGGTGGTGGTCTAGGGGATAGAACGCTTGGCTTCTGATCAAGGGGACTTGGGTTCGAGCCTGGATACGACCAGATTGCTTCTTCATAATAATGAGCTATTTTCTGCTCACATTGAAGATTCCAAAATAAATTCTAATATCATTGATTAAAATCTTTGATGTTGGTCTTTTTTATATAAAAAAAATAAATGAATATATATGTTACGTTGGTCCGGAAAGACGAGTTACACGGATTTTCCTAAGATCTTAAAAATATATTTCTACCTTGGAATATTAATTAACTTTTTTTACATACATTACATAAATCAAAAATTTACGTCAACATAAACGTTTGAACATAAATTAAATAATAAATACAAAATTCATATAAATGAAAAAATTAAGAGGTCAGAGCCGATACCAATAGAACTAAGAACTTTCTTAGAGTAGCAGAAATGTGAACCCTACGCCCCATCGCAAGCAAAACCCTCAGAGATCGGATCAGAAATGAAACGATTAGGTCTTTTTGTGGTGTTGAGGACATAGGGAGATGGGGAAGAAGCAGAAGGCGCTTTTGGAGGGACCACGTGTACCGCATGGAGGATACAAGAATCGCAAAAATTGTTAAATATGCAAACCTAGTAGCAAGAGATTACCAGGAAGGCCGCCAAGGAGATGGAGAGATAGCTGGACATCATCATATCAGGATAGTTCACCGTTACAAACAGGTAAACTAAGATGAAGAAGAAGACAAAGATTTTAAATTAATAAATAAATTATTTATTGTTCATTTCTATTTTTCTTTTTTATACACTTTGTATACACAACACTTCATTCAAAAAATCTAATAATATGATAAATCTATATAACATCTGTCAGATCATGTAAACAACAACAATTTTATAATACTTTTAAAAATTTGTATCTTTACTGAAGAAGGACTGTTTGTCCGAAACATGTCTATATAATATTTTTTTTAATATTTATTGTTTTTTTAACAATGATGTAAAAGTCCAGATTAAATAATTGATACGAATGAAAACTTCAGTTTTCTAAAAGTTTTCATAATGCCTTAGAAGGGCGAAACATGTCATTCCCATAAAATACGAATATAATAAATCTTCTAGAAAACTGACGTTTTCATTTGTATTAATTAATAAATATATTGTATTTTATAAAATGTATGAAAATATTTTGAAAGTATATCAGTGACCTTGAGCGATATTACTTTGATTTTCAAAGGCAAAAATATATATCGCACCCCCGTCTCCACTAACAATACATCTGGCACCCTCACAAGACATAAAGTTCGTACATGATGGTACCTGCCACTATCCCCAGCGCAAATGTCCGGCGTACACTCTCTCATGTACAAAAATATTGCGAAGGTCTCGGTATTTGATATCACAAGTATACTTTACGACACATCCCTTGATATGCGATGTATGCGCCGCCTGAAATATGTTTTCATAGTGGTATTGTATTTTTTTTTCTCAAGCCGACAAAATTAATAAAGAAGATTCAGTTTTGCCTATAAAATCACTGTTATGACACAATTTAAGAATTAACATTATTGATTATGGTTATAAAGTTCCATTTTAGACCCAAAATCGATAATAAAATATCTAGATGTTTATATTGATGAAAATTTAAAATGGAAAACTCTAATCATTGAATTAGTAAAAAAAAATAAGGAAATGTATCCTATATGTTTATCAGGTTACAAAATATTTAAAATCATAATAACTTTAAGAAGTTAGATTACTCACTTGTACATTCATTATTACAATATGGTATTCTTAGATGGGGAGGCATATATAATAATACTTTAAAATCATTAAAAATTGTTCAAACATTAATTATTAAAGTGATGTTGAAAAAACCTCAAACTTTTCCAACAGATGCTCTGTTTAAAATATTCGATGTACCATCTTTAGAAAATGTAAGAAATTTTCAATAATACATTCATTTAAAAAAAAAAATTTTTTTTAATAACATTTGCGAATAGCTACATTCGTATTTTAATTTTCAAAATCAGTGTGATTTACTTTCGTTTAAATTTAGACTTTCATTATATACAAAATTATATTACGATTTCATCATCATCATCATCGGCATCGTGTCCGAGGAAGACTGTCCTTCACGGTTGTGGGTCTGCATGTGACTGAAGAGCCCGATCCTGGACCCACAAATTCTGGGGCATCTGGGACAAGGAAAGGCGCTTGTAATGGAGGCGTCACCGTCTCCCAGTGGTCTCCCTTTTCTCTTCCACCTCCTCTCAGCGACATCGTCTCTGCGCTGTGCTTCAAAGTCATATTACTGAGATTAACATATACAATCAAATCTTCATAGATGGCGCATTGAAACTGACATGTAAATTCTGGTGTTGGACATTAACATATATACAACTTCTAAAAATTTGTCAGACATGGTCATAAGAAAGGTGGAATGGGGAATGTTGTAATTACATAAAGCGTGCGCTTAACCCAACCAATGACAGGTCATAAGTCCTGTAAACACCATGATCAACCATATTCAGTTTCCAATTTGCATCTTCGTCTCTATTGAGGTACAATGAAATCATGAAAAAAAAGTATTTAGAAAATCGTACCATTTAAAAATTTCAAATAATATGGCAAGGATAAGGCATAGTGCTTTACCGTAATTTTCGTTTCACTCAACAAACTTAAAAAGTATTCATTTTTAAGTAGTTATTTCATTTATTTATATCCATTAAGTAATCTGTTGGTAACAACAACAGAAAAAAGGCAAAAAAACTCAAACGAAACAAAACATAAGACTATGAAAGAATTATTCCATTGTTTGGGCTTTGATTTCATTGTAAATAACTAAGCGACGAAAATATATAACTCGCCAAAGTTTACCCATCTTACCAGCAAAGTTTAGAGTATGGGGGTTTAAGAGTGACCACATTTTCACGTTTAACGAATCCAAATTATTTATTTATGAAATAACTTTGCTAACCGGGAAAGTTGGCTTTGTTTGTCAAGGCTAGCATCACCGTAAAAGACGCCGTAACTTGTGATCGAAAACCTTAATGATTTAATCTTAATTTTCGAACAAATCGAATATTTAAAGCTTTGCAAGACCAACGCAGCGATCCTCTCATAATTTTGTTCATATAACCTTATTTTGCTCTAAATTCCTTTCTCGTTGCGGATAGTGCAGACGAATTAAAAGTCTTGGTGTCGAAAATGTAATGCAAGTCGAACAATTTACTGATGAATGTCGGTATGTCAAAGGTGTTAGTTTTTGAAAGGGAAGAGAAAATGACAGTTTGTAATATAAGTCTGAATGAAGAGAATTTGGAGCAGGTAAGTGAATTTGTGTATTTAGATAGCATGTTCACAACGGATGGCCGAACGGATAGTGACGTCACGTTTTTTGTTATTATATGATATTTTCAAATAACTCAACTGTTCCAAGTTCTCTTCGTTCACACTTATATTACAAACTGTTTGTAATATAAGTGAAGAGAACTTGGAGCAGGTGAGGGAATTTGTGTATTTAAGTAGCATGTACACAGCAAATGGCCGAACGGATAGTGACATCGAAAGAAGGGTTGGTTCGGGTAATAAAGTGAATGGAGCTTTAATAATAGTTATTGGAAACAAGAATCTATCAATGAAAGCGAAAACGGCCGTTCACAATGGAGTTCTGGACCCAGCCTTAATGTATGGAAGCGAAGCATGGAACTGGTAGAAGAAGGATGAAAGCAGAATAAATGCGGTAGAGTTGAGGTCCCTTAGACGTATGTCTGGTAGAACGATATACGACAGAATCTCAAATGCTGATATAAGAAAGTAATGTAGAGCGGAAGAAGGTTTAATGAACAAAATTATGAAAGGATCGCTGCGATGGTTCGGACATATGGAACGCATGGATGGAGAAAGAATGGTTAAGAAAGTATACGTTAATGATGTAAAAGGAGTACGGAGTCGTGGCAGACCGAGGAAAATATGGCATGACCAAATTAATCAAATTTTAGAGGTTGATCATGTTAGAAGTCGGAGGAATCGACGTGCGTGTATGACTCGTTGTATGAATATGGAAGAATCTAGAGAGGTTTACCAGGATAGAGTCGTGTGGTGGTCCATTCTCTCTGCCAACCCCTGGGGGGAAACGGCGTGATGGTTTATTGTTATTGTTGTCGTTGGACAGACCAACCCTTATCAGCATATAACATCAATATGTTTTACTTATTTGGACTTAATATTTAACGAATAGATTATATCTTCTTCTTCTGATGCTGTGTCAGGTCCCCGTTGGCAATCACTGCAGTAAAAACATCATGTACCAAATATGACATCTTTCTAACCTTCACACTAGACAACACCTATACATTGGCGTATGTTTTGTACGTCTGCATTACTGACCTTTTCGGCCCATGGTATACGAAGCATTCTGCGGTATATCCACATCTCTAAGGTCTCAAAATGGTTCTTTAGATTCACTTTCAGAGTCCAAATTTAACAGAAATAGAGTTGAACAGTGTTCCCCAACCGGTGGTCTGCGGCCCTTTGCTGGGCCGCAAATAGTATGCCAATTTAAAAAAATTTAAACTTATAATTATTTCTGCGAAAAATTGTTTTCGTCCACGTCCTCAATTAATACTAAGCAAAAGAATATACTGGACGTGAATGCAGCACTTCGTCTGTCAGAGACAGCACTGCAGCCAAAAATATCCAGTATACGAGTATTATCAAAAATGTAACTGCAGATTTTGCACGAGTTTGTTGTAAAAAAAATTTTTTTGGAAAATTTTAATTGTATCAAACTGCTATTTGTATATTTGTTAGTTGTAGTAAATAAATATTATAGTATATTATTAAAAAAAATGTTGACATAAAAATCATTTTATTTCTGTATAAATGGTCCGCGGGGGTTTGAATGGATGGTTAGGGTCGTGGGGGGATACACTGTGCTGGAAGGTATGTGTATCAGTAAATGCCATAAAACGCCATGGTTGCCTAACATCAGCAACACTACCATCTTGTCCGACTCTTTGGCGTCCACGTGTGATCTTTGTGATCCCGCAAACTCTGAGTGTGGCATGTTGGACGTACTCGTATGTTGATGTGCCACAGCTAACAGAGAGAGGGCGAATGGCGATTTTCAGCGCCACAAAACTGGTCACCCCCAGTTAAGGTAAGGAACATCCCTACATAAAAACCCTGGTCCTCCTAGTAATGAGGTTGGGCATTAGGCCAACAACCTAACCTCGCAAAACAACAACGTTACGAACACTTCAAGAAATTCGTCGGAGAAAAAAAATAAAGGGTCCGCGAATTTTTTTTTCCTTTTTTTACCGGTCCGCAGGTGTAAAAGTTTGGAGAACACTGTGATAGAACAGACCATATATAACATTTAACCATTCACTGTCGGAGTTTCTAGTATAAAATTCACGTGACAATGAAATGGCAAACCCGGGAATCCTAAAATGAGATTTTTTTACTATACGGGTTGATTATCGTGCCTCTAATTAAAAAACATTGTGTTTAGAATTTTGTTTAAATTGACAAAGTCTGAAACGGTATATCTAAAAGATATTAACAATATCTTTAACTAGTAACTAACTAACTAACTAACCATCACCCCGTATCCTCGAAGGGGTAGGCAAAAAAAATTGACTGCCACACTTTTCTTTCCTGATGTATTTCTCTAGCTTCCTCAACATTCATACATCGTGTCATGCACGCGCGTCGATTTCTCTGACTCCTCACGTGGCCGACATTCAATATTTGATTTATTTGATCGTGCCACGTTTTCCTCGGTCTTCCTCTATTTCTAGTTCCATTAGCATGGTTAACATATATTTTTTTACCATTATTTATTCATTCACTCTTTCCATATGTCGAAACCATCTTAACGATCGTTTTATTATTTTATACATAACACCATCATTCGCACCGCATTCACTTCTTATATTCTCATTCGACACTCTATCTTACAAAGAGTATGCACACATTCGTCTGAGAGATCTCATTTCAACTGCATTTATACTACTTTCATCTTTATTTTGACAGTTCCATAAGGGTCGGTAAAAGAACACAACAACAACGTTACGAACACTTCAAGAAATTCGTCGGAGAAAAAAAATAAAGTGTCCGCGAATTTTTTTTTCTTTTTTTTTTACCGGTCCGCAGGTGTAAAAGTTTGGGGAACGCTGTGGTAGAACAGACCATATATAACATTTAACCATTCACTGTCGGAGTTTCTAGTATAAAATTCACGTGGCAATGAAATGGCAAACCCGGGAATCCTAAAATGAGATTTGTGCACTTTATCGTTTAAAAAATACAATTGGTAAAATCAAAAAAAATTATGTTATCAATATCTTACTGTAATTAAAAAAAAATATGGTCACACAATTTTCTGGATTTCGTTTCATTTATTCTCGTTAAACTTTTAATTCAGAAATAACTCTCAGAAGTTGTGCGTTCTCTTGAGTATTGTGCTTTGGTTGGCGGCGCAAATGTTACCGCTACATAATACATACCTCAGATGTGTCGGGTTATTCTGATTGTCTCATTTATTCTGTACAACATTTATGAAATTTTTTTTTAAACAAACAAACAAACCATCACGCCTTTTTGCTGCAGGGGTAGGCAGAGAGAATGGACCGCCACACTACCCTATCCTGGCAAACCTCTCTAGCTTCCTCCGCATTTATACAAAGAGTCATACGCGCACGTCGATTCCTCCGACTTCTAACAAGACCAACCTTTAAAATTTGCTTAATTTGGTCATGCCATGTTTTCCTCGGTCTGCCTCGACTCCGTACTCTAACTAACTAACTAACTAACCATCACGCCATTTCCCCGGAGGGGTAGGCAGAGAGGATGGATCGCCACACTGGCCTGTCCTGGCATACCTCTCGAGATTCCTCTACATCCATACATCGTACCATGCACGCACGTCGATTGTTCCGACTTCGAATGTGGCCGCCTTTTAGTAATTGATTAATTTGGTCATGCCATGTTTTCCTCGGTCGTCCTCGGCTTCTTTTCCCACTCACGCTGCTTGTGTACAACTTTTTAACCATTCTACTCTCATCCATTCGTTCCATATGTCCGAACCATCTCAGGGATCCTTTTTTAATTTTATTCATGATGCAGTCATCTGCCTTACATTTCTTTCTTATTTCATCGTTCGGTATTCTATCATACAACGTTTTCCCGCACATTCTTCTTAGTGATCTCATTTCTACGGCGTTTATCCTGCTTTCATCCTTCTTTTGCCAGCTCCAAGCTTCACTTCCATACATGAGGGTTGGCACTAGAACTCCATTGTGTACTGTCGTACTCCATTTACATCATTAACGTATACTTTCTTAACCATCTTTCTCCATTCATGCGTTCCATACTCGTATGTCTGAACCATCGCGATGGTTCAGACATATCGCAGCGATCCTATCATAATTTTGTTCATAAAACCTTCTTCCGCTCTACCTCACTTTCTTATCGGCATTTGAGATTCTGTCGTATATTGTTCTACCCCACATACGTCTTAAGAATCTCATCTCTACCGCATTTATTCTGCTCTCATCCTTCTTCTGCCAGTTCCATGCTTCGCTTCTATACATTAGGGATGTGACCAGAACTCCATTATTTTAAATTTATATATACTCTTCTATGAGAAACGATAAATAAAAAGTGGTGCAACTGATTATCTAAGATAAAATTTAAGGAAAACGAAGTGTAGGGAGAAGAATGCTGGCTAGAAAGAACTTTGGGAATGGTTCAGTTGCAGCCTATCAAATTAAGAGTATCAAGGGTAGAAATAGCCACGATGTTGTCAAATCTCCGATAAGAGAGGAACACGAAGAAGAATATGAGAATAAGTTATTCTATCCCTAATTTATGTGCATGTCAAATTGAAAGTTAATGCCTCAAAATAATTTTAAACATTTGTATGCTATTTTATTTTATTTCTTTGAACAAACTGATTTGTCAGAGTAACAAAACAAACTGATGGTTTGTCTTTTTATTATTGATTTTTTTAATGCCATAGTGAAGTAAAAGTTGTAATTCCCATAAAATGGTAGAAAACTTCTATAAAACAGGCGATTTCATTTATATTTATCAAGACAAAAACATTACTTATATTTTAATAAACTGTTCAATTAAAACACTGTTATAGAATATTTATTTTGAAATTGTCGCAACACCTGTTTCACTAACCAATGTTAGCATCATCAGGTGATACAATCAACTTGATTTATAGAATATCCCAATTGATAACAATCATTGTATTTTATATTATTTGTTTTGGACGTCGGACGATCAAAGCGGGAGATGCCAATTGGTGGAGATGAGGTTCGCAACCCATCACACCACGTCTCCCACGGGGGCGCGAAGAGAAAGATGAAGTTCCGCATCGATTAAAGTGTCGCAGTCCATTATTTCTGCCTACCCCTTCGGAGAGACGGCGTGATGGTTAGTAAGTTAGATTACAATCAATTGTGATATTCTGTTAGTGTTTTAATTAAACAGTTAATAATGTTGAAATATCAAAGTGTTTTCGTCAAAACAATGGATTATTTTTTTATTGAATGGAAGGTGAATTTACGTCTGACATGTATCTCTCATTTCCAAAACATTCGTTCAACGTGTCATGCACGCACGTCGATTTCTCCGACTCCTCACTTGATTGACATTAAATTTTGTTCATAACACTTTCATTCGCAAAGCATTCACTTCTTATAATAGCATTTGACACTCTATAATATACAGATTTACAAAACATTATATGAGATCTTATTTCTCCTGTATGTGAAAACTGTATTTTCTTGGAAAATTATTTTCTTTAACAGTCGTGAAAATGAGTCACAAAATGTGTCGCTTATCACTGAAACATGATTTATAAATCTTTCGGGCATAATTAAATTCCCAGTTTTAATGTATTATAATAAATATTTCGTGAAATATATTAAGTCACTCTCGGGAACAGTAAAGAAGTAAAAAAACTTTAGTTAGCTTTCCGGTCTAAACAGGGGCGCCTCGTAAAGTTTATTTTATACTCTAATTGTATGCAATGTCGTCGTTGACCATTAAAATGATTGATAGCCTACTGGAAGCCACTTTTAGAGAATAATATAACAAAAAAATTCTCTTACACTTTTTTTTTAATTTGTTTACAAACGCGTATTTTTTAAAAGCTGTTAAGGCTGTTGAAAATAAACATTTCTTTAATAATTTAAAGCACTATTTTTAATGATTATTCATAATTCATATTAATTAACACTGTTTTTTCAAATTACGAGATTATTTTTCTCGACATGTTTCGAAGGCCTTTATCATCGTGAGAATGATTTATATATTGAATTATTATTTTCATTATGTAATTATAACACATTTTATTTTCATTATAAATTGTATATATACGAGTACAATAATAACGATTCTTCTTTTTCTTCAAGTGCCCTGTCGGGTCCCCCCAACGTTGGCGATAACCTCGGCGAACCTGTCCCTGTTCTGCGCCGCTCGGAAAAGCTCCTCCACACTTCGGATGCCGGTTCACTCCCTCACCTTTCGCAGCTAGAACAATTGTCTCCCACCGGGCCCTCGGCGTCCCTCAATTTTCCCCTCCAATATCAGTTGGAGAAGGTGGCACCTTTCCCCACGCAGTATATGACCCAGATGTGAAATTTTCCGAACCTTGATAGATGATAACAGTTCCCTGTGAACTCTAACTCGCCTCAGGACTTCGGTATTGGTAACCATGTCTGTCCAAGGAATTCTGAGCATTTGGCGATTGAGCCACATTTCAAATGCTACCAGTATGTTCATTGAGTTGACTTTCAAGGTCCATGTCTCACATTCATACAATAAAACAGACCACACATAGCATTTGATCATTCTCCGGCGGAGTTTCAAGTTTATGTTATCATTGCAGAATAGTGATTTCATTTTATTAAACGTAGCTCTTGCTGCCTCAATTCTGCAATACATTTTATCTCTACATCTCTACATCCGCTTAATCAATTTAAAAAAAAACGTTTGCTTTGATTTTTTTTTAAGTCTATATAAAAACAGTTGTTTGCAATCTATTGCTGAATAGTCAATCGCTGATAATCAATTTGTAAACTAAAGTTCTCATTATGTTTTCGACAATTTTAGATTTTCCTTTATTAACATTATTATGGAAGCCAAATAAACACGAATTTAGCATACCATCGCCAGGCAACGGGAGACCATAAAACAAGAAGTTCGTACTAATTAGCGTGTTAACTCGAATATTTTGTAAAGGAATTGTACGCTAATTGTACGTGCGAAAATAATAACCACTTTTTGGCTATATATTATATGTAAGAAGATAGACGCTCGCAGATAATGTATTTAAAAAAATCTGGATTGTATTCTAGAGCACCAACATTCATATGAGATTTTTTTTAATATGCAACAGCGAGAAACTTTTTGTTTTATGAAAATATGTATTTCTTAACCCTTAATTTATCATCATCATCAGCCTGTATCCGTCTGCTCCTGGACTTAGGTCTCTTCCATCTGCTTCCGTGTATGTCGATCAGGATCGATCAGGATCGATAAGGATGCGTACCATACCGGCAATCTCTTTATCGTCGTGCCTTCGACGAATTAGGGACGTCCTGGGCATTGGGTGACAGTTCTAGGACAATAGCAAAGGAGACATTTTTTCATTTATCGTCAGAGCTACGAGCGACTGTAAATATATAACTAATATATATATATATATATATATATATATATATATAGCAAGTATATATATATAGCAGCATATATATATATATATATATATATATATATATATATATATATATATATATATATATATATAGCAGCAGTTAGCAGAAAGAGCATATATATATATATATATATATATATATATATATATATATATATATATATATATATATATATATATGTATATATATATATATATATATATATATATATATATATATATATATATATATATATATATATATATTATTATTACCATATTATTGGCTGGCTTATTATTATTATTACTGGTTACAACACATTACATTATTATTATTACATATTATACACATTATTGCTTACACACATATTACACATTACATTACGCATTACACACACATACATATTGCCAATATTGGATTATACATTGGCCATTACATTGGCTACATTGCCATATTATTACATTATTGCCACATTACCACATTACACATTACACATTATTATTATTGTTGGCCACACATACATTACGCGCCACACACATTACAGCTATATATATATATATATATATATATATATATATATATATATATATATATATATATATATATATATATATATATAGGAGCAGCATATATATATATATATATATATATATATATATATATATGTATATACTTAGGAATTTGACAAAAACTTTGATTACTATCCACAGAATATTCAATAATATTTAAAAAAACACGACTCGTTTCGGAGGATACCCTCCATTTTCAGGTGTAAGTATAATATATATGTATAATATAATATAAACAATAAAAACAGGGCATTGTATTGGCCGAAATACTGTCGACAAACACCTCTCGCGTAAAATAAAAAACAATTGTGATACAAAAAAACAAAGTTATTTAATTTAACAGTTTATAATAAAACTAAACAAAGAAAGACAAAAATATCATTTAAAATTTGATACAACAATTTAAATTAAAAAATTGACCTGGGTTAATTGTTGTAAGTACTAATAATTATTTTTTTATCATTAAGAAGTAATAAATTATATTTAACAATAATAACACGTTATGATAATATAAAAATGTAGAATTGTAATTTAGAAAACACATACATTTAAAAATACATAATTTATATAGAAATCAATCAATGATTATTTTGCATATGATTGGGAATTGGAGGTTGGGAGACATAAAGTAGACAAAGTTTTTAATTAGGAAGTATATTTAATGAATATATTTAATTACAAAGTATATTTAATGACATGACAAAGTTATGTATTGACAAAGTTTATTTAATAAAATGATAAAGTATATTTAATGACATTACAAAGTATATTTGATGACAAAATATATATGTATATTTATATCTGAGGACGGAGGTCGTCTCCAAAATATGTCGTGGTAAATATTTCTATTTTATAACAAAAATAAAGTGGAATATAAACAGTATTGTTATATCAATTCCAATGATATTACAATGCAATTTCATAGTGCGTAAAGATATCGATAGGTAGGTGATATTTTTTAAAATTTAATTTAATTGTTCTTTATTTAAACGCCACTGGAGGAACAACTTCGGAAAATTCAAATTTTATCACTTTCCTGAAACACAACACCATCAATCAATGTTCTCGTATCAAACAGCCGCAAGTTGAGGAAACTGGAATTAATTTATGGAATAATTAAGGCGCTTAATTTGTTTTAATCAATCCCTCATTACAGATATTCTAAATAACAATATAACCACAAGCCACAACCGTATAACCACAGCTGACTGCTGCTACCCTGGTTGCACGATCAAAAGATATAAAATACGTCTTAAGAAAAGCTGAAAGGTGGTTTTGTGACAAGCAAGAAAATATGTTCTTTCTTCTTTAGCAACTTCATCAGACCTTCGTGGCCGAGTGGTAAGTGCTATGAATGCCACATCGAAAATCCCGGCTTCTATTCTCGGCAATGGCAGTGTAATTGTCACACTGTTTTGGTCTGGTGTAGAATTAACGCGACAATAAAATGGCGATAGATTACTATCTTTATCATATCACGAGAATCAATATGATTTTTATTAAATACTCTTTACATTTTTTTGGTTCGCGCTGTAATGATATGAAGAGCGATTCAACAAAATTATAACAATAATAAAAATATGTGTTATATTGATATACATCGTCGATCATGCTCCGATATCAACATTCGGAATTGACATCATCCCTAGTAACTCAATAAAACTATTTGGAGTCAACTTCGAAGCAGATCTCTCATTAAAAACCCAAATAATTAAGACAGTAAGCGCCAGTTTCTTTCACCTAAGGTAGCTCAAAGCAATCAAAACAAATGTTCCCACTGATGCATTAAAAACACTGGTTTATTCCTTCGTCGTATCTTGACTCGACTATTGCAACAGCATTTACGCCAACATACCCAAGAAAATAAAATAAACTTCAATCTGTTTCCAATGCGGCAGCACGACTTATAAAAGGTGTTCCAAAAAACTCGCATATCTCACAACATCTAAAAGATCTTCACTGGCTCAAGTGTCCTAAAAGAATCCAGTATATACTATGCTGGACGGTTTTTAAAGCGCTTCACGGAATGGCACCGGCCTATATATCTGAACTTTGTGTTGCTGATAGCCCTAACTTGTGGCAATCTACGCTTCGATCAGTAAACTCCTCGGCAATTTGCTTGGTCCTTACTGTGTCTGCCCTTGCTTTATGTGATGTTTATAACAAAGTTTTTTTTAATAAACTGTTATATTAAAAAAAAACTTTGTTTTATGTATCACAATTGTAATTTTATTTTACACGACAGCTGTTACAAAATTGTAGACAGTTATTTTTCAAAATTATATCAAATAAATTATTCAAATTTACATACGATCAAATACACATAAAGGTTCGAAAAATCACGAAAATTTGACATTTTATATATTAATGTAACACCTGATGATGTCAACATTTTTTGACGAAACCATTAAATATAAATCATAGTGTTTCAGCCAAAACAATGGACTATTTAAAGTTTTTTTAATAATGCTGAAATATCAAAGTGTTTCCGCCAAAACAATGGATTATCTAAAAAATTAGTCTTCTTCTTCTTCTTTTTTGCTAGCCTTCTTCCCTCCACTGCTGGATATAGGCCTCTTCTAATTTCCTCCGCTCGTCTCTATCCTGCTCCCTTTGTATCCAAGGTTTTCAAACCCTTTTGATAATATCATCGGTGGCCTTCCGACACTTCGCCTATTTTCCCATGGTCTCTAACTGGGTATCCTGGGTGCCCATCTGTTGCCACCCTGTCTAGCCAAGTGTCCAGACCATTGCCATTTCAATTTTTCCACTCGGTCCATGGTGCGGCGTCTGATTTCTTCATTTTTTATACGGTCACGCAAGCTCACACCAAGTATCTGTATTTCCATGGACCTCTGTGTACACTCGAGCCTATGTGTATAACATACATAAAAAAATGTGTATAACATAAAAATTACTACGATAACAGATTGTAGTAGAAAGCAAAACAAATATAATTGTATCTCAATAGAGACGAAGACGCAAACTGGAAACTGAATATGGATGATCAAGGTGTTTACAGGACTTATGACCTGTCATTGGTTGGGATAAGCGCACGCTTTATGTAATTACAACATTCCCCATTCCACCTTTGTTATTATGATCATGCATGACAAATTTTGGAAGATGTATATATACTTCAAATCCATATCTATCTTCACGTGTCAGATTTAATTGTCCATCTATGTAGATTTGATTGCACTTGTGAATCTTTTCAAGATTAACCTATACAACCGACCCACTAACGCCATCTATGGAGAATGATTTTCAGCATTTAGCAAACTACCTTATTAACACAATGCGAAGGCTGTCGCCTATTAACGTATTGTTAGAAGCCGCCAGGAGTATTATTCCATTCTATATGCCAAAGAATTGACCAGAATAATTACAAATATTTGTGAATGTATACTTATACTTGTATACGAAATCCTAGGATTTCGTATACAAGTATAAGTATACATTCACAAATATTTCAAAAAAAATATGTTATTAAACGATTTATATTTAGGAGTAAGCGAACGGGCAGAATCGAGATGAAAAGTTATTACCGAAATAACAAAGTAAATTAATTACATTAGTTTTCACTGGGGCTTAGTGCATGGCTGAAGTATTTATCAATTTGAGTTGTATTGCTTTAACGTTGATCGTCCGTTTATTGCTAATCGACTTAGCAAACTTTTCGCGAGTTATTACAGCGAATTGGGAAGATTAATTCGGATACCCCGCGGAATAGGGCGAACTGTATGTCAAAGTAAATTCGTATTCACGGACTGTTCCGCACATTCCCAAGACACACGCCAAGCAATCCAATTTTGAAACTACGTAATTATGCCTACGGTAGGGGTGGCTTTTGATGGCACTGTAAACAAAGCAACACATTGGTACAGTTGTGTTAATAAACCATGAAACAACAATTTAAAAGCGGTTTATTTTAATGAATGTCATCGTTAGAACGACATTTTATCAAGCCTTTGTTATTGATAATGTCAAGCCTTTCAAAAAAAAATCTTAAAGTAGAAAAAACAGTATTTTATTTTATTAAATAAAATCATTATTAATTTATTAAAGTAAACACGATTATTAAGTGGTTTGACTTGTATTTAATTTATATAAGTAACATAAATTGTGACAAATTTGTTTTGCCTTGCGAGGGCATTCTCATACTGAACCTAATCGCCAAAAAGTGTGTCCTTATATTTAATTTAGAAATCTCAAAAAACTAAAAATCTTGTTTTAAAAATTTATTAGTAAATAACTATTGGTCATTATCAAATGTTTTATATTTTTTTAATTAGTGGACATAACAGGCATTCATTATCAATACAAAAACTAGAACTGTCTGTCTAGGTTAGGAAATACCAGACGAAAATATCAAACATTTAAATTATTTTTATTTACAAAATCTAAAAGAAAGGTGATTTAAAAAAAACGATCACTTGTTAATTTTTCGTACACATTAATAAGAGAATATCTATTTTATTTAGCTTTCAAACGAGGTATTTAAACTATACCCTGGTTTTAAGGTTACAGGGAAATCAACATTACACTAGAAGTAAATAAAAAATCGTCTGATTACATAAATAATCAAAACATTGAATTAAGTTACTAAATGTAACTTAAACTATCAATTAGAAAAACTGGCAATACAAACAAAGGCACAATATTTTTCATAATTCGCTTTTTTTCACTTTACTTGTTAAAATAGTCTAAATTTGATTTATTGCACTAATAATTTAAGTCACGATTCAAAATCGCTTGCGTATAAAAAATTAAAAACGGTTTAAATTTTAATAAAATTATTATAAGTAAATAACTAGGTAAACATCTCCGTGGGGGTACGCAGAAAAAAAAACCACCACACTATTCTTGCTTTCTCAACATTTATACCTCGTGTCGTGCACGCACGTCGAACGAGGTAAGGTGTATTAAAAAAATTGAAAAGAAAAAAAAACGGATTCTTGTAATTAAACTTTTATTTATTTTTTACTTAGATGACATAAAAGTTATTCATTATTAATACAAAAACTAGGACTGTCTGTCCACATTAAGAACTACCAGACGAAAATATCATACATATATATTATTTTTATTGACATAATTGTTGTAATCTTATTTTATATAATTTCTTACTTAGATGACATAACAGGTATTCATTATTAATACAAAAACTACAACTGTCTGTCCACATTAAGAAATACCAGACGGTAATAATATACATTTTAATTATTTTTATTGATAAAATTGTTGTTATTAAACTTTAATTAATTTCTTACTTAGATGACATAACAGGTATTCATTATTTATACAAAAACTAGAACTTTCTGTCCACATTAAGGAATACCAGATGGAAATATCATACATTTTGATTATTTTTATTGACAAAATTGTTGTAATTAAACTTTAAATAATTTCTTACGTAGATGACATAACAGGTATTCATTATTAATACAAAAACTAGAACTGTCTGTGTACATAAAGAAATACCAGACGGAAATATCATACATTTTAATTATTTTTATTGATAAATTACAAAAAAGGCGATTTAAAAAAATCACTTATAATTTTTTCATGCAGATCATTTTACAAACTTAAACGTATTTTAAGGTTTCCAACGAAGTTTTTAAACTTGGGATCGGTTAAAAGGTTTTAGAATAAAACGCATTACAAATAGTCTCGATATCGAATTTCCCGGGAACCAGATTTTTACCTGCTTCAAACCATGGTCCAATCGGTGGATTAATATAGGAGAACCCATTCCTTGGCCTGCAAGAAGTCCGAACTTGACCCCGATGGACTGTTGGGGTCATATGACACAGGATAGACATCGTAAACTAACGAGATTACGATATCTCTATTGTGCTATCTCTATTGAAGAGCCGAGGCAGCGAATTATTAGTGCAGCAAATAAAATTCAGACTAAAACCAACTAACTAACCATCACGCCGTCTCCCCGAAAGGGTAGGCAGAAAGAATGGACTGTCACACTTTAACCAATGCGGCACTCCATCCTTCGCTTTTCGCCCCGCGGGAGACGCGGTGTGATGGGTTGCGAACCTCATCGCCACCAATAGGCATCTCCCGCGCACACTTTGATCGTCCAACACCCACAAAATAAATCTTAAACAAATAATATAAAATACAATGATATAAAATAAAATAACAAAATAAAATTATTTTAACACAAATGTTATTTTTAGATTGTCTATTTAATTTATGTTCCACGTATCCACCGTTTTTTTTAATTAGCAGTAATTAGGCAATAAAAACAAACCAACACCAGCAAGAACTTAAAAATAATATTGAAGAAATTATTCAAATTGTCATTGGAACAAATGAAAAACTTTTTTTTTACACCTGTCAAAATTCTTTATATAAACGAAAAAACTTGTATAATTTTAACATCAAAACAGTGCAAACGTATTACGTATCACAATTAACTATTATAAAGTGCGGCAACAATCACATTGACCAAAACAATTCATTTATACACGAAATATCTCCAAATTTACGGGAGAACCACATGAACCAAACGAAATTTTTTAAATCAGAAGCAATAAGACTACTTAACAAGTAAAGTAGTAAAGAGCAAATTGAGAAAAAGAATGCGCCTCTGTGTGAGAAAAAGAGTATGCCATATTGAGCATCAGCTATTAAAACTATAATTAGTTACAATTTGTATTAGTTACAATTGGTAGTTTAGGACACATTCAGTTACGTCATTCAATGTTTTGACAATTTGTATAATAAGACGATTTCCTTTTCGATTTTGTCATCGCAAACAAAAACCTATCAAAAAAAGCTAGAATGGCAGTGCACAATGGTGTTCTTCTACCGACCCTTATGTATGGAAGCGAAGCATGGAACTGGCAAAAGAAGGATGAAAGTAGAATAAATGTAGTTGAAATGAGATCTCTTAGAAGAATGTGTGGATACTCTGTTTATGATAGAGTGCCGAATGAAAATATAAGACGTGAATGCGATGCGAATGATGGTGTCATGAACAAAATAATGAAAGGATCATTAAGATGGTTTGGAAATATGGAAAGAATGAATGAAGAAAGAATGGTAAAAAAAATATACGTTAATGATGTAAATGGAACCAGAAATAGAGGAAGACCGAGGAAAACGTGGCACGATCAAATAAATCAAATATTGAATGTCGGCCATGTGAGGAGTCAGAGAAATCGACGCGCGTGCATGAATGCCGAGGAAGCGAGAGAAATATGTCAGGAAAGAAAAGTGTGGCAGTCCATTATTTCTGCCTACCCTTAGGGGAGACGGCGTGATGGTTAATTAGTTAGTTAGTTAGTTAGACGATTTCCTACCTACCTCTAGTGTAATGTTGATTTCTCTCTTATCTTTATAACTGATGTTTAGTTTAAATACGTAAGCTAAAAATTGAAAGCTAAAAATATGTACATGTTTTTTAAATAAGCTGCACGAAAAATGAATAAATGATTATTTTTTTTAAATCTCCTTTCTTTTAGAATTTGACGGTAAAAAAAAAAATTATGTTTGATATTTTCGTCTGGTATTTTATAATATTTATAATATAAGTTTTTTAATGAATTTTTAAAATACCTGACCTCGATAAATTAAAATAAAACTTGAATTTATTATGTCTCAAAACTGGTTCACTTTTGCATAATAACATGACATTATTCATTGTAAATATTCTCCCCTACAACCTCCTAGAAGGAATGTATTCAATAACCAATAACCCTGTATATACGAGTACATAAATTATTCTCGTGTCAAGATTACTTAACTGTACTCTACTGAAATAAAAGTGTAATTCTGATCGAGTAATAAAATAAAATAAAATTCGAAATCAATAAGCAATACAGAGACTCGATTATTGTTTTCCGTTTTTTTGGGAAATGATATTATTAAATTGAATAAAAAATGAGCAGTAAAGCAATTCGCGGAATTGAAATCTTTTTTGGGACTCTGCTTTTTATTGCCGACTAAAACGTTCATTTACTTTTATATTTAGGGATGAAATTAAACTTACAACTCAATTATAAACGATTTACCTAAAATTACAGTCCGTTCTATTAAAACGTGGTCCTTATTTTATTTTTCGTTTTATTAGAGTTACAAACAGCGATTGTAATACGTATATAAAACAAATTTTTTCGATGGCCCTACAGCCCATATCGAGCCTTAGCCTCCAGTATTCTTCGCCTCCAACTCCTCCTGTCCCTCGCTTTGACCCTTCAATCTGACACTCGTAACAATTTCGCCCCATCTCTCCCAACTTCATCCTCCCATCGCAGCCTTGGTCGTCCAATTGGTCTTCTACCACCTGGGTGCCACTACAGCAATCTTTTTGAGGTTCGCGATGACGGCATTCTCCGTACGTGACCGGCCCATCTCTGATGGTCAGAAATGGTTCAGAAAACAAAAAGAAATGGTTCAAAAAACAAATAAAAACATTAAAATATACCAATTATATGCAAACACAAATATAAATTATTAGAAGAACTTACACACAAATTAAACGAAAATTATAAGCTTTTGTAATAAAATCAAATGATTTAACTGAAATCTCAAATGACCAGTCTGTCGATGCCATCGAGCCTGGCAAAACCGGTCGCTATCGAAATAAAGACAAAAGTGGAAGTAGTTAAAAAATATCGTTTTATTTTGTAATACAAACAAAAAAAAATGTACGCAAAAATGTTTAGTGTTTAAAATAAACATTTTAGGCATTTCTTTGAAATGTTACGTAGAACTATTTGTCATATTATGTGCAATTGTTTATTTCGAAAAAATTATTAAATTTTTTTTTTACAATATTCACTCAAATTTCCACTTGTGTCTGATGTCTGATTTTTGAGATCATGATGGTATTAAAGAAAAAAAGAATAGTAAAAGTCCATTCATTACACCAGCCATATAGTAAAACAGGTTAATATAAATTATCTTCTAACGATATGAATTCGTTTATTTTACTTTTCCAAGTCATCAATTTATATTAAAACAAGGTTATTATGCTTTAAAATGTATAAGTGTTATAAATCTTCTATCGTATTTTTATTTTTGTTAATTGAAAAATGATGAAAAACTTCATATAAAATAATTTATACCAATAAAAATGACTGTTTTCTAGAGGTATTATTATATTTTACGAGAATGACATGTTGAGCCTAGCTAAAGCGTTATCAAATATGATAAAACATCTAGAAAACAGACGTTTTCATTTGTATTTTTATTTCTTCTATATTCACCATTTATTTGTGTTGCGGATTTATAATTGATGAATGAAAATTGTTTCTTTCATTGCAACACCTTATTTTTACATACAAATTAAATTAAATTAAAAGTATAATACAAACATGTTTTGGGACACAGAAGACTTTCATAAGTGAAGTGTAAAATGCAATACAAACAAAACAAATATTTAATCTAAATATTTCATTTTATAAAAGTAAACACAATTGTTTAGTGGTTTTAGTTGGATTTCTTCTTCTTCCTCTTCGTCCTTATTGTAGACCTATGTGATATGTCCTATTCTTTGAACATGACCGTACCAGTCCCTTTTTCGCTGTCTGCTCCATCTTACAATATCCTCAACCTCACATATCTCTCTTATTCTGGCGTTCCTCACGCGATCCCTTAGTGTCTTGCCTGCTATCGTCTCAGTGTCTTCATTTCGGAAGTCCTTAAAGGTGGACTCGGAGTTCCTCCGGAAGTTTTACTTGGATTTAATTTATATAAACTTTATAAATTGTAAATTGTTTAACAGTAGCGTTAAAAGCGTGCTGTTGTACGGATGTGAGAATTGGAAGTCTACCGCGGACGTAATTGGTAAACTCCAGGTGTTTATAAATAGGTGCCTTCGATCAATATTCAAAATCTATTGGCCCCAAATAGTGTCAAATGCCGCTCTCTGGACTATGGCAGGCGAAAAGCTAATTAAAGAACAGGTCGCTAGACGCAAATGGCAGTGGATCGGTCACACTCTGAGACGGAACCCAGCCAACATCGCTCAGGATGCACTAGACTGGTCCCCTATGGGGGGAAAGAGTAAACTAGGCAGACCTAGAGCCACCTGGAGAAGAACCCTGCAGGACGAGGTTAAGTCGGCAGGCCTCACTTGGGATGATGTTAGGCATCAGGCATGCGATAGAGTCGGGTGAAGAAGATTCCTTGCACCACGGAGGTGTGACAGGACAAAAAGAAGAAGAAGAAGATATAAATCTTGACAAATTGGTTTCACCTAGCGAGGGCATTCTCAAACTGAACTTTATCGCCAAACAGTGTGTTTATATATTGAATTTAGAAATCTTAAGGGTGGGGGAGAAAGTATATAATGCAATTATTTGAGTTGTTAAATAAAACAATTTTAAGGTTTTTCTTTGAACTAATTACTAACTAGGTACATACCTCAACCTAAATTACTGTTAACCATTTATTCATTCAAGAACATTACATATTTAACCTCAAAAATTCTTAGTAATTCAGCTGTAAATTTAAATGTAAAATATCTATCAATATGAATTGAACCTCAAAAATTACTAGAAAATTTAGTTGTTATGTTACTGTTAATTATTATGTATAGAACCTCAAAAAATCATAGAAATTCAGTTGTAAATTTACTTATCACTTATCATTAGTTCTATGAAAAACCTTCAAATTGTTTTATTTAACAACTCAAAAATTTGCATTATATACGTTCTCATTAAGGACATACTATTGGGCAATTCGGTTCAGTTTGAGAATGCCCTCGTAAGGCGAAACAAATTTATCACAATTTATATAATTTATTTAAATGAAATCCAAGTAAAACCACTAAACAATCGTGTTTTCTATTATAAATTAATAATGGAATTTTATAAAATTAAATTTTAAATACCTCAACCATCAACTAATTTTATTATAAATGTGGTCAGTTTTGATCAATGTTAAAATGTATCTGTTTTATAAATATATAATAATATTAAAAGCTTTCTAAGCTTTATATCTATTGAAAACCATCAACAGGCATGTCACATGACCACCACAACAAGCAGTCATTAATTAGACCATATTAATCAGCCAATCAAACAATTAACGGCCACCCCGGGTCCAAATGTACCCCAGACAGTTCCTTGGGTTACCCCCGCTTAATCTTGGTCACTCTCGTGGGGCCGTCTTTGTGCTAACCCCTTATTAGCGGTATTGTACTGGGGGTACTAAATCTACCCCGGGCCGGTGGTAATGATTTTAATTGATATCGCAATTGTGCCCGGACAGGTGCATTGTGGTACTAATTGCCCGGTCGCGTCCCTTAGGGTCTGACTCTACACAATACAATCAAATGCATTGAAGCTTCAGCATAATAATTTGGCATATTAACCAGTTGATACGCATCGATGTTCTCAAGTTCTTCTTCTTCTTAGTCTAGGCCTTGTGGCCTAGGACAAAATTTAGGGTCAAAGTGATTCTGGTCGAGGGCAAACATTTGGCTGGACATATTTTTTTTTGCATACAATCCCCTTCGCTCATCGGCTTCGTTAGGCTGAGAATCTATTGTGTCAGGTGTTTTGATTGTCCATACAATGTATTTCACCATTGTAATATGCTGGTACAGCAGTCTGAGTTTATTGCCTCTACTCGTGTGGCCTCATATTTTTGGACTTTGTCCTGCATGGTTTGTTAACCCCACAAGTTCAAGAAACAATAAATATGTAAAGTCCAGGTCAAAATCCCAAATGATTGATGTTTATACCTTATTTTTCATTGCGTAGGCCGTATTAAAATGCTTGGATTTGTTTTCAGGAATGCCAAGATATTTTCGAACACACAGGTACTTCGGGTGTTGTATAATTCCCTGGTAAGAAGTCGGCTGGAATATAGTTCCGTTATTTGGTCACCGCCTGGGATCCGATATTCTCTGATGGTGGAGAGAGTGCAGAAAAAATTTCTGCGCTTTCTTTACCTCAGGGAGCGCGGTTATTACCCATGGCTCTTTCCGACTGAATTTTTGCTAGGTATGCTAAGCTACCAATCATTGGAGAGAAGGAGGAACATTCACTTGGGAGTTCACTTCTTGGTAGTGGGGAGCTCACTGCCAATGGTAATGCCTGTGGGTAGGGCAATCTTATTGCTTAATCGGATCGCCTCGGAGGTCAACATATTTCGTGATAGTGTGAGTTGCCTCAGGGATGCAATATCAATGTTATGATTTTTTCTTACTCTTAAGCTTAATTTTTATTTTTTTTAATGCTTCTCTATTTATAATGTAATTGTTTGTCTTGTATGGAATTGTATGTCTGTAATGTTTGTGATTATTATCAAAATAAATGAAATGAAATGAAATGGCCTATTTCTTAAGAATAATTGGCCTCCTGCGAGATCGACTCCCAGCTGTCGATCCATCTCTTTGACGGTATGCCTGGGTGTCGTCTACTTTGGGGTTGGCCGTGCAACACGATGTAAGGAAGTCTAGATGTATCAATTCTCAAGACGAACTCCGTTAATTTGTTCTTCTTTTTTTGTTCTTTACTCCGTCACGCAGAACCAACCTTCCTTGGGTGTGGCCAATAGGAAGAACAATTCGAATTTTGAATTTAATCATCTCGGATATGGAATTTTTAGTGTCAGTGAGGCAGTGTTGAATAAAAATAAATGATCAATTCTAGAAAGAGTACTGGCCTCACTGACATCAACATATTTTAGATCCTTTTGAGATATGTTATTTCTTACCGTATAAATGTGCTATGACAGATATAATACTTTTGGTCTGGTGTAGAATTCACGTGACGAGTGTCACGAGAATCAATATAATAGCTAAAAAATCAATTGTATACAGTAATTGGGTTTAAACAACCTGTTGTATACATAAAAAAAAAAAAAAAAAAATACATATGGTTATTGTATTAATATTAAACAATTTTGTATCCAAGTGAATCGACTAAATGTTTTTCGTTTATTATATTTGTGTAGAATTGAAAATTAATTTATGTGTGGTCTGTTATTTTATATGGGTGTGAGACATGGACATTAAAAGTAAATACAATGAACCGGTTAGAGGCATTTGAAATGTGGCTGTGAAGCCGGTTCTTCAGGAATTCTTCGGTGACGAAGAATGTTCAGGATCCCATGGACAGAAAGAGTGACGAACTCAGAAGTCCTGAATCGTGCAGGAGTAAATAGAGAGCTGCTGACATTGATCAAAGTCGGCAAGATTTCATATCTGGGTCACGTTCTACAAGGAGAGAAATATCGCCTGCTGCATCTGATTTTGAAGGGAAAAGGGAGGGCCGCAGGGAGGCAGAGAGAAGACGGATCTCTTGGCTGCGCAATGTAAGGGAATCGACAGGAATCGAAACTGTGGAGGAGCTATTCCGGACAGCGCAGGATAGGGAAGAGTTTATCAGAGTGATCGCCAACGTCGGGGGGACCTGACCGTATCCTTCTGATATTCTTGTCCATTAATGCTTTAGTATGCTCGGCAAAATTTCTACTTGTTATTAATATTTTTGTTATTTGTTTTATGTACAATTGTGCAGCCTAAATACATTTTCTCATTTATTTAAATAACAAATAAATAAATATGCTTAATAAGAAAAATTGTGATGAATTTATAATTAAAAATTAAATGAAATACTTTTTTATTTTGTAGAAACCACTAATTATATTTATAAATATTTAAAATATATATATTTTATATTAAAAAAAAACCTACATCCGACTTTCCATGACTGCCTTAACTCCCCTTTTAAGTTCTGGACCCGTTACCGCCCCACATGGAAAGCTCTAGAGCCCACTGGAGAGTGGATCGCCCCCTTTGGGAATCTGTTATCCAAAATAAACTTTTTGGAGGAATTTGTGTCCGGATAGAAGAATTGTTGCTTCACTACTTTTATGAACCAGGGGATGGATAGTTTATAAGTATTTAATCCCATATGGCTGATTGTGGTAATAAAATCATTATTCCTTCTTCGTTTTCTTGTTCTTTATCGTGTAGGTCTTGTGGCCTATTTCTTAAGAGGAATTGGTCTCCTACGATCCCATCCTACACTCTTTCACAAATTTATATTAGGCCATTTAATCATATTTTGCTTTGATTTGTGTAATTGGGACATAGAAGTGAATTGAAATTAACTGGATTAAATATGGCCTAGATACCCTCTTTGCCTTTTGCTTTTTTTCTGGAATGGTGCATTCTCCAGCTAATGAAGTCCTGCGTAGATAGGGGGCCGGCCTTGGGATTGTTTGAGCAAAGTTGACGAAGGGGCACCGCTGCGTCTTATAACAGATTCGGCGGCGGGTAACCTTCTATGTATTTATTTAACTGTAAGTTTGTTATTTTGTATGTGTATTAACAATCACTGTATGTTACCCTACAATAAATAAATATTGGTTTCCTGCGAGGTCCACTACCAGCTGTCGATCCATCTCTTTGGTGGTCTGCCCAGGGTCGTCTATCTTGGGGTTGACCGTGCAACACCATGAGGTGGATCCATACTCGTCACTTGTGCATACCAATATCTTTTCGTTTGCATTCCCCACCTAACGACATCCTCGACCTCGCATATTTACATTATCCTTGAGTTCCCTTTTCTATCTCGTAGTGTCTAGCCAGATATATATCTGAGCGTCTTCATATCTGACACTTTGAGTGCGTTTTTTTGTGATTGTGATGTGACATGATGGGTTGCACACAAGTCTTATAAATTCGCACATTTCTGCTTATCTTCATGTCAGGGTTTTTCATATTGAATTCTTCAAACATCCTGAAATGAATGCAGCCTTGTTAACTTGACCCATAAATTATATTAATTAATTATGGAAAATATTATTTTTAAATTTATGTTATGATGAGGAAAACTACAATCGAAAATTTCTTGCATTATACACTCTTCTCATTATTTGGCAAACATGGCAGTACACAATTAGTGGAGTTCTAGTGCCAACCAAAAGTCATTGCCGCGAATAGAAATATATCGACTGAAAAAAAGATGGCAGTGCACAATGGGATTCTAGTGCTAACCCTTGTGTATGGAATTGAAACTTGGAGTTGGCAGAAGAAAGATGAAAGTAGGATAAATGCCGTAGAAATGAGATCACTTAGAATTAAGAAGTTAGAAAGGAATGTAAGGCGGATGAATGCGTCCTAAATAAGAAAATGTCACTAAGATAATCCCATAATGAGTTTTCTACTCATGGGAATACAATGTAACTATTGTATGTTTGTAAATAAATAAAATAAAAATATAAATAAAGATGGCTTGGGTAGATGGAACGAATGGATGAAGAAAGAATGGTTTAAAAGATATACACAAGTAGTGTGAATGGAAGAAGAAGTCAAGGAAGGCCATGGAAGACATGGCATGACCATATTAATCAAATACTGAAAGGCGGCAATGTTATAAGTAGGAACAATCGACGAGCGTGCGTGTCATGGTGTGAGTCGCGAGAGTTTTGTCAGTATATTACAGTTTAGCGGTCCATCTTCTCTGCTTACCCCTCGGGATAAAGGGTGTGATTGTTATTTAGCTAGTAAGTTAGTCCTATATTTTTTCCATTATTTTATTTATTATTATTTTTTTACATATACAACAGGTCGTTTGAACCCTATTACTGTATACAATTTATTTTTTAGCTATTACATTGATTCTCATGACATGTGATAGGAAGCCAATCTATCGCCATTTTATTGTCACGTGAATTCTACACCAGATGTCGGTATGGATCTTCGGTATGTAAGTTAGAGCTTTTACCAATCTGCCACGAAGGTCGTCGTTTTAAAAGCTTGTGTTTCACAACAATTTAAGTTCAAAAATTTGGCATGTTTAAATTCATGAATATTGTACCGTTATATTAATATATACAGTTTTACCCCCAAATCTAAGTGTAGTCGCAACAAACAAGGAATTAATTTACCTTCCCGCTGAAGCCTGTATCAACTGCAAGACTCTTGAGGGAGGGATTAAGGCCTTCATTAGACAATCTGGCAACGTCTCGAAGGTTCTATTTACGCCTTCCCCCGCTGTAATAACACACGTTATATTATCGAAAGCTCTAAGGCGGGCGTCGGAGCAAAGTGGATTCGTCGCTCTGCGCTGCCATGGGAGGCATCATACTAACCCTTTCGAACCCAGTGCAATTAGTTTTACTAGCCAACTTACTGACATTCAAAATTGAAGAGATGATTTACATAAAAATGCTGTAAATACTGATGGCCTGAAGGTCTCGCCAAATTGGACCGGTTACTAGGTGTCTGTCATCTGTTAACCTTTCCCTTACGGTGCTAAAATAAAAACGCGCGTTCCGATGTTGGGTAGTCAGTACCCGATCAAAAATTAGAGATATTAAATCGGAAAAATAAGAACATATATAGATAATCCCCTTAATTAATTATAATTGAAGTCAAAAATTATAATAATTGAGATTTATTTGCTAAAAGCATTAAAAAAAACTATTTGGCAACGCTCACGGAACGGGCATAGGTCCACTCTGATTGCAAGCCCGAGAGCTACTGCTGGCCGCAGTGAGAACATTGAGCTCCTCGCGCTTCCACAGTGAGATTCTTTCGTTTCGAGAGTTCGATATATATTTTAAACGTAACGAAACGTTCCTAATAAAATATTGTTTTAATGTCCTGTAGATACAAGAAATACTCGTAAAGTCAAATATTATAAACTATTATATTAAACTATTAAACTTTTTTTATATATCATAATTTTATTTTAATTTTTAGAGACAGCTGTTTCGTCAACCTATGTTAACATCATCAGGTGTTACAATGATATTTACTCTTAAATTTTTGTTATAAAACAATAAAAAATGTGATACATAAAAACAAAGTTTTATAAATTAACAGTTTATAATGTTGAAGTATCATCGGCAAAAAAATAGACTATTTAAATATTATATTATATTTATACAATTTTGATTAATTTTATAATCGCCATATTATTATTTTTTAACAACCAACCGCTTTCGCTCCCGCCGGAGTTTCGTCAGAGTTAAAAAATACACTAAATATAAAATCAGAGAACAACACAATATATAAAAAATATAAACTGGAGGGAAGAGGGAAAAGACGAAATGTGCACAAGGTGTATTGGTATGGTACCATACCTTACTAATTGACCTCGTTGACGTCTTTTGTAACCCTGACGAAACTCTGACGAGAGCGAAACCGGTTATTTGTAAAAAAAAAGTGGCGAATAAAACAATTTTTAAGTGTATTAATATTATATTTAATAATGCCACAGCACAAATTAAATGCTTCATACGAAATTAATTTAATAGTCAATTGTTTTGGCCGAAACACAATGATACCTTAACATTTTAAACTGTTAAATTAAATAATTTAGTTTTTTGTATCACAATTGTATTTTATTTTACGCGACAGCTGTAATCTACTTCCTGTTATTGTTTATCGTATTAAATTTATTATGTTTCATGGTTTTTGACTCTATACTATGTTCAGTTGTTCTTTCTTATTATTGTTTTATTTTTTTTTTTTAAATAATATATTTTCCACCTTTAATATTTTCTCCTATAAATAGTAACTAACTGTTATTTTAGTTAAAATATTTAGGTACCTAACTCAATTTCTGCAAGAACTGCAAAATTGTATCAAAGAAATTATTCAAATTGACATAGGAACAAATACACATAAAGGTTCGAAAAATCTCTAAAATTTGAAACTAACTAACTAACCATCACGCCGTCTCCCCGAAGGGGTAGGCAGAAAGAATGGACTGCCACACTTTTCTTTCCTGACATATTTCTCTCGCTTCCTCAACATTCATACATCGTGTCATGCACGCGCGTCGATTTCTCTGACTCCTCACATGGCCGACATTCAATATTTGATTTATTTGATCGTGCCACGTTTTCCTCGGTCTTCCTCTATTTCTGGTTCCATTTACATCATTAACATATAATTTTTTACCATTCTTTCTTCATTCATTCTTTCAATATGTCCAAACCATCTTAATGATCCTTTCATTATTTTGTTCATGACACCATCATTCGCACCGCATTCACTTCTTATATTTTCATTTGGCACTCTATCATACACAGAGTATCCACACATTATTCTAAGAGATCTCATTTCAACTGTATTTATTCTACTTTCATCCTTCTTTTGCCAGTTCCATGCTTCGCTTCCATACATAAGGGTCGGTAGAAGAACACCATTGTGCACTGCCATTCTAGCTTTTTTTGATAGGTTTTTGTTTGCGATGACAACTTTAAGTGCACCATTCACTTTGTTGCCTGCCCCGACCCTTCTTTCAATATCCCTCTCCACTCGCCCATCTCTTGTA
This sequence comes from Lepidostoma basale, assembly GCA_022606425.2. Classification (NCBI taxonomy): domain Eukaryota; kingdom Metazoa; phylum Arthropoda; class Insecta; order Trichoptera; family Lepidostomatidae; genus Lepidostoma; species Lepidostoma basale. The sequence goes on along the minus strand of JAHDVF020000336.1, from coordinate 635,847 downwards.
AACATACTACCTAAATACACGAACTCAACTACTTGCTCCAAATTTTCACCATTCACGCTAATGTTGCAGACTGTCGTGGTTTCTTCCTTTTCAAAAATCATTACCTTGGACTTATTAACATTCATCATCAGATCATTTCGCATACATACCTCATACATACAATTCACCAGGACTTGTAGTTCAAGCTCGTTGTCTGCAAGAAGGACAGCGTCATCCGCATACAAGAGACAGCTTACTGACACTCCACTCATTTTGGCACCTACATCCAACCCTTTCAGCTCTTTTATACATTTGTCCATATACAGATTAAATAACCACGGGGACATTTCACAACCCTGTTTGACATTTGATATAATATTGTAACACCTGATGATGTCAACATAGGTTGATGAAACAGCTGTCGTGTAAAATAAAATACAATTGTGGTATAAAAAACAAAGTTATTTAATTTAACAGCTTAGAAAGTAATTCATTTTATATAAAAAAAAAATTAATAAATTATTTTTAAGGATTAATTTCATCTCAATAGAGACAAAGATGCAGACTGGAAACTAAATATGGTGATCTAGGTGTTTACAGGACTTATGACCTGTCATTGGTTGGGTTAAGCGCACGCTTTATGTAATTACAACATTCCCCATTGCACCTTACTTATGACCACCATGTCTGACAAATTTTTGAAATGTGTATATATTAATATCCAACACCACAATTTATATGTCAGTTTCAATGCGCCATCTATGAAGATTAGATTTAAGCATTAAGCAGAAGATCTTTATAACGCAATGTGAAAGGCTACCGCCTATTTACGCACTGCTAGATAACGCCTGGAAATGTCATTCCAATTTATATGCTTACTTACACCAGTTATAAATTATTAGTAATTATTTTTAGTATGATTCGTACTTGAAGGTGTTAGGTTAAAAACCCTCACAATGGCATTTGATAGTTTAATCAAAACTTTCGTCAGGCAGAGTGAATGTCATTAGTAGGCGCTGAGGGGGTTAGAACCGCCCCTACGTATCATTCGTATGCTGAAATCCACCCACTAAGCTACAATTTCACCTTGAAAATGCACTTTACCTGAATAAGTTAACTTCAAGCTCCTCACCCACGCGATTCATCCCCTAAGGAAGTTACTAACAATGAATAAAATATCGTTTATCCTGTTACTCACATATAAGGCATCCTTTTGAAAACGTATTTCATTTTTCAATTTTTATTGCACGCGGTATACACTTTTTTCTATATTACTTCTTCTTCTTTCTTGTGCCGACCCTAATGTATGGAAGTGAAGCATGGAACTGGCAAAAGAAGGATGAAAGTAGAATAAATGCAGTAGAAATGAGAACTCTTAGAATAATGTGTGGATACTCTGTGTATGATAGAGTGCCAAATGAAAATATAAGAAGTGAATGCGGTGCGAATGATGGTGTCATGAACAAAATAATGAAAGGATCATTAAGATGGCTTGGACATATTGAAAGAATGAATGAAGAAAGAATGGTAAAAAAATTATATGTTAATGATGTACATGGAACCAGAAATAGAGGAAGACCGAGGAAAACGTGGCACGATCAAATAAATCAAATATTGAATGTCGGCCATGTGAGGAGTCAGAGAAATCGACGCGCGTGCATGACACGATGTATGAATGTTGAGGAAGCGAGAGAAATATGTCAGGAAAGAAAAGTGTGGCAGTCCATTCTTTCTGCCTAATGAATGAATGAAGAAAGAATGGTAAAAAAATTATAGGTTAATGATGTAAATGAAGCCAGAAATAGAGGAAGACCGAGGAAAACGTGGCACGATCAAATAAATCAAATATTGAATGTCCGCCATGTGAGGAGTCAGAGAAATCGAGAAAATGTTGAGGAATCGAGAAAAATATGTCAGGAAAGAAAAGTGTGGCAGTCCATTCTTTCTGCCTACCCCTTCGGGGAGACGGCGTGATGGTTAGTTAGTTAGTTAGTTAGTTGGTTAATATGAACAAAAACGTCGGCTTTCTAGACTTTTAATTATATTTTATGTGAATGGCATGTTCCGCCTGTCTAAGACATTATCATATGTCTTTAAATAGAATCAAATATCCCAATATAATAACATGTTGTGTGAAATAATTGTATTTATTTTTACGTGAAATGTGCGTGAATGTAAAACTCCATATTAAATAATTAATATGAATGAAAACTAAAATGTAAAAACGTTTTAATTTTTCATTAATATTAACTATTTAATATAATTACATTTTTTGCCTAGCTAAAGCAAAATCAAATTTTGAATGTGACACATATCATTCCTATAAAATATAATAAAACTACTAGAAAACAAAGTTTTTATTTGTAAAAATATTTCATAAATAAAGTGGATATAACAGTGTTACAAATTCTCATTTCAAACAATAAATAATATATGTCAATAAGGTGGTCGTCTAATTAAGTAAAATGGTTTAATTATTTATTTTTTATGTATTATATTGGGTATATGGAAGGAATGAATGTTATTTAAACGTGACTTGGTATATGAATGGTAATCTAAATTAAGAATGATCAAAGAAATTAGAATTTTCACTAACTATGTAACAAAGGAGGTTAAATTTTATATAAATGTTTTCCTTATAATAATTATAAGATCCAATTTTAACGTATAAAACTGACTAATTTTACTTTAACGGAGGAAAATTTTAAGTTTTTTGTCCTTGAATAACTAAATTTTGAATTAAATTAACGAATAGACGTGATCATGTTTTCAGCAACCCTTATTTAATAGTATTTACTAACTAAATTACTGGGGCTTTCAGAAGATTCGCGGAGTGTTTCAGTTAATATCAGTGTACAGGGTGTCATAATAATACATTTTATAATTTAATAGAGCAAACTAAGGGCACCACTTAAACTTCCCTTGTAGTTAAGAAAAACAATTCAAAATACGAATAAAAGCACCTAAATTCAATAAAACATTTTAATTTGAGTAAAATATGGCGTATATTATGACTGTTAAGAACGTAAAAGTTTTTTAAATAAATATTTTAAATTGCTTCTATATACGCCATACTTTGTGTTGTTATGATGGTTTATTTCTATTTTTCTTTTTACACACTTTGTAAATACAACACTTTTATTAAAAAAATATAATTATAACAGACAAACATGTTTCGGACAAACAGTCCTTCTTCAGTAAAGATACATATTTATAAAAATATTATAAAATTGTTGTTGTTTACATGATCTGACAGATGTTATAAAGATTTATTTTGGAACGTTTAAACGTTAATTAATTAAATTAATTTAATTTTTTTTTTTTAAAACCCAATAGGGTTATATCGTTACATTTTTAGATCTTACTATTAATTATTGTTTCAGATATCTTTTATATTGAGTTGTAGTGAGATTCCTTGTGTCTTTCGGTAGTTCATTGTAAAGTTTCAGTCCATCGTTCAATATCCTTGATTGTCCTGTCTTAGTTCGTGCAATTGGTAAGTGATATCTGTCACGATTCCTGACCCAGTGTCTGTGTATGTCTGAATTTTTAGTTAATTTGTTGGTGCTGTTGGTTAATTTAGTTAATTTGTAGGTGTAGGAGCATAAACGCTCCAAAATAAATCTGTTTATGACGGATTGTGACATAAGTGCGAACGGTGAGAAATAAGAACAAGTTACCGAATTTATGTTTTTGGTAAGCATGTTTACAAAATATGGAAAAATGGAGAGAGATATCGGAAGAAGGGTTGGAGCTTGAAACAAAATAAATGGTGCACTCGTCATTATTGCAAATAGAAAAATATCGACTTAAGCAAAGATATCAGTGCACAATGGAGTTCTAGTGCCGAACCGTATGTATGGAAGTGAAGCTTGTAGTTGGCAGAAGATGGATGAAAGTAGGATATATGCCGTAGGAATGAGGTCACTCAGAAGAATGTGCGGAAAAACAATGTATGATAGAATATCTAATGATGAAGTAAGAAAGGAATCTCTCAACCTATTGGAACAATTAGAAACAAATAGGCATAAAAAACCTAATTTAACTTTAATCAATGAACAAACTAACATATATTCATCCCCACTCCTTAATGTAGTTCCGATATATAATTAGATTCAAAGAATTCTTGATTCTGCACCGTATTTATTTCACATTTCAGATGCAGAAGAGAAGAATAAAACAATTAAGTCTACGCACACAGGATGGCGATTTTATTTTTTATAAAATACTTAGAATCATTAGTTACCTAGAAATATGTTAAATCATTTACAAACAATTTGTAATAATGTAATGTAATAAATTATTTATAACCCTTTAAAGTGAAACAGGATCTCATCATCCGACGAGATATGATTTCTGTGTCACAGATCGTCAGATCTATCAAAAGAAGAAGAAGAAGAAGAAGAAAAACTCTCACATTTTAAAAGCTTCCGATTGGCTTGGAATTTATGACATCATTTAGTACGATTTTTTGACACAGCACACGTTTAAAATTGGAACAATTTTCTTGCCACCAATATATTTTTTGCAACCAATTTGGTGCTACCAATATATTTAAAATGTCAATATGTTCCTTAAAAGTTACGACATCAAGTATTATTACAAAAAATAATGATTTGCACTGATAAAACCAAAAACCATATTTTGCTAAAAAGTAAATAAATCATAGCAAATTATATTTTTATAACAATCTTTATATATAAATATTTTTTATAATAAGTTCATGGTTTTGGTTTGTACATGTGGAACGAAGAAAGAAGATAAAATATTAACAAAGTATTTTTTAATAACGTGAATGAAGTAAAGAGTTTTGAAAGACCGAAAAACTCATAGCATGGCCAAATTTATCAAAATTTTAAAGTTGAGTCATGTTAGCCAGAAATCGGTGGAAATTCGACCATAAATCGGCGTCGATGTATGACTTGCTATATGAATGTGTAGGAGTCTAGAGAGGTTTGCCAAACAGTGTGATGGTCCATTCTTTCAAATGTTTGACTTTTTTTTTTTTTTTTTATTTATACGATTTAACATATACGAGTATCGTGAGGGGACTCTTATTACTGATACCCCACTATTTATGACATGAATTTTTTATACATAATTATAAACAGGAAATATACTTATTGTAGATTGTAAAAAAATAAACGTAGAATTACTTAAAACTAACTAAACTAAACAATCAAGCAAATAACAAATTACGTCAAGTAAAAATTACATTCAAATTTAGGTTTTTTAAAAGTTAAATATAAATTACTATGATAATACATCTATAATATTTACTACACAGATAATAAATGGATAGTGAAATGAACAAATATATAAATTCTCGGCTTAAAACAGAAAATCAGGGGGGGTTTTGAAAATATCACGAAATAATTTTTACAAAAAAAAGATGAGTTAGAAAATTAATAACATTTAAATAAATTGCGGAATCATATTTGATAATTCACATTGATCAATGTTTGAAAATCATTGTATTTTCACATAACTTTTCATAAACACGTTTCGGACTCTACATGCCTTTTTCCAGTTTAAAAAAATATATTTTTAAATAAAATGTGGAAGGATTAACAATGTTTTTTTTAAAAGTTATTTAAATCAACCGCATCATGTAACACTTCCAAATAATTTGTCAAATTAATTGGAATTGTGTCAAAATATTCATGGCGATGTAACATGATTTATTTAAAATATACCATCCCAAGTCTAAAGTTATGGTGTTTAAAAATGAAGAATGTATGACGAATTGTGACATAAATGGTGATATAAGTGACATAAACTTTCTCAAACATATGTTATTTATGTATCAATTGTGTATTTTCTTTTGCTGTTGTATTGCTATGTGTGTACGGCGGGACATCGAGGGAGAGTAGCGTAGCTTAAATGTGGTCTGGGTCCCCCATAGCTGCAAATATACACACATATTTTTTTAACGTAAGTCCCACATTGACGGGGTGGGCCTAGGGAGTGCACGAGTGAAGCTGACGAAACACGCCGCTGCGCCTATTAACAGGTTCGGGTAAGCGGAGGGAGCCCTCTATGGCTCGGCCATATATAAGTGCGAACAGTGAGAAATTTGAGCAAGTTACCGTATTTGTTTTTCTGGTAAGCTTGTTTACAAAATATGAAAAAATGGAGAGAGATATCGGAAGAAGGGTTGGAGCTGGAAACAAAATAAAGTATGCACTCGTCATTACCGTAAATAGAAATATATCGACTGAAGCAAAGATGGCAGTGCACAATGGAGTTCGTGTGCCGAACCGAAAATATGGAAGTGAAGCTTGGAGTTGGCAGAAGAAGGATGAAAGTAGAATAAATGCCGTTGAAATTAGGTCACTAAGAAGAATGTGCGGTAAAACAAGGTATAATAGAATAACTAATGATGAAGTAAGAAAGGAATGCTAGGCGGATTAATGCGTGTTAAATAAAATTAAGAAAGGGTCACTAAGATGGTTTGAATATATGGAACGAATGGATAAAGGAAAAATGGTTGGAAATATATATACTAGTAGGGTTAATGGAAAAAGAAGTCGAGGGAGGCCAAGGAAGACATGGCATGACCGAATTAATCAATTACTGAAAGACGGCCATGTTCGAGGTAGGAACAATCGACGAGCGTGCACGTCACGATAGAACAATGTGGCAATCCATCCTCTTTGCCTACCCCTCCAGGGAAATGGCGTGATGGTAGGTTAGATAGTTATAATATCTCAACTGAAGCACCCTGTATATTCTTTATTACAAAACCTTGAATCCTTAACTGATTTTGGGACATTACATAAAGATGACATCAGAAAACGTTTCAGGAAATTAAAAATTACATTTTGTAAATGATAAATTTGCCCAATTACGTTTTCAACAAAATCTTTAACGAATACTCCTCCTTTGAATTTAGAATTCGTTCTTCATTAAAAATACAAGAAGCTTTCATTTCTTCGAAAAATATGCCTCTTTATTCCACTAGATGAATAAGATATATCTGAGATAAGGGATACATTTTTAACAGATAACATTCACAAACATTAAACCGTTTATCCAAAAGCAGTCCTCCGACTACTTTTTTGTAGTCTCCTCTCTTGAAATGATCACGAAGATTTAAGCCTACATATATCTTTAGCCTTTGCAGCATCTGTATAATCATTTTGACATAAATATTCAATATGCAAGTCAAATGATTTAATGATGAATTTCATAAAGTTTAAGGTGTTGTTGTCAGACGGGGTGGTCGTAAGAAGGGCGGAATGGGGAATGTTGTTAAACATAATGCGATCGCTCAACCCAGCCAATGACAGGTCATAAGTCCTGTAAGTAAAGTCCTGTAAAGTCCTGTAAGCGCCTCGGCCACCATGTTCTGTTCCCAGAAAAAACAATTTACATATTCGTCTCTATTGAGATACAACTAATCCTTATAAAAAAATAATTTATCCGCAATGGGTAAAATCCAGTATTTGTCTACAAGAATTTGTATACATTCAAAATGTTGTTAATGATGGTTTGTGAAAGGGAAGAACAAATGACAGTTTGTCACTTAAGTGTGAACGAAGAGAACTTGGAGCAGGTTAGTGAATTTGTATATTTAGGTAGCATATTCACAGCGGATGGCCGAACGGATAGTAACGTCAAAAGAAGGTTTGGTGCAGGTAACAAAGTGAACAGAGCTTTAAAAATAGTTGTTGCAAACAAGAATTTATCAATGAAAGCGAAAACGGCCGGTCACAATCGAGTTCTGATCCCAACCCTAATATATGGAAACGAAGCATGGAACTGGCAGAAAATAAATGATTTTCATATGGCCAAACCATCTTAATGTTAATTTCATTATTTTGTTTATAACACTTTCATTCGTATTGTATTCCCTTTTTATATTTTCGTTCGGCACTCGTATCATACACAGATTTTCTACACATTCGTCTAAGATATCTCATTTCTACTGCATTTATTCTAATTTCACCCTTTTTACCAGTTCCATGCTTCACCTCCATACATAAGGATCGGTACAAGAACACTATTGAGCACTGCCATTTTAACGTTGATGGATAGGCTTTTGTTTGCGATGACAACTTTAAGTTCACCATTCACTTTGTTGGCTGCCCCAACCCTTCTTTCAATATCCCTATCATATACTTATTTTACCATTCTTACTTTTACTATCTAACTAACTAACCATCACGCCGTCTCCCCTAACGGGTAGGCAGAAAGAATGGACTGCCACACTTTTCTTTCCTGACATATTTCTCTCGCTTCCTCAACATTCATACATCGTGTCATGCACGCGCGTCGATTTCTCTGACTCCTCACATGGCCGATATTCAATATTTGATTTATTTGATTGATATTTTGCTCGGTCTTCTTTTATTTCTGGTTCCATTTACATCGTTAACACACATTTTTGTACCATTCTTTTTTTATTCATTTTAATGATCCCTTCATTATTATGTTCTAAACACCATCATTCACACCGCATTCACTTTTTATATTTTCATTTGACACTCTATCATACACAGACTATGCACACATTCATCTAAGAGATTTCATTTCTACTGCATTTATTCTACTTTTATCCTTCTTTTGCTAGTTCCATGCTTCGCTTCCATACATACATAAGGGTCGGTAGAAGAACACCATTGTGCACTGCCATTCTAGCTTTTTTGGATAGGTTTATTTTTACTAATTTTACCTTAATTGAAATATTTTAACTAATCATCGCGCTGTTCCCTTAAATGTTGAACCAATTTCCTTTCGAATGCATTAGCTTCGTATGCACGTCAATATGGCATATTCTATACTGCTGTTGTGTTGGTAACTTCAACCAACTAATGCCAGAGTGGCGGCTGTTCGCGAATATGATACGCCTCTGTCAATACACTTGATACTGCTTTGTTGGACCATGATCTCTCGAACACTGACAGATTCACAATGCGCTATTGTAGTTTCTCTCATACGTATAACATGATATCGTGGTTAATGACTTACTCCTCACGTTTTAATATATCATTTATCAAAGGAAATAATTACGCAGATTGACATTGTCATTGTTATTATATAAGTTATTTAACTAACTTACTCACTTACTAACCATCGTGCCGTCTCCCCGAAAGAGTAGGCAGAAAGAATGGACTGCCACTCTTTTCTTTCCTGACAAATTTCTCATACATCGTGTCACGCACGCGCGTCGATTTCTCGGACTCCTCACGTGGCCGACATTCAATTTTTGATTTATTTGATCGTGCCACATTTTCCTTGGTCTTCCTTTTTTTAAATTACTAGTTCCATTTACATCGTTATACATTCATACATCGTGTCATGCACGCGCGTCGATTTCTCTGACTCCTCACGTGGCCGACATTTAATATTTGATTTATTTGATCGTGCCACGTTTTCCTATACACATTTCCGAACACATACGACAAAAGTGACGCAAAAGAAAATTTGTAGCTAAACTGGTCTGTTTTATCACATCCACCCTACTCTCCAGATCTCACTCCCAAGGACTACCACCTTTTCTGTTCCCTACTGAATTTTTAGATTTGTTTTAATAGTGAAACTAACATAACGGTGTGTTGGTTTATTAGTTTTTATAAAAGAGAAATTTAATCTAGCAGTCACGGGTTAAAAGCAAGAGTAATTATAATTATGACAATTGCTTTGTAAAAAAAAATTCTCATTCTAGTATTTTTTTTTCCCTTTGCAAGGTCTTTTTTATTCAGTTTAACGCCCCTATTATGAGGATAGCCACTTTCTGAGATTGATTCATCTCAGACCTCTTTGTACCCAAATTGATCTATAACGTTACATTTTCTTAAAAGCAAAACCATTATTCAGACTTTCTTTTTTTCTAAAACTTCTTTTGTTTTATTTCATAGAATGGAATATTTTGGTTCCATATTGAATCTCCGCAAAGCAAGTGATTTTTATTTAGTACATTAAAAATTAACAAATAATTTTTGTGGCATAAAAATTGTTCTTCTGATGCCGTGTCAGGTCCCCCTAACGTTAGCGATCACTGCAGCAAAAGCATCTCTGTCCTGCGCCACCATAAATATTTTCTCAATTCTGCTGATTCCTGTCCTCTCTCTTGTATATGGTAGCCAGAACAACTGCCTTATGTAAACTCCCTAATGTTCCTCTACCCTGCCTATGATTATCAGTGGTATGAGGTGGTATCTTTCTCCCCTTGGCACATGACCCAAACATGAAACCTTTCAAACCTACATACTACGATGTACGACTTTTATATGGTATACATTAATGTTGCTTATTGAAATTTCTTGATGTAAGTACACTGTAAAAAATTAAATAAATATATTTATGAAATTTAATTTTATTTTTCAAATTTTTGTTTCGACCGTTTTCGGCAACTCGCTACTATATTTTGATATCTTTAAGATGAAATGGAAGATGGGTGGAAAATGGAAGTGGAACAAAAACGTTAAATAGATTAAAATATTATTGCTTCTAAAACAATCTTGTAAAACTCCTTACTAAAAAATAAATATTTAAAGTTTTATTTTATTTTATAGTGCAGCCATGTAAAGTCTTTATCTTTATATAAAATATATGTCTTAGCAAGTTCCCATTCCCTAAAATAATAATAAAAAATCTACCTTTTTTTTAAGTTACATAAATTTTATTGTTTATAATTACCTAACGATCACGATGTTTTCCCACTGGGGTAGGCAGAGCGAATGGACCATGACACTTGTTATTCCTTCCTCAGAATATTCCCGTCTATTCCTAGACAAAGGCCTTCTCCATTCGCTTCAATGTCACTCTGTCCTGTGCAGACTGCATCCTGGTTATTCCGACGTGTCTGTTCAGATCATTCTTCCACCATGGGATATGACCATGGGATATTATATCATGGGATAAATCTCGTGATTCTTCTACGTGGATACACAATGACACGCACGCTCAACAATTTATCCGATTTCAAACATAGTAGACATACGTATGTTCTTAAGGATCTTGGTATCCTCATCGACTGAAATTTGGGACATTGTTAATGTTTCCATCTTCAGAGTAGTGATTATAAGATGATTAAATACTACCCTGAAGATAAAAACTGAAACGATTTGCAAAACGTCTATCGAAAAGGATATCTAGATATACGGAAGCATAGAAGATCTCAAATAAAATAACTATATGTCATGTGCATTAGGAAGAAACTAAAAAGTTTTTTAGTTATTACAATTTTATAATAAAATTTCTATTATTTACAAAAAAAATCTATTAATATCCTTGTGTAGGAAGCGAAGCATGGAACTGACAGAAGAAGGATGAGAGCAAAATAAATGCAGTAAAGAATAGGTCCCTAAGACGACGATGTGTGGTAGAACGATATACGACAGAATCTCAAAAGCCAAGGACGACCGGGGAAAACATGGCATGAACAAATTAATCAATTACTAAAAGGCGGCCACAAGTCGGAATAATCGACGTGCGTGCATGGTACGATGTATGAATGTAGAGGATCCCAAGAGGTATGCCAGGACAGAGCATTGTGGCGATCCATCCTCTCTGCCTACTCCTCCGGGGAAATGGCGTGATGGTTTGTTAGTTAGTTAGTCTCAAATGCTGATATAGGAAAGGAATGTAGAGCGGAATAAGGTATTATGAACAAAATTATGAAAGGATCGCTGCGTTGGTTCGAATATATGGAGCACATGGATGGAGAAAAAATGGTTTAAAAAGAATATATAAATGGAGTACGGAGTTGAGGCAGACCGAGGAAAACATGGCATGACCAAATTAATAAAATTTTAAAGGTCGGTCATGTTAGAAGTCGGAAGAATCGACGTGCGTGTATGACTCGCTGTATGAATGTGGAGGAAGGAAGAGAGGTGTGCCAGGATAGAGTACTCTACTACCCCTGCGGGGAAATGGACTGATGGTTTGTTTGTTTGTTTGTGTGTTTCCTTGTGAAATATTTTGTCTGCTTTTGATATTCTTACTTAACATCCCTTAATAAAAATGATTTCTTCATGATCGATAAGACACTCTGATTCTAAGAAATCGAATAAGTTATTATTGTCAGATATATTATTAGGCCCACAAATGTAACATTAATATGTTTCTGTGTGGTCAATACAAAATAATGCAGATTGAAATAAGAGGCTTATATATAATACTTTCGTATCTTATACGCTCACGTTGTGCTCTGGTGGATTTTAACGAATAAACATCCCTACGCCCCTGGGTTATATTTGTTATGAAAATAAGGGTACCACTTTTCCGAACAAAAAAAAATGTCCTACGTAATTGGGGTTAATCCATCATATTCTCAAAAAATATTAAACCCCGTAGCTTTTTTTCTCCTATAAAACAGGCCCAAATAATTAATTCCAGCAACCCTTTCGTCCTATGTATGTATAAGGCAGCGAGTAAAGAAAATAACAGGATGTGCCTAGGTAATTAATATTATAAAATTCTTTATATTAATTTTCAGAAAAATAAATATTTACTCGTATATGGAAACCTAAATGTTCCATAGATTTCAACGGTATAAATAACTAACTAAATAACCATTACGCCATCTCCCCGAAGGGTAGGGCAGAAAGATTGGACTGCCACACTTTTCTTTCCTCACATATTTCCCTTGCATCCTCAACATTCATACATCGTGTCATGCACGCGCGTCGATTTCTCTGACATCTCACGCGGCCGACATTCAATATTTGATTTATTTGATCGTGCCACGTTTTCCTCGGTCTTCCTCTATTTCTAGTTCCTTTTATGTCGTTAACATATATTTTTTTAATTTTATTATGATTTTTTATTTTATTATGATCGAGTATGATCGAGTGTCAAATGAAAACATAAGAAGTGAATGCGGTGCGAATGGTGGTGTTATGAACAAAATAATAATCAGAGGATCATTAAGATGTTTTGGAAATATGGAAAGAATGAATGAAGAAATAATAGTAAAAAAATTATATGTCAATGATGTAAATGAAACCAGAAATAGAGGAAGACTGAGGAAAACGTGGCACGATAAAATAAATCAATTATTGAATGTCGGCCACGTGAGGAGTCAGAGAAATCGACGCGCGTGCATGACACGATGTATGAATGTTGAGGAAACGAGAGAAATATGTCAGGAATGAAAAGTGTGGCAGTCCATTCTTTCTGCCTATCCCTTCGGGGAGACGGCGTGATGGTTAGTTAGTTAGTTAGTTAGTTATATTTGAACTAAGTTCAAGAAATCATTGAAAGAATAATTATGCCAGAGTAACGGTTCGAGACCAACTGACGTGATATTTTGCACAGGATATAAACACGAATCATATCTTGTCTCTCTCGTACTCACGAATATAAAAGTTGCAAGAGAAGACGTATTTTATTTTCTCTTTGCAAAGCATTACGCGGCGTTTCGAAAGTTTTTTTAAAAAAATGATGTTGGTTATCACATTATTGAAGATTCAAAATTCACAATTATTTATTTAATATTTTTATAAAAAATACTTAATTAGCAACATGTTTCACAGGTGTTATATTTAAACCCTGTAATGGATATTTGTTATATATGGTCTGTTCTACTACATGGGTGCAAAACCTGGACTCTGAAAGTGATTGTAATGAACCGGTTGGAAGCGTTCGAACGTGGACCGATAGGGTCAGTAAACGGACGTACTGCAGAGAGCCAGAGCCAATAGAGAGCTGTTGTCGAGTGTGAAAATTAAAAAGGTCTCATATTTGCGTCATGTGCTAAGGGGAGAAAAATACCACCCCCTTCGACTGATATTGATGAGTAAAGTGGAGGGACGTCGGGGAGTTGGTAGAAGAAAGCTGTCCTGGCTGCAGAACACTAAAGAGTTAGCAGGAATTACAAGAGTTTAGAACCTGTTCCAAGTGACGCAGGATAGAGATGCCTTTGCTGCAGTGATCGCTAACGTTGGGGGGGACCTGACATGGCAATAAAAGAAGAAGAGTATTAACAATTCGAAATATGAACGATCCCGCACATGATTCTCGCCACATTAGATAATGCATTTGAAGGGCGAAACATGTCATTCCATCCAAAATATAATAAAACTACTTGAAGACTGACGTTTTCATTCATATTAATATGGTTTAACGTTTTTAGAAGCAATGTGCACTAGCTACACCGCGCCGGTAAGTAAAGGTTTCAATAATATTGGGCGCATGTCCCTGATTTAATTTATTCATTGGATAAGGGTAGGCCGTGTAACAATACAAGTCTTTGTTAGATTTTATACGTCAATTTTTTTGCGAATCGGGCAACGTAAGTAATTTTTGATGACTCACTAATGCCGAATGACAAAAGGCCCTGTGTACAACACGTCAAAGGTAATGAATGGACCGGAAATTTACATATTTGGCCAGTTTTCGGGATCGCACAATAACGCTTAGGTTTCAAATATTAAAACGCCGAAAAAACGCTCAGAAAACGGTGATTTTGTGATTTCGGAAGGAAGATTTATTGCGTTAAAAATGTTCAATTATTTTGCGAAAACAATAAATTTGGCGAAAAGCGTTTGAATGTGAATTATTTAAGGACAGTAAATTATTGTACGAATGTCAACTTACCTTTTTCATCTTTAGTTTATTCATAGATTTATCTAGCTTAAATTAAAGTGTTACCTGTTTTACAAATCTTAACTTATTTTTGATCGAATTTTGTTTACAATGAAAACTAGTCAATATAACTTCAGTAATAATTAAAACAAAATTACCATTTTTTCAAACATTATATATGAATATGTAAGCGATAATAAAAATTAAAATCCATTGTATTAAATACGAACCTCCAAGAAAACCTGTAATACCAATATTTAAATTCAGAAAATTTTACATAAATATTATTTTTGTACAGAATCATGTTTACCACCCCTGATCTGTATGTATATAAAGGACTTAGTTTACAATAGTGTTACCAGTCTGTCGATGCCAGCGAGCCTGGCGAAACCGGTCGCTGTCTAAATAAAGACAAAAGTGGAAGTAGTTAAAAAACATCGTTTTATTTAATTCTTATTAGTCAATATATTTGTTTTCTATAACAGTGGTTACCAAATTCTTTTTCCTGTGTACCACTTGCAGGTCGCAAACTCGGGTACCCCTTATCTTCTTCTTATTCCTAGCCATCCCTCCACTGCTTGATGTAGGCCTTTTCCATCTGTCTCCATTTTTCTCTATCCTGTGCCACTTCAATTAATTTTTTCCCGGCGACCACAATTTCATTGATAAATTATTGTTTCCAATAACTATTTTTAAAGCTCCATTCGCTTTGTTACCCGCACCAACCCTTCTTCAACGTCACTATCCGTTCGGCCATCCGCTGTTGAACATGCTACCTAAATTCCACTTTATAAAGTGGTGTCAATACAAATTACTAAAAGTGTATTTTTATTTTATTTCATTTGATATTTATTTCTTCATTAACTGTAGTACTTCCTCGTTTCTGACTCTCTTTGTCTATAGTATTTTAAATATTCTACGGCATATCCACATTTCAAAGGCATCCAGCTTTTTGGTGATGGCTTTTGTCAAGACGAGTGGCACTTAAAATCGAATTATTCTCATTCGCAATTCGTTTATAATATATATTAAACAACGTATATATTTCTGTATTAACTAACTAACTAGCTAACTAACTAACCATCACGCCGTCTCGCTAAAGGGGTAGGCAGAAAGAATGGACTGCCACATTTTTCTTTCCAGACATATTTCTCTCGCTTCCTCAACATTCATACATCGTGTCATGCACGCGCGTCAATTTTTCTGACTCCTCACATGGCCGAGATTCAATATTTGATTTATTTGATCGTGCCACCTTTTCTTCCTCTATTTCTAGTTCCATTTACATCGTTAACATATACTTTTTTATCATTCTTTCTTCTTTCATTCTTTCTTTGTGTCCAAACCATCTTAATAATTCTCTCATTATTCTGTTCATAACACCATTATTCGCACCGCATTCACTTCTTTTATTTTCATTCGACACTCTATCATACACAAAATATTCACACATTCATCTAAGAGATCTCATTTCTACTGCATTTATTCTACTTTCATCCTTCTTTTGCCAGTTCCATGCTTGGCTTCCACTCATAAGGGTTATTTCTGTATTAAGATAATAATATTCCTGATAACAGTTGTAAATTTTAAACTCGATTATAGTTGTATTTAAAAACTGTAAAGTTATGTTTTATATACGAGTACTTCAATAAGAAGTAAGCATAAAAACTACTTATAAATATAACAAAGTTTTTCTCTGCCCCGCTTTACGAGAAAACGGGATTAATTTTAAAGAAAATGGATCCAGATGGGTTTTAAAACAGCATCATCTGTCTGCTGAGATGAGATTAATCCGGTGGACTTATTCAAATTGGACCAGACCGAAACTTTAACGTGCTGACAACTAACACAACGCCAAAGTAAAGATAAACAGAAAACATTTTTTGCCGTTCGGATACTTGGAGATAGAGAAAATATGGAAATGGGCCACAATTCCCGAAATAAATTATTTTAGTTTAGTAATTAAGTTTTTTGTGCTAAATCTCGTAATTTATGAATTCTAATTAAAATAATATGCAAAATTTTCTGCTTCTCGTGGCAATACATACATAATTTTGTAATTAGCCTTCACACCGTTTCCTTGAGAATTTATTCTGATCAAATTATGTAACTAACATCAATATATAATAACATATAAAATAAATCAATATAAGTATTGCCTTTAATATAATGATACATAATACTCCCAAAAGGGTTTTAATGTTTTAAGTCCCTCCCTAGATTAACCGTCCTACCTTCAGGTTATTTTCCGAGAAACGTGCCAAAAAAGCAGGTTTTTTATTAATGGTATTTAATTATATATTAATTTTATTTTTTGAAATTACGAAACGTCAAATACTCGGCCGCACACTTCGCCTGCCCCTTGTAAAGCTATCATATTTATGAAGACTTGTACTCAAGTGTTGTTGGCACACGCGCGTATTCCTAACAGTTTGTACATTTTAGGTACATTACTTTTTCTCAAGCGCGTACGTGATACGGGATAGCGCAGAATGGAACAGTCAAAGTGAACGTATCACGTACGTTCAAATACGTAGGGTGGTTAAAATCAAGGATTAGTTTGCAGCAAAATGTAACATTTTTGCTAGATCTTTGGATGCCACTTGGAACTTTTAATGTGGCAGTTTCCCGTTGCTTTTCACATAAGCATACATTAGCTTTTTTAAACCGAATGACTGTATATAATTCATGGTTTCTTGAACAATGATGTGAAATTCCATGTTAAAAAA
Organism: Lepidostoma basale; assembly: GCA_022606425.2. NCBI lineage: Eukaryota > Metazoa > Arthropoda > Insecta > Trichoptera > Lepidostomatidae > Lepidostoma > Lepidostoma basale. The sequence continues at coordinate 618,604 of JAHDVF020000336.1, read as the reverse complement.
ATAATACGAATGAAAACGTCTGTTTTCTAGAAGTTTAATATATTTTATGTGAATGACATGTTTCGTCTGTTTAAGGCCTTATCAAATGTGTGATAATGTCTTAGACACCCGAAACATGTCTTCACACGAAATAATATAAAACTTCTAAAAAATAGACGGTTTCATTCGTATTAATTACTGTGTACAACTTTTCAGCTATTGATAAAATACTTTCCTGTATTCTGGGGTTAATCCCTTAATTGTTTTCAACAATGTATTCGGCCATGTCAAATACCTTAATTACCGTATTCTGCTCCTTTAACCCGTGTTTATAAACGATAACGCATTGGATTTTCACTACATTTAATAATACCTTAAACAGTCTAAATCGGGTGGTGGTCTAGGGGATAGAACGCTTGGCTCCTGTTCCAGAGGACATGGGTTCAAGCCTGGACACGACCAGAATGCTTCTACATAATAATGAGCTATTTTCGGCTCACATTGAAGATTGTAAAATAAATTCTAATATCAAAAAAAATTAAAAAATACCTTAAACAGCCGAAACATCTCATGCAAATAAAATATATTTAAACTTAAGAAAACAGGTTTTCTTTCGTATAAATGATACCATTTCTTCTTCAATATTCGCCATAACTTTGTGTTGTAGATTTTTAATATTTTTTTTTTATATATACTTTATTTAAAAAATAATAAATAAATACCATACATATTTCGGACACACAAGCCCTACATCAGTGATATTATTATATATAAAGTCCACGCTGCCGAGATGAAAATCCTGAGGTGGGCCGGAGGCCTCACAAGGCTGCACCACGTAAGAAATGAATACGTGAGGGGTAGCTTTAAGGTTGCCCCAATAACTGAAAAATTAAGAGAATCTCGACTCCGGTAATACGGTCATGTGATGCGAAGAGACAGTGAACACATTGTCCAAAAAGCCCTCACCATTCCCACAAAACCAAGAAGAAGAGGTCGACCAATGGCAACATGGTGGGCCAACATGGAAAAAGAGCTCCAACGCGAGAACCTGACAGTCGAGATGAATCAAAATAGAAAAGCTTGGCGTTTTTGTACGAGGAGGGCTGACCCGAAATGATGGGAAATGGAATGGAATGGTTAAGGGAAAGAAGAAGAGATAAATATTAAAAATATTATTTAAAAAAATTCACAAATGTGGTCAGTCACAAACATCTGTCAAAACTGACCACATTTGTGACCAAAAATTATAATATTTATATTTATATAATATCACTGATGAAGGGCTTGTGTGTCCGAAACATGTTTAATATATATATATTTTTTAATAAAGTTATTGTTGTATACTAAATATATAAAAAAATAAACGATAATATAACTGTTTATAATAATAATTTTCTTCACACATGGCAGTCAATTTTGCAAAGATCAAAAAAAACAAAAATATATTTTAAAAAGTATTTAAATTTTCAATATCACACTAATCAGATTTTAAAAAACGATCCCCTGTTTCGTCAAAAAAATTACCCTTTCTTTGATCCAGCCTGAACTTTTGACATTTTTCTCATTTTACCTTTCTTCCTAAATAATTGACATCTTGACGGCTTCGATTTTCGTCATCTCATTAATTAGTACGACCCTTGGGTGTCCTGAAATGTCCTGCGCCTCGGACCTTTGAGAACAATTTTTCACTTCATTAAACGCGTTCTTTTTGGGTTTTCACATTATATTGTGAATTGTCTTGAATTTTTTTATAAGAAATGATCGATTTTCCATCTTTCTTTATCCAACGTTCATATTTAAAATGGCAGTGATTGAATCAGATATAATTTATTGAAATCTTCATCACATTTTTGATACGTTCATATGAAATATACGTAAAACCTAATGTACTGTCAATTTGTTTGATTAACGCATTGTATGATGGATACGTTAAAACACATTTATATGCTTAATTTTTTTTAAATGAATACCTTCTTTTGCAACGATAATCTTAACTTGAAATAATAATGATTTAATGTTATATATGTTATGTTCTACTATATAGCTGCGAAACCTAGACTCTAAAAGTGAATGTAATGAACCGGTTGGAGGCGTTCGAGATGTGGATATACCGAAGAATGCTCCGTATACCGTGGACCTATAAGGTCAATAATGCAGACGTACTACAGAGACCCAGAACCAATAGAGAGCTGTTGTTGAGTGTGAAAATTAGAAAGGTCTGTGCTATTGGGTCATGTGCTAAGGGAATAAAAATACCACCTCTTTTGATTGATATTATGGGTAAAGTGGAGGGACGTCGGGGAGTTAGTAGAAGGCAGCTGTCCTGGCTGCGGAACATTAATGAGTGGACAGGAATTACAAGAGTTCAGAACCTGTTCCAAGTGGCGCAAGACAGAGATGCCTTTGTTGCAGTGATCGCCAACGTTGGGGGGACCTGGATAAGATTGATTTTTTGTAAATTGAAATCCCATTCCAGGTTGTCACGGTCCAATTTATTAATATGTTTCATAATTGTATGCGTATAAACATTAAAAATAATACAATTTAGTTTATGTATTGTTTTGGGACGCATTATCATATTTAAAATTGATTTATATGGGGAAAATTGATACGCTTAACGAATGTTTTGTATAACGAGTAAGATGTTTTGCATAACGAAATAATCTCATTATGTGAAGTTCCACTGTATTACAAAATCATAGAAAAATTATTTAGAATAACATTAATTATTCTCTTTTATTAATAATTGTGATAACAAGTTACTTAATTTACTAATTAGTACGAATGAAAACGTCAAATTTCTTATAGTGTTATTATATTTTAAGGAAATGACATGTTTCGCCCTTCTTAAGCATTTGGTAATGCCTTAGAAGGACGGAACATGTATTTTTCATAAAATAAAATAATATTTCTTGAAAAGTAACGTTTTTATTCGTACTTATTATTTAATATGAAATTTAACATCATTTAATTGTATCTCAATAGAGACGAAGATGCAAATTGGAAACTGAATATGGTTAATCAAGGTGTTTACAGGACTTATGACCTGTCATTGGTTGGGTTAAGTGCACACTTTATGTAATTACAACATTCCCCATTTCCGCCTTTCTTATGACCATGTCTGACAAATTTTTGGAAGCTGTATATATGTTAAAGTACAACGGCAGAATTCACATGTCAGTTTCAATGCGCCATCTATGAAGATTTTGACATCTATGGGCGCTAATCCACATACTAACCCGCAATGGGTGAAATCCAGTATTCGTATACAAGTAGAAGTATACATTAAAAAAAATAACAAAAAAAAAATTTTAATATCATTGTTCAAGAAACAATAAATACCTAATTTACTTATTGTTCTTGAACAATGCTGTAAAACTCCATATTAAATAATAAATACGAATGAAAACGTCAGTTTTCTAGAAGTTTTATTATATTTTATGGGAATGAAATGTTTCGTCCGACTAAGGCATTATCAAATGTGACATTTGATAATGTCTAGAAGGGCGAAACGTGTCATTCCCATAAAAAAATAATAAAACTTCTAGAAAACTGGCGTTTTTATTCTTTTTACTTATTTAATTTACTACTAAAGATTGTTTTTTGTAAATGTACGTGATCGAAAATATAACAGCTAGTGCGAGTGCGGGACCTATGAATGATAATATTGAAAAAATAAGTACGAATGAGATGAAAAGATCCGTGAGTGCAATGAAAAGTGGAAAAGCTGTTGGGTTTGATTGTATTGCCATAGACTTTATTAAAAGCGGTGGCGAAGTGGTTTCTACATGGTTATGTAAGTTATTTAACCAGTGCTTGGAGGAGGGATATACGCCGCTAGACTGGAGGAGAGCAGTAATTATGCCCCTGTACAAAGGAAAAGGATCGCGTATGGAATGTGGAAACCACAGAGCTATTAGTCTTTTGAGTGTCGTTGGTAAAGTCTATGGCAGAATTTTAATAGAAAGAGTAAGAAAATTGACGAGTGACAAAGTTTGGGATGTGCAAGGTGCCTTTATGAATGGCAGAGGATGTATGGATCAAATTTTTGGACTTCGTACATTGACAGAGAAGTTTCTGGCCAAAAATCGCAAACTTTTCTGTGCATTTGTCGACTTACAAAAAGCATATGATTACGTTAATAGAGAAAAATTGTGGAAAATATTGTCTGAATATGGAATAAGTACAAATCTGATCACGGCCATTAAGTCGCTATACACGGAAAGCACTGCTAGTGTCAGAGTAAATGGAGATCTTACAGCCTGGTTTGATATCAATAAAGGTGTCAAACAAGGTTGCGTAATGTCCCCGTGGTTATTTAATCTGTATATGGACAATTGTATGAGAGAGCTGAAAGGGTTGGATGTAGGTGCCAAAATGAGCGGAGTGTCAGTAAGCTGTCTCTTGTATGCGGATGACGCTGTCCTACTTGCTGACAACGAGCATGAACTACAAGTCCTGGTGAATTGTATGTATGAGGTATGCATGCGAAATGATCTGATGATGAATGTTAATAAGTCCAAGGTAATGATTTTTGAAAAGGAAGAAACCATGACAGTCTGCAACATTAGCGTGAATGGTGAAAATTTGGAGCAAGTAGTTGAGTTCGTGTATTTAGGTAGTATGTTTACAAGAGATGGGAGAGTGGAGAGGGATATTGAAAGAAGGGTTGGGGCAGGCAACAAAGTGAATGGTGCACTTAAAGTTGTCATCGCAAACAAAAACCTATCCAAAAAAGCTAGAATGGCAGTGCACAATGGTGTTCTTCTACCGACCCTTATGTATGGAAGCGAAGCATGGAACTGGCAAAGGAAGGATGAAAGTAGAATAAATGCAGTAGAAATGAGATCTCTTAGACGAATGTGTGGATATTCTGTGTATGATAGAGTGTCGAATGAAAATATAAGAAGTGAATGCGGTACGAATGATGGTGTCATGAACAAAATAATGAAAGGATCATTAAGATGGTTTGGACATATGGAAAGAATGAATGAAGAAAGAATGGTAAAAAAATTATATGTTAATGATGTAAATGGTACCAGAAGTAGAGGAAGACCAAGGAAAACGTGGCACGATCAAATAAATCAAATATTGAATGTCGGCCATGTGAGGAGTCAGAGAAATCGACGCGTGCATGACACGATGTATGAATGTTGAGGAAGCGAGAGAAATATGTCAGGAAAGAAAGGTGTGGCAGTCCATTCTTTCTGCCTACCCCTTCGGGGAAACGGCGTGATGGTTAGTTAGTTTTTTTTTTGTTTCTTAAACCACTGTGTAAAACTCCATATTAAATCATTTATATAAATTAAAACGTCTATTTCCATGAGTTTTATTAATATTTAAGGGAACGACATGTTTCGCCTTTCTAAGACATTATCAAATATGAACAACTGATAGATCTCTCATATTTCAGAGTTTTAACTCTGTTTCCAAGAGTCTTCCCTGCAATAATTTAGAGAACTCTCATCTCAGAAAGGAGGATTTTGTTCTTATTGTATCAGCTCTGAAATTCGTAATAAGTAAATTTAGATTTAAACTGAGCTCGCGCGTTTTTATTAACGTCTTCAATTCAAGAAATGATTAAATTATCTCCATTTCATACATCGTCTCATACACGCTTGTTTTAATTCTATTACCTCTAAACTGCGTAATTGTTTTGGTTAAGATCTAACATAATAACTTCGTGATTATTTTATAAGCAAAGATTAACATATTAACTGACTTTAATTATACAAAAACGTACGCCTTCTTAGAATATGGCGAAGGAATTTTCCCATAGAACTTCCGGTTCCGCAAAGCTCTCGGAACGTGCATTGAGACAGCGGAAGAGCCGAAGCTTAAATTGCGAAACTTAGGTCGTTTCAAGTCCGTGGTAGGCTTTCGTAAAAGCACACTTTTGAGTGGTGCAGTGTTCAAATACTTTGCACTGATGAAAATAATATCATAGGGTATCCAATGGTTAATTTGCCCTTCATTATTTATTCAGAAAATATTTGGAAAATCTGTGTATGATGGAGTGTCGAATGAAAATTTAAGAAATGAATGCAATGCGAATGAAAATGTTGAGTTGGACAAGAAAAAAATTTAAAAATGTTGTAAACAAACTGTGTGAGTGGAAAAAAAAGCCATGGAAGACCAAGAAAAGTATGGCATGACCAAATTAATCAAGTACTTAAAGGCAGCTACCAGTGGCGGTACTCTCATAGAAGCCCAAAAGCTCGGCTTACGTAAGAAATTTTGAATGAAAACTTCTTCTGGCTTACAGAGGTTCAGCTCTTGTGGCTATTCCTCTTACGTCTGATGGGAACATTGTCGGAAAGTGATTTTGTGGGATAGTGGTTTATTCGGGGGGCACGATTTCTTAGATTTGGGGGTTTTGATTCAAAATTTCTTACGCAAGCCGGCCTTCTGAGCTTCTATGGGAGTACCGCCACTGGCGCAGATACATTCAAAGTCGAAAAAATCGACGGACGTGCATGTTACTATGTATTAATGTAGATAAAACTAGAGAGGTATGTCAAGACAGAGCAATATGGCGGTCCATCCTCTGCGTACCCCTCAGGTGTAATGGTTAGTTAGTTAGTTAGTAAAAATATATAACATACACGCTAGCGTATAATTTATGCATACAACAATCTGTGTATGTTAGACCAAAAATGTGTATTTTTTGTACATTAAAAATATAAATTTGCATGTTTTTATTATAATTAACCCAGGCCATATCGGATAAGAATACCTGAGACAAGACTTCCAAGGAAAATTATGTACACACGTAGGTCAGAGGAAACGCTTCAAGGACTCCCTAAAACCAAACCTCCAAAGGACTAACATCGACGGTGATCACTGGGAAGAGTTTGCAAAAAACATACCTAGGTGGAGAATAACAGAAATAAAGGCATGAGGTCATCAAAGCATAGCGTTAAAACGACGCGACGTCGCAGAGAGGAGAAGCAGGCGAAAGGAAAGACCATAGGGAGACGGTTGCTTCCCCACAGCCAACGCTTTCCCCTACCCTAGATGCCCCAGAGTGTATGGGTCCAAGATTGGGCTCTTTGGATACATGCGGACCCAGAACCGTGAAGACACGAGGGACAACCGATGACGAGAATGATGATGATATGATAATTAACCCATACCGACAAATTTTAATATCCTATATATTATATATTTAAGCAAACAGGAGTATTCAAACAAACTTGTGTTTGATTAATGCTAAAAAAAATGGATGGCGCTAGTGTAGATTGAACTAAAAAAGGTGAAGTGTTTCTCAACATGGTGGCATATATACATCTTCCAAAAAAAAATGTCAGACGTGGTGGTCGTAAGAAGGGTGGAATGGGGATGTTTTTAACATAAAAAGACCAATGACAGGTCATAAGTCCTGTAAGCGCCTCGACCACCATATTCTGTTTCCAAAAAAACAATTTACATCTTCGTCCTATTGAGATACAATCAATCCATAAAAATGACTAACCCGCAATGGGTTAAATCCAGTATTTGTCTACAAGTAATTGTATACATTCAAAATGTAGTATAAAAAAAGTGTTGGACACAGAAATCACTGAATTTTGGACATATACAATTATCGCCCTATGCCATTCAACGACAGTCCTCTACTAACTGTGACAATTTACTTTTGGCGAGAATTTGTTAGTATTTCTTGTGAAGTCATAAATTTTCTTTAAATTATTGAAAATTGTCGTATTTTAAATGTGTATTGGCAGTGATATATTTTGTATACATTTTGAATTTGGTTGATTTAAATGAAATAATAGTATAATCATCTTACCTACTAACTAAGCATCAAGAAGGGATTGGCCGATATAATGAACTAACACGCTCTTCTTTCTGGGTAAAGTTCTTTTCAAATGTGTACATCATGTCACGCATGCACGTCATTTCTTGGACTCATCACGTGGCAGACATTAAAAACTTGATTGATTTGATCGTACCACATTTTCCTCGGTCTTCCTCTGTTTCTTGCACTGTAAAATTAAAACACGTTTTCTTTTCACTATTGAATTTATTTTTCTAGACAGATTTCGTAGGTTTTATACCTTTGTCATAGGGAAAACGACATAAACTTATTTCTCTCTTAAACCTTTGAAATTTGTCAATTAAAATATACTTGGAAGGATAAGAAATGGTGTTTCCTTACATAAATCAGTATCGAAATCCACATTATTAACCCATTTACTATATTGTATAGCAGGCTACATTTTAAGTTGAAAAATTGTAAAACATAATTTTGTTTTTAAGGATTAATTGTATCTCAATAGAGACGAAGATGTAAATTGTTTTATTTGGAAACAGAATATGGTAGTCGAGGCGATTACAGGACTTATGACCTGTCATTGGTTGGGTTAAGAGATCGCTTTATGTTCATTCCGCCCTTCTTACGACCACCACGTATGACATTTTTTTTTAAAGATGTAAATAGAATGTTGTTAACATAAAGTGATCGCGTAACCCAACCAATGACAGGTCATAAGTCCTGTAAACCCCTCGACTACCATATTCTGTTTCCAAAAAACAATTCACATATTCGTCTCTATTGAGATACAATTAATCCTTTAAAATGATTAACCCGCAATGGGTAAAATCCAGTATTCATCTACAAGAATATACATTCAAAAAACAAAAACATAATTTTGTTATTTGATAGTTAAATAATGAAAATCTTTTTTTTTTAAATCTCCAGACCAGAAGATGGCAGCGAGCTGCCGAAACAGATCTAAGACACAAGCATTAGTTGATTTTAGCTAACTAAATTATTTAAAAAGATTTTTTACGTATTTTTTATTTTCATTATGAAAAAAATTGTTTCAGATATTTCGAGAAAATTTGCAACACCGCGAAATGAAGGGTCAAACAACACCCTTAAAATATAATTGACACAATTTTAACAACAACAACAGCAAACCATCTCAACCAGGTAGGCAGAGAGAATGGACCGCCACACTACTCTATCCTGACATACCTCTCTAGCTTCCTCAACACGCACGTCGATTCTTCTGGCTTCTAACATGACCAACCTTTTAAAATTTGATTAATTGTGTCATGCCATGTTTTCCTCGGTCTACCTCGACTCTGTACTCCATTTACATCGTTAAGGTATACTTTTTTATCCATTCTTTCTCCACCCATGCGCTTCATATGTCCGAACTAACGCAGCGATCCTTTCATATTTTTTTTCATAATGCCTTCTTTCGCTCTACATTCCTTTCTAATATCAGCATTTGAGATTCTGTCATACATCGTTCTACCACACATACGTCTTAGGGACATTATCTCTACCGCATTTATTCTGCTCTCATCCTTCTTCTGCCAGTTCCATGCTACGCTGCCATACATAAGGGTTGGGACCAGAACTCCATTGTGAACGGCCATTTTCGCTTTCGTTGATAAATTCTTGTTTCTTTAACAAGATCACATTTAAAATTAACTTTAACTTTAACAAGAACATATTTAAAATAAAAGGAAAAGCTCTTGCGCCGTAATACAGAGAATGACATCCCTTATTCTGACGACATACTTACTCTCTATAATCTGTTATCATATAAGGATCATATTTGACGTGCTTCAATATTTGTTTTGCTCGATACGATAATGCAGAGAGCATATTGGTTCAGATGTTCACCGCATACGATGCACATCATGCCTTACCTAGGGCAAAAGCCGCTTAAATTAATATCAATCATTCAAAAGGTCTTTTGGGAAATGCAGTTAGTGGGGTGCACTTTGCACAATGGAAACATATTTAATTAATCATGTTAATTTTCTTCTATATGTGCTTTCACTTTGTGTTGTGGATTCACATTTGAATAAATATAAAATATTTTCACAATTAAATAACTAACTAACTAACAATCACGCCGTCTCCCCGAAGGGGTAGGCAGAAAGAATGGATTGCCACACTTTTATTTCCTGACATATTTCTCTCGCTTCATCAACATTCATACATCGTGTCATGCACGCGCGTCGATTTCTCTGACTCCTCAAATGGCCGACATTCAATATATGATTTATTTGATCGTGCCACGTTTTCCTCGGTCTACCTCTATTTCTGGTTCCATTTACATCGTTATACTTTTTTTACCAATATTTATTCATTCATTCTTTCCATGTATCCAAACAATCTTAATGATCGTTTTATTATTTTGTTCATAACACCATCACTCGCACTGCATTCACTTCTTATATTTTCATTCGACACTCAATTTTTACAACAATTTAATATTCTTCTTCTTCTTCTTCCTTGTTATAGACCTACATATGTGGTCTGTTCTCCAGAGTGTTGCCCCTCCTGTGAGGTAAATTCCCAGCTGTCCTGCTATATTTTAGGAGGTCTTCCACGAGGACGATTCCCATGAGGCTCATTATGCAATGCAATATAAGGGAGTCTGGTGGTGGCCATTTTTTGAACATGACTATACCTGTCCCTTTTTCGCTGCCTGCTCCATCTTATAATATCCTCGACCTTACATATCTTATTTATTCTGGTGTCCCGCGTGCAATCTTTCAGTGTCTTGGCTGGTATCGTCCTCAGTGTCTTCATTTTGGAAGTCCTCAAAACTTGTTTGGTCCTTACTGTGCCTGCCCTTGCTTCGACGCCATAATGTTATTATTGGTCTTACGCATGCTTTATAGATTCTCATCTTAATTTAAATGTGCACATCCAAAAACGTTGAATCTATGAAACCCCTTATACGTCATAATAATGAAAACGTCTGTTTTCTAGAAGTTATATTATAATTTATGGGAATGGCATGTTTCCCTTTCTAAGGCAATATTAAATGGAACGAAGATCTGTCATTGCTGTTTTTATAAATGACTTAAAGGAGCACCGTAACCAAATACATTGTTAACAATAACTTAGGCATAAACCCTATTAAAATGGAAAGAATCATATCCTAACGCGAATAATAAAACGATGTTTTTTTATTTATTTTATAACTACCTCTACATTTTGTCTTTATTTCGACAGCGACCGGTTTCGCCAGGCTCACTGGCATCGACAGAATGATATGACAGACTGAAAAAAACATCGTTTTATTTAATTATTATTTAAAATGAACTTCCATCAAGAGATTTCAGTTAAATCATTTGATTATCCTAACGTGAATGTTGATACAGCCCTTATACTAAATACATAAATTTTCAAACTATTTCGTAAAATGAAGCTTTTTTTATAGTACCTTTAAGAAGATTAAATCTTAAAAATTGCGCTTTATAAATTATTCTATTTATATTTAAATAAAAATTAAATAAAACGATGTTTTTTTTAACTACTACAACTTTTGTCTTTATTTCGACCAGTTTTTCCAGGCTCGCTGGCAAACTGGTGACTAGTTTGACCAGTCTGTCGATGCCAGCGAGCTTGGCGAAACTGGTCGCTGTCGAAATATAGACAACATTGGAAGTAGTTAAAAAAACATTTCATTTTTATTTAAAATGAACTTTTATCAATAGATGTAAAATTATTCGAGTATCTGAAAAACAATTTGTTTTATTATATTATCTTATCGAATTCTTTACAAACCTATAAAATAACTATTTTTACCGAATCGCTAATTTGAGCTCACCCTATATTCGCGGTATGCACCGGGAATAAGCGGTGATGTTCGAATGAAGTTGTTAATATGATTGATGCATAAGCTTGTGGGAATGGGGGTTACGCTTAGGGTAACCATAATTTGCATGTTGTGAAAAAAATCCATTTATTAATTTAAATGTCATATAATATAGTATGTTATTTTTCATTCTGAAGCAATGTGTCATTTCTTCTTCTTCTCTTGATTTTACAGAAATCTCTTGATGGATGTTAAGTTCATTTTGATTGAATAAAAGGCTACCTGGCATCAGTCTGTCGATGCCAGCTAGCCTGGCACAACCAGTCGCAGTCAATAAAAAGACAAAGTTAACGCCTTAAGTTTATCTAAAATTTAAAAAAATAATATAATTCTGAACACTACCTCAATTAAACTAAAAATGTTCATTTATTTTCACTGTCTCATAATTACAACTGAAAAACAATTTGCTCTGCCCCTATATTTTATTTTTAATAAGTAATACCTCAATATGGTCATTAAACTGTTAAAAAACACACACTTAAGAAGGTAATTTTGGCCCGAAACACGTGAAAAGTGCAAAAAGTGTTGTGATAATACAATGTTTGCAAAAAATTATTCAAATCTATTAAAATTCAATCCATTTCCCAAATTTGTTCATTGGTTGATTAGGAATACATGATAACATAGTGTTGAGCGTTGCTTTCTGCATGGGAACATAAATGTTGCCTAATCCTTCATGAATGCAATTTCAACAGTATCCTTTTGATAACTATTATATCGGACTTAACAGCCAGTCGAAAAGCCAAATTATATTGATATAGGAAATAGCTCGAATGCATTTGGGCACCAGTCCATATTTGGCCGGACGTTACAGCATCCTGATGTAAATTATATTCCCAGATAATATTACTTGATTCGAAGGTAATTTTCACGCGAGTTCACGCGATTGAACAATTTAATCGAATTGTTTTGCCAATTTAGTTTGTTAACGCAATGCCTATGAAATCTAAAATTTATAAATGGAATTTAGAATCGGTTTAAATTAGAATATTTTTGTTCAAATCCTAGGTTCTCAACGCGGGCGAAAACGCCCCCTTGTGGGCGTTTGGGACTTTCAGGGGGGGTACTAGAAGACCCAGAGAAAATTAGGGGACGTTGATATGCCACAGTTAGGGCGAAAGCAGGTAAAAAAAAATCAGTCTAAAAAAAAACAACAAAAAAACATGATCGTCACGTACTAATAAAACAAATTAAACATTAATATTGATATTTTTTGTTAATGTATGTATTGTAATAATTTTTATCACTTGAGTAAAAAATCACATATTTTGGTAGTTCGGGTAGTGGATTACAAATTGATTTGAAAGATTCCATTACATTCAGATCTACATTAAATTGGATGATATAAAAAAAACATTTTTTTATTTGAATTTAAAAATAAGAAATAAATCAAATATTTGACGTTAAATTCATTTGATTTTTAATATTTTTTTCTTTATATTAAATAGCTTTTTTAATTAAAAAAAATTGAGGATTGCTCAAAGTATAAACATGCAAAATTTCAACGCCATTATATATTTATTAAATGAATGATCTTTTTCAATGAGGTGGTTAGCGAATTTGGAAAAATTATAACTAGAGAGTGTCTGATAATAATTTAACATGTCTGATATTAACTATTAATTTTTTTAAAGTAAGTGTTGTATATATAATATATTACAAAGTACATCAAAAAGAAAAAGACAAATAAAACATCTACAACACAAAGTATGGCGAACATAGAAGAAAAAATAAAAACGTCGGTTTTCTAGAAGTTTTATTAAATTTTAGTTTTTTTAGTTTTAGATAAACGAATGACGAATTTGAATGAATTAAAACACTGTTTTTCTCCACTTTTAAGTTTATTTTTCTCGACATTTTACGAAGGCTTTACACCTTCATCATCGGAAGAACGAACATATTTTTTTGTAGATGGTTTAGCCTGTCTAAAGTATTATCAAAAAAATTGTTTCAGTTTGCTGAAAACTAATCCCTTGGATTGAAATAAGCGGAGCCACTTACATGCATCACTTCCATAAAAGTGAGGGCACAAGAATACCATTGTGCCTTTTTTAGTCTCACTGTATCGTATAGCGGAGGTAGGCTAAAATGTTACTTGTCGTAAATGCAAATTACACTTGTAATTACATTTAATAATAGGGACTTCCACCTGCTCTAGTAACCCACGCGTTGTCCTCTCATCTACTCTACCCCATAATCCGAATACTCTCGGCTCGTGTGTGACCTATATTCAAAACATTGTTATTAAAAGACAGACTATAAGAAAACCGCTTACTTCGTGTTGCTGTATTAAAAATACTAACAGCCTGGAAATGGATTCTCGGATTTTTTAGAATACAATAGCTAATTTTCAAACCCGTTAGTATATTTTCTTCTCAGTCGTTTTCCTCATGATTGATGGTCGTGTCCATCCTGTAAACCATTGACCCTGTCACCCGTCAGTCTCCAGGCTGCATCTAATGAGAAGCCAGTCGGATCCCTGATTTGATAGGACCAGAGGCTCGGTTGTCGTCCCTGTGGTCGCCTTCCCTCCACTTTGCCTATGATGATGAGCATTTCAAGGTTGTCCTGATCTCTCCGGGCTATGTGTCCAAAATATTTCAGCACTCCCTGAAAACACATCTGCGAGAGTCTTGCCTTGATACCCAGCTGGTCAATGATTGACTGGTTTGTTATTGACTTTTGTTTGTTATTGTTGTGAGTAGTGTGTGCAGCATTTGTCACCAACACCACATCTCGAAAGCATCAATTTTGAACCTATCTGATGTTCGTATAGTCCAAGACTCGCAACCATTAAGGAATATGAAGAAAACAAGGGTTTGAACCAGTCTCATCTTGGTCTTGATGGAGATATGTTTGTCTTGTCATATCTTGGTGAGCTTTGTCATGGCAGTTTTAGCCATTTGGTTTCTGCGTCGAATCTTCCTCTCGCATCCCTCCTCGTCAGTTATCAGCAATCTAAGATAGACAAATTAATTCACTACTTCCAAATCTTAAAAAAGCCAGTGTTTGTGAGTTGCTTAGTGCTGCTTATCATCATTATCTTTGTATTTGATATGATAATCCTCAAGCCCACCAGCTCACTCTCCCTTTCGATTTTTCCGATAAGTTCTGCAAGTTCACACTCTGTGGATGCAATAAGTGTTGTATCATCAATGCGTTACTGTATACAATGAACATATCATTATCTTCATCATCAGCTACTAGTCGTCCCATGTTGGGCAAATGGGCCTCTTTGCTTGAATCATTGTATTTAAACTCACTATGACCACTTATAGAAGATTCCCACCGCTTACCCGAAGCTGTTTTAGACAAAGAGCACCTTTCGTCAGCTTCGCTCCTTCAATCCCTAGGCACGTCCCTCGTTCATATGGGACTTACGTTAGAAATATTATATTAAGAAATCAAGAGTGACCCAGGTCACATTTCATATACTTGCATTCTCCTCTATATTCCATCATACATACAGATAACACTTTAAAAAAATGACCACTCAGTGCCATTGACCTTTTGCCCCTTTTATAATGTCATCAGACCATCTTCCTTATGACCTTTTTGTGGCTGATTTTCGATCGCCACTCCAGGGTGCGTCTTTCATCCGCTGTCCTCACTATATACCTACGATTCTTCTTCTTCTTCTTCTTCCTTGTCGGAGACCTATATGGTCTGTTCTCCGGAGTGTTTCTTCTCCTGTGAGATAGACTCCCAGCTATCTTTCCATCTTTTAGGAGGTCTTCCACGAGGACGAACTCCCATGAGGCTGAGTATGTAGTGCAATATAGGGAAGTCTGGTTGTTTCCATTCTTTGGACATGAACGTACCTGTCCTTTCTTCGCTATCTGTTCCATCTTATAATATACTCAACCTACGTATCTCTCTAATTCTGGTGTTCTTCACGCGATCTCTCAGTGTCTTGCCTGCTATCGTCTCTTCATCTCGAAAGTCTTCTAAACTTATTTGGTCCTTGCTGTGTTTACCCTTACTCCGACTCCATATATTATTATTGGTCTTACGCATGCTTTGTAGTTCTTACTCTTATACACAATTCAACGAAGCTATTTCGCACGCTAAATCGTCAATTTTGGTTTATTTTCTGCTACATTAATTTCGTTTCCTGTCTCGCTGACTGATGTTAATGTCGTGATATGGTATGGTTTAATTTAATTATCAAATTGCTTAGTATTAAGCTACATGCTAACAAAAAATTAATTAACTAACTTACCATCACGTCATCTCCCGGAGGGGTAGGCAGAACTGCCACACTGTTCCATCCTAACATTCATACATCTTGTCATGCACGCACGTCGATTTCTCCGACTTCTCACGTGACCGACAATTAATATTGATTTGATCGTGCCACGTTTTCCTTTGTCTTCTTCTATTTCTATCTCCGTTCACGTCGTTTACATATACCTTCTTCACCATTATGTCTTCACTCTTTCTTTCAATGTGTCCAAACCATCTCAACGATCCTTTCATTGTTTTTTTCATTACACTTTCATTCGCACCGCATTCACTTCTTATACCTGTATTTGACACTCTATCATATGCAGGTTTACTACACATTCGTCTTAGAGATCTCATTTCTACTGAATTTATTCTACTTTCATCCTTCTTTTGCCAGTTCCACACGTCACTTCCATACATAAGGGTCGGCACAACAAAAGCATTATGCTCACAAAGATGGCGAATACAAAAAAAAAGAATGAATTCGAATACACAAAATACATAAATATCACACGCTTAATAGTAAACTGACCGATTATGGTTTAGGTCATAATTGAATTAACATTAGACAGAGACTTGTGTTAACGCTATCTATCTATTTTTCACAACGTTAACGCTATCCATTCGTAGTACGATAATCGTTCACAGTGTTAACGCTATCCATTCGTAAGTGTTTTTCGACTGTTTTTGTTAAAACACCGACTCATGTTAGAATGAGCAAAACTTGCTTTTTTGCGTTAGGCCAATGTTCTATTAAGCGTGCGATATATTAAAAAAAACGTTAAGCAAGGACTTATTTTTCAATATTAACAATCAAAATGTGTTTTGTTATGCTATTCCATTGTGGATAGAGAAGTTGTACCAATTTAAAGTTTCCACATTATTCACAGGTAACGTGTCCTGACCGACCGCAACCGATACGTGGTTGGGAAATTGAACCGCGATCCGATTGGATCAGCAAATGGCACCATTTCCCTTAATAAACTCGTTTCGCTGCAAGGGATATTGTCAGGACGGTCGCGTTATTAACTTTGATACAATTTCCGAAGCGCGAAACTTGTCGCGCACGGTTTCAGAATTTCGTTACTATTTTCGTTCATACTATTCAGTACAAGATAATATAATAATATATACATTTATCTGAGAGCCAAAAAGTCTTAAGTATGTTTTGTCTGAAATGAATCGTGATGGTTATATTTTATTTTTTATTATTTTTTTATTATAGAGGGTAACAAACAGCAATTACAGTATATGAATATAAACACACAGAGACAACAAAACAAGGCCAATTACATGCTACCACAAATATTATATAACAACTGACATAAGGTTAAATATATAGGAAGAATAAAGTGACACTTTGATAAGTTAAAGAGAAAACTAGTAGTATTAGTTATAATGAATAATTAAGGATGAAATATAATTTTAAAAAATAAAAAATAAATAAAAATACAAGAAAAGAAAAAATAGAGTAATTAGTTTCATTCGCCCCGGTTGGAGCAAACCCCAACCATTTTTTAAAAATCACTTTCATTAAGATGGAACACACCCATGTTATTAAAGCACTTATTGTACATGTCGCACGTCCGGTACACCGCCGCACTCTGAGCGTAGTTAGTCCGATAAGCAGGAAGGTGGAATATTTGATTCGCAGTGTGTCTTGTGCGAAGCATAGGGGTATTCAGTAATAATTTACTAAGAAGTTCGGAGTTATCTATTTTGAAGTGAATGATTTTGTGAAGTAACATCATATCATTAATTGTTCGCCTATTTTCGAGAGAGACCGTATTATTTAAAGATTGACAATTTTGCCAATTGCATTATCCACAGACAAGGAGACAGTTTGAATTGCATTATCCATAAGACAAGGAGTAGGTTTAAGCCCATTTCTTTTCAACCTCATTATAGATGAAATAATAGGAGATGTCACATTACTTGGTTTGGGATACTGCATAGGGAAGGATGTAGTGAGCGTCATATGCTACGCGGACGATACTGCACTGATAGCAGAGTCGGAAGACGAACTGCAAATTTTAAATAGATTTCAGACATCGGCCGCCAACTTCAGTATGATGATCTCAGTTGAAAAAAACAAAAACCATGACATTCTCAAAATAACCCTTAGGATGCAGGTTATCCTTAAATGACAGAATGCTGGAACAGGTTGCAATGCTTAGATATTCGGGAGGGGATCTGCTCAGTCAAAATAATCTTGTCATTGAAACAATAGGACAAGTTAACAAGGCTTCTGCGGTATCAAGTTGTCTCAAGGATATAATATGGACAAAACAAGTATATGAGAACTGACAGTAAGGTCAGAATATATAAAACCTGCGTAAGGCCTATACTGACATATAGCATTAATACCAGAGCGGATACCACAAGAACGAAGGCTAAAGTACGGGTGGCAGAGATGAGTTCGCTGAGGATGATAGCAGGAAGGACTATTCGAGATAGGGTGAGGAACACGACCGTCCGCGAGATCTGCAAGGTAGAGAATGTCGTGAGATGGGGCAGACAACGCAGAAGATACTGGAATGCGCACGTGCAGAGGATGGACTCCACCAGAATCCCACACGCTGTGGCGCATCAGATTCCTGCCAGCTGCCGTCCCCCCGGAAGACCACCGAAGAGATGGAGAGATAGTTGGGAGTCAACCTCCCAAGAGAGGCCAGCCTGATTTCAGAAACAGACGAAAGGTCTATAAGGAGAAGAAGAAGAAGAAGAAAAAAAAGTTTCGCCCCAACCTTCAACTGAATCGTTAT